>OY856311.1:21504200-21971700 GCA_963693445.1 Agonopterix heracliana
CTTCAGCTAAATTGTCTGGCTTTAACTGATCTAACGCTTTGTACAGTCCTCCTTTTTCAATTTATAGAGAGTTGTTTCTGATAGTAGCTTGAGAAGAGCTTTCTAGCTTATTCTCAATGTTTAGTACGATACGACCATAGCGAAAATACAATATAGTGGGAAAGCTCAGCGGTCGTGTCAGGACAATCGAGAACGGTGTGCGGTAGTCAGGGGTATGCATACCGACTTGCCTGCGCGTGTTACGAAAAATGTAAATCCCAGAGTCCCAGAGTCATCGTCAAAATCTCTGTTGCCTTCACTGTCGGCTAGCCACTGCATCTTATCCCCCTCAGATCGTAGTGGTGTCCCGTACCATCAGATTGACTGTTTTTCTTATAAATCTATCGCTAGTAGTTGAATGGCTAATTAAATGTCGTTGGTTTCCATACCTTTCCGCGACGCGCCACCGTTCCACCGACTCAGTTTCAAACAGTAGTAAGTATTAATATCATTGCTTTCAAAAGTCAAAAGAGATACATCAATGCATTGCTTATCACTATTGTATATTGTTAATATAGGGACTAATTTTTGAAATAAACTATTTTTATTATTTATTGCTTTTTGCAACTTCACATTGACTAACAATGTTCAAAAAGCCAAAGCTGTGGCCAAAACGAACGCAAAAAAAGGTAGTTAAATACGTAATAAAAAGCAAAATCAACAACTGTAATTCAAACAAACCATGTATTTTATTACAAAGCACAAAAAGAATCAATTATGCTACTTCTTTTTTCTTTCACTGCTGCTGTTCACCCACTGAATGCAGTGATGTTAAAACTTATGGAAGCGGAACAGTATAATGATGTTACTTGTACTACAGCGTACACTTTGCGGGATGAGCATAGATAATACACTAGTCTACAGGAGCTATATTGTCGTTCGTAATTGGTACTAAGCTGTTTCCATGTCGAACAAAACTAAGGTGGATTTAAGGCTTAGAATAGACCACCATTCTTCCCGTGGGTTTCGTACGAGGCGACTAAAGAATTAAAGGTTTCTTAAGCAGTGTTTACGTGAGTGAAAGGTTAGCCACGCTCTCACTTTTTGACACGTCATTCCATCCTAAAACATAAATTGCTAAATATGGGCATTGCCACTACATTATTAAACAGAAAGTTTATAGTTGTTGCTATGTTTCTGATCACCCCGAATAGGATAACGGTCGTGAGTTTATGTGTGTACCTATGTGTAAAGTGAGACTTATTATTAACATTTTATGCTTCAAACGTAAATAATAAAGAAGCTAATAATATTATCTAAAGGCATTAAGTAACAAAGGAACATTAATGCAACAAAGCCTAATATTTTAACTTCATAAATCTTAGGTGAAAATTTAATTATGAGACACAGCCAGTCAGAAGATTTACTTTAACGCAAGACTCTGCGTTAAACAACGTTGCGGGGAATATTTTATCACTCTTTGATCATTTCTTGGAAATTACAACTGCCGTAATTAAACATAACAGTAAGAAGTTTTTAGAAAAATCTAGTAGGCTATATATCAGGGATGCAGCCACAGTGGAGTACGCAAAATGTCTTGTACCAAGTAATAGCCTCTAGCCTCTAAACTAAATAATGGGAATGAAATAATGCCAGTAAGTGCTTTGCTTCCAAAGTAATGAGCGATTTTGTCTTCTTCGTTTAACCTCAGAACTACTAACCAAAATGAAAGACAATATAAAATCCTTTCGTTCTGCTTCTTATCGTGTGGACAGCAAGCCCTGGTGTCAGAGTTTATTCAAATCGCTCTACGGCCTCTAACGTTGTTTTTATGTAATGACTAACACCACCAGAGATAGTGGCCGGAACCGACGGCTGAACGTGCCATCCGAAGCACGGAATCAACTTTCTTTTCAGACAATTACTTAGGTGATTGAGTATGCAATGTCCTAACTAACTGGGAAAAAACGCTTAAAGTGACATTATCATTTCACTAGGTATCCCCCGTGGGAATCGAACACACGACCTCCGTGTCAAGAGCCCAATGTACCATTAGACCAAGGAAGCAGTTCCTTTCGTTGAAAAGATTTTTCAAAAGCGTAATAAGCATTATTTTGTTTCTTCTTGCGTGACTATCCTCAGTACATTGCAAACGGAATGTCAAATGATCCCAGTTTGATATGGCGTGCATTTTACCATTTTCCATTTATCGGTGACGTTTATAGGACGACACGTAAATTACAAAGTTTTTGGAGTTAATACACAGAACTGGTTTGTGAGTTAATATAATATTCACGTTCGTGAAATTTTGTTTTGTGATTATAGCCCATCATAATATATTATATTTCTCCACAGGAAGATCAAAGATAACTATATCTGCTGCAATTTTTTCTTTTACATTTGTCATTAGGCCCTGTGTGTTATCCGGCTTAGAATAAGTGCTTAAACACACGATGACGCACTGACGGAGCGGCAGATGTCAGTCCATAGAACCACACTCGGAGCGTCAATGCGTCACCGTGTGTCCTTCTACGTGCGGTTTCATACAATTCTTTGCTTCACAAATGACGGACTGACGTTTGCTGCTCCGTCAGTGCGTCATCGTGTGTGAACGCACTTAAACTGCATCTAAATGGATTTCGTTCGATAAAACGTATTAGGCATCAACAAAATCTCTGATGCGTACACCATGTTGCATCCGATTGGATATCTATTAGATATCTTGCATACTTTTACAAAATTATAAGAATGTGAGTATTTGACATTATCAGTTTGGTTTGGTCGTTAAACGACGCGTCGTTTCAGTGTGTGAAAAATAGCAAGTCATTTTGACATTTTTTTTAGTTAAAACATCGTTTTTGGTCTTTCCCTCCTAACATAATGTAGTATAATAACTCGGTAAATAAACTCCCACAAAGTATAAAAAGCCCAACTATAAGATTAAACTTTAAAAAACTTCCAGACCAGAAATTGTAGCGGATTTGCGAGAATGCCCAGAGATAAGCGTTGTTATCTACCCGGGGTGAGAGGTGAGGGGTGTCGTTGTCGTACACCCCCCGTGAGGGGTGTAGGTGAGGGGTGGCAGACGTTACTAGCTATTAACGGGTGTGCCTATCGTTAAAGTTTGCTCGCGGGCGGACGCAGTGTAGCATGGACAGTAGGATCATTTGCATTCTTTGAAGTGGTCACCGGATTTTTTTACATAGCATAATAATATACTTCACATACGTTCAAAAACTACATTATTTCTTTTCTGGGGAATCAAAGATTAACTTAAAATGGGTTATTATAGCAAGGTTCACAGGTTAAGTTTGAGTTCTCCGTCTATTTTATCAATAAAACTTTGCAAGAGAAACGACATCCTTCAGTCGTGGCGTACGAAACCCCTAATAGATGATTTTTTTGACATTATCCTGTTTCATTCCGTGCTGGGCAAAGGCCTCCCCTTTAATCCTCCAACAATCTCTATCCGAGGCAAGCTCTGGCCACTTATCGCCAAAAGCATCCAGATCAGCCCACCACATCTTTCTAGGACTACCTGGACACCAACAGCTATTTTCGGGGATATGTACGCCCTGGCGTACAAATTTTCACCCACCTTTCGTAGGTAAATTGAAGAAGAAGTTTTCTACTCAAATTCCGATACTCGCGCTTTCTTTATCTACTCTAACGTAATATAAGCTTAGGAGCTCACGATTGTTGGAGGTTGGTTTATTAGTGTACTAGTTATTCAAGGCAGCTGAAGAAAATAATGAAGCTACTCGTACTTTCTTAAGGATCTTTTTTTCAGATTTTTTCCTGAAAGATCCTCATCACCTATGTGATGACAAATAAAACTAGTGTTCTACTTGTAACTTGCTTTATTTAGACTCTCCAAGAACCAGGTGTATGGTCATGCCAATTAAGGCAATTAACAGCCCTTTCACAGACCAAATTTCAATAAGTTTTTTATCATTTTAGTGACACATTGACATGGACTCACGCGATCGTGTTTTTGTGAACCTTATTTTTTAAACGTTATTTTGCCGTTGATAACGTTGTTTATTCTCTAGTGAGTTCGTATGATTCTGTCAGCCAAGGGAAAATATTATCAAGTCCATGTTTTGAATTTATTGAGGTCTAGAATTTTCAAGAACGTGAGTCTTTTTTTATTTTAATGCAATGGGTACACTATCGATGACTCGTTCTATAAAATGAAAATGTACATTTTCCAAAAAACTCTTGCGAAACTACAGAGAAAACAATTTTTTTTCTAATTTTTATATATTTTTATATGCGGACGGAATTTTTTAAATTTTCCCGGGCATGCGCCCAACAATCCAGCAAAGTTTCAGACTCATATACCAGCATACATTTTTATATAATTATTATTTAGAAGAAGAAATCACGGTTTCATGGCATAAATTATAAACGAATTTAATGAAAATCTGAAAGTGGCTTACCAGTTGGCCAGTAGATCGAAACTAAGCCTCGCACGTAGTTATCATACTGCCACCTAGTGTTCTAGAGCTTAACGAGCGTCAGTGTATATTCATTTTACAGCCAAAACATTCACTTTTATGACCGTTTGAATGACGACCGGTTTATATGATCCGCTCTTCGATGTAACATGCTCTAAACTCTTGATGTACACGACTGTTTCAAAGGATATTAAGTTTATTATGAGTTTGCAGTGGATATGAGAAGATGGAATATCTAAGGCTAAATTTACACCGATATGGATTCGACTGGCATCTGCGGGCAGTTTTAACCACATTAATAAATATCCCTACAGAACGAAAGCAGTATCATGACCTGGTAAAATGTAGGCTATAATCACGCACTAAAACGCATCCTCTCAGTGAGGTCACATGAATAAATATACAGAACGAAAGCTTCGTACAAACGGCCGCTGTCGGTGCACTCACACATAGCGTGTTAGAGGACGTAAGAACAGGTGTGCACATAATAAACAGTCCGTTAATCTTCTTAAATATCTCAACAGATGGCATGTTTTTCGCTCCATAAAAATGTGTGCTGTTTGGCACAGGTTTTTGTGTGTGTTTTTGTGGCTCGGCTCTTCCGTCTAGCAATCTCCAGGAAAATTAATGCATTTATCGATCATCAGGAGCAATTGTATGGTTCAAAACAATTTATTAAACTTTTATTTTTATTTTATATTAAGATAGACGGCGTAACAATCACAACCTGCTAGAACACCTTCCTTTCTTTGATGGAAAACACAACACATTTTTTATTAAGAAGTTACCGAACTGGTCTATGTAACACAGTTTAATAGTTTAATACACAGTAGGTTAGGTACAGTTTAGCTAACAATTTAAAAGTCTCCCAGTATAAACAAAAGAAGTTTAATTCATTTTCCAAACTATCCGATCCACGTTTAAAGTGTGACAGGCAAAGTTGGCAAAGTATTAAAGCGGCTTTTACTGGTACCTTTTATACCAGACTATCTGCGTTCTATTATACGACAATGATACGATTACAAAGGTTGACAAAAGCCAAATTAATTAGCGAACAAGTTAAATCGCCTATTGCTACGAATAGCTAGACTAAGACCCCACTGCATTTTTCTACACACACATGTTTAGGCAAATGATACTTGACATAAACCAGCAGAAATGTCGTACTTAAATTAGCTACCACTCTGGGGGCTGCTTTCGCAATCGTTTTATATAGACGATTTCAGAAATGATGTACTTATCTGCAATTTTTTATGTAATAAAAACATACCCAGAAAAGAAGATATTTTAAAATCAAAATCAGTGCAGTAGTTTTCGAGTAAATCTTCCGCATTCGAACAACCGAAAATAATGTGGAACCCTATCATTATACAGGTGACATTTTTTTTTTAGCTTCAATTTTGAATACAATTTACGGTCTAAACAAATAAGGGTATAGAAAATCAATGGAAACAAAATGTTTGCATCCGGCTGCCAGGGGATTGTGACAAGTTTTAGAGTGGTAACCCATTTTTTTAGGACATTTGAACCATAACCTTCCCACTGGAATATGTATCGCTGCGTAAACAAAGGCTGAAAAAAATTTGCAGTGAGGTGGGATCTTGGAGTAGGTGTTCTTGTATTTAGCAGGTAATTAAAGCAGCTAAAAAGGCAATGAGCTGGTCATATCTGTCGGAGAACTGACAACCGATACCTAAAGTGGAGACCGAGTAGTGTGGGACGCCCTGCGACTGACGACCTAATATACTATAGCGGGGAGCGACTGGATGAGGAAGGCCGAGGATAGATTTTTGTAGCGTGCTTTGTAGCGTGCGATGATTCTGATGATAACAATGCTTATACAGGGTAAAATTGATATCATTAGCATCCTTTTAAACTAACAGTCTACCCATCAAACTGAACAACTTTTACTATGAGAGCAAACCAATCGGAGCAAAAAAAAAATCTGCTGTCCCATACATTTGAGTCATGTAGGCAGCGGCGGCGGGTGCAGTTAGTATGGGACAGCTTTTTTTTTTAGCTCCGATTGGTTTGCTCCCATAGTAAAAGTTGTTCAGTTTGATGGGTAGACTCTTAGTTTAAAAGGATGCTAATGATATCGGTGCCAACCATGTGCATGCCAATGGATTTCATCTGCGTTCTTCACGCTGGCACAGACAAAGTCATATTGGCAGCCACTTTTTACTGACAGTATTAAGATGGTATGTAAATATTCCTCAGGCACTCTCAGTGAATATTAAGAGGCGTTTGCCCGCGTCGCGTCGCGCTCGCGACTGCATCAAAGGCGGACATTAAACTTGCATTAGCAACTAACTTTTTAAAGGGAGTTTAAATTTAATCCCGCCCGCGTGAGCGACCGTTCAATAAGGTTTTGTATTTGTTTTTTATTGGTATTGTTAGGGAATTTATTTATTTGACGGGGCAATTTATCAACGTCTTGTAAAATACTTTATTAGTTTTATTTATTAAACGTAAATGCTACTGTAAAGGTTAATGCAAAATATTTTTAGAGTAGTAGTAAGTTAGTAGGTTAAAGGTGGTGTAATGGTTACCAAGCCGGAATGCCAAACCCGGGTCCTGGTTTAAAATCCTGGTTCGCTCATGGATGTTATATGTTTGTACCGTTGTTGTACCACAATAAAAATCCTAGTAGCTTACGTATTTATTTATTTGAAAAGTCTATAGAATCCCACTGCAGGGGTATAGCTTCACTCGCGTATGGTTCAACGGACAGAAACATTTGCAAGAAGCAACTATCAAGATCGGGCCAGTGCACAGACTTAGTAATACAGAAGTCTGTGGGCCAGTGTAAGGGTTAAAGGAAGTGGAGCAATATAATTAGCTTTTCTGATTAGTTGTAATAAGTTCGATTAGTTTCAGTCAATAAAATTAGTAGGTACCTATTATTTGTTTTAAAATGTTAGTGTAAGAGCCTGTTTCACCACTTGAGGATACGTTTGACACGTCATTTTGTATGAAAGATGTCAAACGAACTGTCAGTACTGGTGAAGCCGACCCTAAGCACGGTATAAGCAAGAGTATCTAGTACTACATACAATATGGACACTCCCTGCCTCCCACTAACTTTTTACCTCACCCCCTCGGTTACTTCGTGGTTACCTACTAAGTTACCGATATCATCGCTCGATATTATCGCTCGATAATATCGCAGCAGTTGTGGAATCGAGCGCGTCCCCATACAAAATATACTAGAAATAAATATCGCAAAATAGCAGCAATAATATCGCTCAATAAAATCCCTGCAATGTTCGGAGGCCTTTATCGCAAAATCGCACCGATATTATCGCTCGACAAAATCGCGGCAATGTGCGGAAGCCTTAACTCTTCTTTTAAATGTTTACCATTTGTACGAAATGACATCAGGTATCCGCTGACATTATCCAGGGTGTGCACCAAGTACCTATAGTTTACTAATAGCAAAGTATAAATGGTAGTACATGATAACTGTGTGATTTATTGGGGCAAGCATTAATCAAAGCTAACCTTCCCCTGACAACATGACGTCCCTGGCAACTAAACCCAATACACACGCCACGCTGTAGCGAAAACCGTTCGACAAAATTCATTAAATTGGAGTAAAGGATTATGGATAAGCCAAGAATACAAATAAAGTACGCATTACGCTTGAAAACTATTGAACTGATAAATTTTATTAAGAGACGTGACTTAATAGCCAACAGCTCAGTCAGAATTAATGTACAGAAGTTTTAAAAATACAGTACCGTTACGTGTCTCACTGATCAAATATAAATGTGGGCTCAAGGGACAACAGAAGGTTTTGAACATAATAGTACCTACTGTACTGCTTGAATAATGTATTGTAATCTAAATCTAGTTTGTAGACTATTCTATTGCTTTTGTAACTCGGTTCAGTAAATACACAAACCTGTTTCCAGTCCAGTGACATTCACATAATTTGAATTTGAACGAAAGGATACCTAACGTAATGAAAGGGAGAGTTTCTGGCCGCATCATTTATACAGCGGAAAACCTTCCGATGTGGTGGTAGAGTCAACAAAATTACGTCAAAAAGCAATCTTTGTGATAATACTTTGATTATAAAATTTTGAATGTTGGTATAAGGGATGATTTTCAAAATGAATTACCGAGAGCATTTATCCTGGCTTTTGTAAATTTTTAACAGCATCCAATTTCAATTATCCCCCTCTGAGAAAATCCTCTTTAGGGGTATGGATATTACATGGTCAAACAAATGTTCCGTTGCATTCTTTTACGTTTAGAAATAAGGTTCAAACGTTCGTTTACCAGCAGATTAAACTAAAAATCACAGAAATATAGAGATTCAGTTTGTGAAACCATAATTAATAATTATAATAAATAAATACGTAGGAGTCAATAAAAAAAAACCTTAATTTTTCTAGTCGGTGAAAAATAATCTGAAACTTTGTTCTTCAGACTGTAAACTTTGATATAAAGTTTAAATCAATTCAAGCAAAGCATATGCTCACGACTATATTCCCCGAGGGGATAGTCAGAGATATTCTGAAAACTCAAACATCCACAAAAAAATAAAAAAAATAAAAATTCAAAACATAATTTAATATCAAATTAAAGATTGAAAAATTTGTCTCGGGCGAGACTTGAACCCACGCTCTTCCAAACCGGGGAAACGTGCTAACCGAGACAAATTTTTCAATCTTTAATTTGATTCGAAATAGCACAGTATGGCTGTAACATGTTTATAATCAATAATAATTTAATTTAATTTGTAAAATATGTAACTATTAAACATAATCCTTAAATATTATACCAATAGAAAATATCGCGCGGTTTTTATTATCTGTGTCTTAAAACGAGCAGAAAAAACAAAACACGATGAGCATTCAAATAAAAATACAATAAAGAAAATTTGAAATGAGTACAAAATCAAACGGACCGAAAAATGAAAGTAATCACAATTAAATTGAAAAAGAAGAACTCCAGACGTTATAAATTGAAAATTAATTACTCATTACACAGAGAAGTAGGTATTATAATCGAAAAAGAAAACTCGTCACAAATAGGGTTGCCAAGGAATTTCAACAGTATCGATAGGTATATCGACGCCATACTGTGTATAGGTAACATATTGTGTGTTAGGTACTCATAGACAAAATATTTTCCATAAGAACTTTCATAAAATGAATAAATATCTTGGATATTGTGACACCATGTTAGCTATATGATCAATGGTCCCATTATTATAGTACCAGAATCTGGTTCAGATTTTTATGTTATGAAGACCAGACAATGATAAATAATAGAAAATACGTTCATCCATGACTTGGGTACAAATATTCGTATTCACCATACAAATATTTGGGTGAATCCACGATTCTTGGCACAGCAGGTAAGTTCACTACCGTCTGAGCTATCGGGCGGCCTATTATAGTATTGATATTATCAATATTGGCTATGTTTCTCAATAGTATGAGTTATACACATTTCTCTTCCACACAATACTATCAGTACTGATATTATAAATATCTGAGATTCGCTATTGCTGCCTAATACTGTAGAAACTCTCTTTTGTATTGCTGTTTTTTGATAGTATTATTGTAACTTGTAGATACCATTTTGTAGCTATAGATAGTGTCGATAAATAAATTTGTTAGTTTAACAGATTTTTAAGGTATCGATAATCAAATAGTCAACAATGCGACAGCACTAATTCCGAAATGAGAAAGTTAATCGAATTTTCCGCGTGCAAACGAAAGAATTAGAACTCATAAAGCTTCGTTCCGGATTTCTCCGGTTACTTGTTTCTGTCACAGACAGCCGGCTTTCTTTGAAAGGGAGCGAAAAATTCGAAATTTCTCGCGAAATGGCAATAATCGCCCATAGAGAGGCGACCGGGAAATTAATATAGATTTATAAGCTGTGCTTGGCGAGGCTCCAGATTGTACTGCGGGGATTAGAAAGCTGTTTGAGTTTCATTAGTTGGTCAGATATTGAGTACATAGAGCTATACGGTAAATTGGTAAAGTTTGCTGGACTAGGTTTAGCAGTGGCAGTGGCAAACTTTGATGCGAAGTTAAGTAATAAAGTCAAGGATTCCACTGAAACGGAGCGGAAATGAAACAAGACTTAAAAAAAATCAGATTCATCAATCAATCACAAATAGTTTGAGTTCCCAATCTCGTCAATCTGAATGGTATTTCTTAAAATGCTGACGGTTTTCAAAAGGATATCAGATCTTCAAACTGAACCACTTTCTAACATATGGGACCAAGGCCGCAATCAGCGGCAGTTGGAACTATAACATGGCAATCTTACGATACAACTGACACCTGGTAGAGGGATAACAGATTTTTTTCGTGATTTTGATGGTTGTCTCATATAGAAAGTTCAGTTTGATGGTCTAATCATCCCCTTAAAAAACCTTCAGCATATTAAAAGCCCTGTATGATTTACTTCTAATGGTTAAAAATGCATTATTAATAACATAAAAGAACATTATAAGAGGGGTACCGTTAGAAGTGCAAAGAAGGAGTGGAACGCTTGCTACAGGTTATGCAATGATTTGCATAAAACCATAAGGAGCGCGGCGTGGTGCGAGTGAGAGGGCATAAGTAGTTGTAGCAGCGAGAGCGGGAAGACAAGTGGCGACAGCCATCTCCGAAGTCGGAAATCTGCTATTTCTGTTTCCTACTCCTCCTATCTTCTTTGATTAATTCATTTCGGGTTCCAAGATAGATTATAGTCATCCCCCGGCTTCGCTGGACTTCATTCGTCGCCGCTATTGATCCTGGTTTACAGGAGTTACAGTGGTGGGAATGTGGTGGGCATATGCCAGAAAGGAGCCATCTCCGAAGCAAAAACGCTACTTTGCTTGTCGAACCACTCTTATAATGTTCTGTGGACACTTACCAGCTTCAGCCAACATCGGCGCGAGCGGTTCCCCGTCCCTGAACCACCTGGTGACGGAGACATGCGCCCGCACAGAGGAGGGCACTACGCACGTCAGCAGTGCTGCTCCTCCCACGACTCCGTGCGTCGGCTGCACTCGCAGCTCCCAGGAGACGTCCATTGCTGAAAGGAGATGTTGGTATTAGAGAAGAAGATACAGAGTTTCAACGTAAATGCGTTACATGCTTTAGGTGTTTTAGACCATTAAACTGAACAACTTTCACTGTGGGAGCAACATTGAAATCGCAAAAAAAAATCTGCTGTTTCACACCATTATTGACGTTTACTATGGAATGGCCGATTTTTTTTTCCAATTTCAAAGTAGGTCCCATTTAGTGAAAGTTGTTCAGTTTGATGGTGTGAATAACTCCCTAAATTATGTAATGTATTAAATTTTACACCCTGTATAAATAAAGGCTGTTTTGTTAACTTTTTTTGGGTAGAAATATCTTCAGTTTATGCGTGTACGAGTACTTGTCTACCGGTGTACTCGGTGTAGGTGTTATTCCATGATAGATACTAGGGCATCAAAGCGTCAGCATTTACGTCATGGAAAGATAAGTCAAGATAAGGTCATATACTAAGATTATCCAATATTGGGCAACTCGCAAACCCTCACAATGCATCACAAATATTTAACCCCGAATACGTAATTCGAAACCCAAACCGTTGATTGGAACACGAATATTAAACAGAATGATTGACAAAGCTTTCGAATAGCCAATATTGCACTCCAAAATTCAACAGCAGAATGGAGATCATAATAATTCACAGCCTAAATTCGAATTCGGGTCAATGGCCTGGTAAAATGCAGGCTATAATCACGCACTAAAACGCATGGGATCACTCTGTCGACCGCAGCTGCTGTCCCCCCACCCCCTCTATGCTACCCCCTCTCGGTGAGGTGACGTGACAAGTACGGACGCAATTAATTACATGCCGACATTCGTGTCCAGCGGAGTGTGGGTAGTGGGGCTTGGGCAGGATCTGGGGATTAGGTGAACTTTAATTACGTCATAGTTTGGTAGGAGCAAGATTAATTGGCTCTAGCATTATACCGAGTATCAAGTGCTGAAACGTTTTAGGTTTCTTGACGAGCAGTCTTCGCGCTTATATTATTTTGAACCGCTATGTTTTCTTGAGCATCGGTGGCGCGTTAGAGCTATGGAAACTCAATCTTGAGGTCTGGGTTTGATCCGCATAGACCACATGCTATGACTGTATCAATGAGTTTTTCTAACTTATGTACACACGGCGACACATCAAGCTATGCAAAACCAACATAAAGCTGGCCGCGCGTAGGTAGAGTAATGTTGTGAGTGAATGTGTGAGTAGGTGGAGTATAACGTCGCGCGTCCAGCTTATGTTTGTTTTACGTAGTTTGATGTGTCGCCATGTGTACGTAAAGCCGAGTGCTATCAAATGTTGAAGGAAAACATCGTGAGGAAACCTGCGTACGATGATGAAGAAATTCCGATGCGTGTGTGAAGTCTACCAATCCGCATTGGGCACGCGTGGTGGACTAACGCCCATACACTCTCCCTGAGGGTAGGCCTGTGCCCTGTGTTATGTTATATTGGCTGTGATGATGATGTTTACTTATATTTTAGTTTGAAGAACCGTATATGAATATGTAATTCCTCTAATTAGCATTGCACTATACATTGGGCACTTTTGTGTTCTTTGTACCCCTCTCATTCATTATAGTCAGCCCGTATCTAGTCACTTCAGGGCATAAACCTCCTCCCCCTCCACGGTCCTGTGCCAGTCGCATCCAGGTCTTACCGATACTTTTCCAGATTTTTCACGTATTTAAATTATTATTTATACTTTTTGTGCATTTGAAGAAAATTATTGTTATGCTTGAGAATCCCAATGCAGGGCCAAGGTCAGCTTTCACCAAATAGGATAAAAGGGTAGCCATAATCCAACTCACTGACAACGGACATGCCGGAAAATGGGCTTGACGCTACAGACTTCATATTTTAATAATTAAAAAAAAAACGTATTATTAGAAAAATACTAAAAGAGCATTTAAAACAAATGAATAAATAAATAAATAAATACATATATAGATAAAAATGAAAGAAGATCTTGAAAATCAGATTTAAATAGTTGTAATTTTGTTGTTTAAAATATTGTGACCCACAGAGATCAGATTTTTGTTTCAAAAACATATTTAATCTTTTTATTAAATTGTCAAGTGACCTAACCAAATACCATGTTTATACCTTTATTTATTATATTATTTGTTATTAAAATGTACTTTTCTGTAATATCTAGCAATACAACTTAGAATTTTCCTTGCTTTACGACCTCATAATTAACCGCCAGGGAAATCTACACCTTGCATTGTTTTTCAATTTTACTGTTATTCATCCTAAAACGGTTGCTCCAAAATTTGAACAAAGGTGACACTCGTTATTATTTTTACCAACGAGTTTATTTGTGAAGTTAGCTGTTACGCTAATGTTGTTTCGGGTATCGTCGTCGGGGGAAATCAGAGTCGGACGGTAGGGTAGCCACACGGTGAGCTGACGCTGGCTCTTTATTATTCATGTCGGTGGCGGGTTTCATTACGGAGAGTCCCGCCGGTGTCAGCCGCGACAGGATGGACACCCTCGTCATCTGCAACTGCATTGTCTGGTTGCTGGGTTATTTATTTTTATTTAGTCTCTTGAGGGGTAATGACTGTTATGAACTTACCTTTAAGGTAAAAAGCGTTATATTTTATTAACTTCTTTTTTTCACTTCAACCAATTGAGTGTATGAGATACAATGTGTATGTTAGATATTGTGTTGAGCTTTGTTGTAGCAATATAACATAATAATATGAATAACATAACCTATTTGGGGATTTTTTTAAACCGATTTCGTCCCATTGTTGGGCAAGTTCTCCCCCAAGCTTTTGCCATTCTGCCTCGAGGGCATCCAGGTTGTCGTGCCGCGCCTCTCTTTCTTGGTCTGCCCCGGCCCCGGCTTTCATCGTCGGGCTCCCATTGGGTCGCGATCATTGCCCATTCTCTAAGTGCAAACATCGGTTCAAACATCGGCGAGCTGTCAATTCGGTATGCGTTGTGTCAAACTTGACATGAAATTCGACGATCTGAAGAATGCAAGAAGGATGTTACCTTAGACTCTTAGAAAATTGCACTCCAGATGCATGCGACAAACATGTCCGGCCCAGTCCCAGTTTGGCGACCTCATATTGTAACAAAAGGATAACGAGAGCTTTTATATACACGGGGACATAGAGACTTGTTGTGTTGAAAAACTACCTTTGAAAACACCTTTTCCACAATATTGAGCACTTGTTTACTGGAGCATAATTGTGATTCGTGACAGAAAATACAATGTCAGGTTTCCAAAGAAACTTAGGCCACCAAGTGTAAACATTATGAAACTATATGGAAATAATAGTATGCAAAGCCAATTATTAAAATGTCAAAGGAAAAGGTAGAAAGTTCGTGGTTTACAATTCTACTATGCGAAATTACCTATATTTTATTTATAGTTTGCCGAAAGCCGTGGTGGTCCAGTGGCGAGTAACCTTGCCTGCCGTGCAGGAGGCGATGGTTCGATCCCCGTCCAGGCCGACTCGTACCAATGAGTTTTTCGGAATTTATGTACGATTTGTAACACCACTGGCTTTTCGGTGAAGGAAAACATCGTGAGGAAACCTGCATGCTTCAATTTCGAGGCATGTATTGTACCCACTGTCCATTATAAGTGGCGACAGGTTCACCCCCCGTCACACTGGACAGAGTTTCGGTACTACTGGTGAAACGTGGATGTTCTGAGGTTTCAGAATATCTCTGACTACCCCCTCGGGGAATATAGTCGTGAGCGTGTCGCTTATGCTTATGCTTATTTATAGTTTTACTTGTTTTCGGGATCCCTAATATAATAATAAATATTAAAGTAGTTCGCGATTTCATAATGATCCCGCGATCGGATGGGAGATTTTAAATTTATACTTAGAGAAAGAAATAAATCATACAATAAAAACAATGTCTTTATCTTCGACAGTAAAACAATTACGAAGTTCTAGTAATTAATCAATACCTAGTGCGAGAAATTATGAATGAATATTTTATTAACCTGTTTTCTTCTATATTATTATAAATTGTTTAGACTTATATAGAAATTTCTTACTAAATCTAAATGCAAAATTGCTATAACTAAACTGACTGTACTAACGCTTGACCTACCTAGAAAATAACATACTCAGAAAATATCTTGACAAGAAAATTACAACGTTCTAAAATAACGTGCATAGAAAAATACCTTGTTCGCCATAATGTCTAATTTGATGTACCTACACTCCTCCTGGACCGAAATCCGGCGTCCCCTTTTGAAAAATTTCAGTAATTTCTTTTGAGCTGCTATCATCGGATATTTCAATATTTTCACATCAAAGGCTTATCGTTATCGGACATTTTCGAAATATTTTTGACACAAAAAAATTTGATAATTTAAAAATGTTTCTATCTCATCGCCAATTCTCTTCTCCGCTTAATCGTAATAAATTAAAAACGTGTTCTCAATAACAATGAAAGGATTTGTTTCGTAAATAAAATGAGAGTAGATTAATTCAAAATTGAAACTGCTATTGTGTTTCCGTCGTCTATTTGTTATTAATTATTGTCCTTCACAAAGGAATCTCATAATTGACGGCAGATTAATTTCGACTCGAACAGAAAGGATCTCGGTCTATTTACTGATTCTCTGAGATAAGTCGGAATTCATTTTGCATAATTACTTAGTTTGCATAGACAGTGTTTTTACATTGTTCGCTAACTTAATAATGTACGTAATCTGTAAAGAGTTTGAGATGATGTCAGAAAGGAGTAAGTTCTCCAATCTCGAGGCACATAAAGATTTATTATCTTAAGAATGATCACTCCCCGCCCCTCTCTAACTTCAGGTACCGCACCTCACCCCGCACTAACATACCTACATACATTCATTTATGCACTTTCAACTTTCGATTTGTTCAAGAGAGAACAAATTTCATATGACAGATGAATAACATTAAGATACAGGAACGTAAAATATTCCAGAGAAAAAAAACTATGAGTGTAGTGTCTCACATTGGATTTTGTGGTAGTGTCGCATGTACAAACTGTTTATATGTAATCATAGCTTAGAGCGTATCGCCAACAAACTGTTCTGCAGTTTGGCGAATTTGTATTTTATGTAGGTATAGCAGTTGTAAGATTGAAGATAAATAAATTTAAAAAAAAAACTGCAGGAGTGATATTCAGGGAGGATTCAAGTATTGTGAGATTGTTCGATTGTTCGAGTGAAATCATCTGGATCACATGTGCAAACAGGCGTGCCACAGGGTTCAATTTTGGGCCCGTTCCTTTTTTTGGTCTACATAAATGATTTGCCGCATATGGTACAAAACTTGTCGAACATAGTATTATTTGCTGACGATACTTCTCTGATTTTTAAAGTAAACAGGAAGGACCAAGAACTTGACGACGTAAATGATGCCCTTCAACAAGTTTTGAACTGGTTTAACGCAAATAATCTCGCACTTAATGCCAAAAAAACTAAATGTATAAAATTTGTTTTGCCGAATGTACCTTTTGTAGATAATCAAGTTACTTTAAACAGAGATATTCTAGATTTTGTTGATAATACCGTGTTTTTGGGAATAACGATTGACTCTAGGCTGCAATGGGGCTCCCACATTGAAACTCTGGCTGGTAGGCTAAGCTCTGCAGCATATGCAGTCAGAAAAATTAAACAACTAACAGATATTGAAACTGCCAGACTCGTATATTTCAGTTACTTTCATAGTATCATGTCCTATGGTATTTTATTGTGGGGTCGTGCTGCAGACATTGAGACGATCTTTATCCTACAGAAACAAGCAATTCGAGCTATATATGGCCTGCGTTGTCGTGATTCGCTTCGCGAAATCTTTAAGGAAATTAATATTTTAACCGTTTATGGACAGTTTATTTATGAAAACATTTTATATGTAAGAAAAAATTTGTCTTTGTTTCCACGAAATTGTGATGTTCATAATTATAACACACGAAATAAAAATAAACGGATATTTCCACACTTTCGGCTTAGTAGGGTCAATACGTCTTTCATGGGTCACTGTATACGCTGTTATAATAAAATCCCCGAGACCATTTTGAATCTTTCCGAAAACATGTTTAAAACTCAGATCAAAAAAGTCCTCTGTAAAAAAGCATACTATAAACTGGATGATTATTTAAATGATCAAAATGCTTGGGTCTGAGTGTCACTAACATATAGTTTACTGTATAGTATCAATTATTTAATTAAATAGACTATGTATTACTGTATACATAACCTTAGCATAAGAATTTATATTGTAATAGTCATTAAGTCGTGTTATGCTGTAGAGTTTCTGGCCGCATCTTCTCTATAGCGACAACACGTTCCGACGCGGTGGTAGCTTAAAAAAGTATTGACGTGTAATAAGTGTGCTTCAGGCTCCTATATTGAATAAATGATTTTGAATTGAATTGAATTGAATTGTTCTATGGAGTGTCCGGAGTGTGGAACCAAGGCGTTACTACGCTCCATATACAATTGGAAAGATAACTTAATTCGTTTTTTAATGATTTCTCTGTATTGTCGATTTGAACAACTGAGGAACTTTCACTAAGTGACCAACATTGAAAAAAAAAAACGTATGTTCACGTGTTTGAAAACATCAATGATGGCAACTCAATCCAAAGATCTTTCGGCGAACCGTGCTGTCTATATAAAAATGTATCGGTTAAGCAATTTTTAGTTCTACTAAGTCCGATAATAGATGAACAATGATTTCTATTTAAAATTATATCGGTCAAGGGTAATTCTGAATATGATTATGGACTCGTGTAAAACAACAGATTTTTTTATTCCCCGTTTTCAATGCTGGTGGTCCATTAGTAAACGTTGTTCAGTTTGATGGTCAAAAGCACTCTTAAGTAGGTATTTACACCATATACAGGGTAAATTTTATATCACTGCGGATAACTTCAGCATGTATTCTACTCATCAAACTGAACAACATTCACTATGGAACCAACTTCGAAATCGCGAAAAAAAATCAGCTGTCCCATACAAAACTGTAGTTTCTATTCGACTCAAATTCGAAGTTGGCTCCATAGTGAATGTTGTTCAGTTTGATGAGTAGAATACATGCTGAAGTTATCCGCAGTGATATAAAATTTACCCTGTATCCCTGTATGGTCCATACAAACTAGCACAATTATTGTCTGTCAGAACTACTAACTACAAATTTGAAGTATACCATTCATTTGTTTTGCCTCTTTTTTCTAGTTTGAAATGTTCGCGTAAGGCCGATCCATTAATTTTACTGTGATCTAAGCCTGTGAGTGTTTTTTATAACCTAACTATGATATAATAAGAATCTCTGATTACCCCTCTCGGGATAAGTACCTAGTCGTAAGCATAATAATATAAAGATTGATAGCACTTTTCCTTACTAGTTATTACGTAGTGGTCGTAGTAAAATGTTTATGTCCTTATGCAATTCAAATTCGTATGTCTTTTAGCCAAGTACTTATTCGAAGGATTTAATGAGTAAGTCAGAAAAACTTCGGAATGCACGAGAACTTCTTTCAGGGATTTGTTTGTGAGAATAATTCCCTCCATATAAACTGGTGGGAAAGTTAATTAGTCGGAAAGCGGCGGGCATAATGCGGCAGCTGCCGGTTATTGCTCTGCTTTACATATATCTTGCAGTCCGGGGTCCGGGGTACTCGCTGGAAGAAATGGCGTTTAATTGGGAGTTGTGACGCTTATGTGACCAGTTTGTGCTACTAAGTCAACTGAGGAACGTATTACTCTGTTCTGGTGCGGTCAGAGTCTTTGCTGCAACTAACTTGTGAAGCATTCAATCGTTTTAAGATTCCTCTATTTGGTAGCAGTTTTAACAATAATAACTGGGGTCCTTCTTAATAATGCTGACGGTTTTTTAAGGGGATGATTTGACCATCAAACTGAATAACGAAACCACGTAAAAAAAACAGCTTTTCCATATAAAACTGCAATCCTACTTGACCAAAATAATGTTATATAGGACAACTGATAATTATGTTTCTCACGGTTTGGTCCCATGTTGGTCCCATGGAGAAAGTGGTTCAGTTTAATGGTCTGATCACCTTCTTAAAAATCGCCAGCAAATTGGAGCCTGTATAAAGTTTAAAATTACTTAATTTTGTTTCACGTTCGTCGAATCGTTATTTTATCAACAGCAATAATTTCTTAACGTGAAAACACTTCCACGTTTAATGAAATTGGCAGGTATGCATTGCTGACACTTTTTTAAGGGTATGATTAGACCGTCAAACTGAACAACTTTCTCTATGGTACCAACATCGATATCCTGAAATAAATCAACTGTTCCATACAAAACTGCAAACCAACTCGAGCCCAATGTATGGGACAGCAAATTTTTTTTCACGATTTTGATATTGGCCACATAGAGAAAGTTGTTCAGTTTGACGGTCTGGTCATGCCCTTAAAAAAGTGTGTGCATATTTAGAAGGACCCTGTATATCATATCACGTGAAGACGACTCATACATTTACTGTAAAAAAATTATAGCACAACCTAAGACACGGACAGACCTATTTCAAACCAAACAAACATAACCACCATCGGAACATCCAACACAATAAAGAAACATAGCAACCCATAAATCTGTTTAACTGCTTCATACCGAAAACACGAAGCGTAATAATCTAAAACTGTGCACTAAAGTTAAGCATCTCCTCAAAAAGTACTCAAATAAAGGGTGGAATTAATAGCCCTACAGCCTTCGGGCTAACAAAGGACTTATTGTTCGGAGGGGGCGAACAGCGGACGAGGCAAATAGCAGGATACGTCGGGAGACGCTAACGTGTGCCGCGATCGTTCAATGGACGATTGTATCGTAACTCGGCTCACTTTGAAACTGAAAATGTCAAATGTTTTGCAGATTCAGAGCAGAGGTTTATTGGTGCTAAAGTAATTGTGTCAACAGACCTTTTCTTTTAGAGAACAATACAAAAGGTTAATACCTATATTGAAATTCGTAGTTTTTGAAGAACGGAAAATCGCTTATAGGGTGATAAAATTCTTAGATTCTTTTCGTACACAAAAATATGAAAAATTACAATAAATCGTGATGTACAAAGGCGAGCTTAACTCAGAGTCAAAAAATAAAAAGGTTTAAATTATTCTGAAATTCAGGACAAAAAGGAAAGACTTGAATTTTGCACAACATGGTATAAATGCAAATGAACCCATATACGGGTGTAAGGAAAAGTATCCTTAAACCACATACTCTACCCATCAAACTGAACAACTTTTACTATAAGAGCAAACCTGTCAGAACAAAAATAAATCTGCTGTTCCATACGTTTTAGTAGAGTAGGTATTGCAGTTTAGTATGGAACAGCAGATTTTATTTTTCTCGCATCGTTTTGCTTGCATCGTAAAAGTTTTTCAGTTTGATGGGTAGAGTATGTGGTGATTCCTTACACCCTGTATAGCATCTAATCTGGAAAAACATAGAACCTATAATGCCAAATAAATATCATTAGGATAAAAATTTGTTGATCGACCAAATAGTAGTAATTTTAAGCCTGTAGGATCCCAGTATACGGTAAAGATAATTATCTTCTTATCCACAGATTATCCCGAAACGAAGATAAAAATTGTTTTTCACCTCACAAGCTCGGAAAGATTCTGTTTATCCAAAAGTGTATTTTATCCGCTAGCGTGCAAAGAGTTTTTGAAATTCGAATTTGTCTATTCAATATTTTTGTATACCGCCAATGCACTGAAAATGCTTAATAACTATTTCATGACACTGGCCAGCACGAAAATAAAAACTTTTTGAAATGTTCTTTTTAGCAATTCACTTTTTTTCCTCGCTGTTGTTAGGTGAAAAATTGTGTGTTTCGCTCGGCTGCAAAGTTATTCTGCGTCTCGTACCTTTGAAACCTTCGCTTAACGCTCAGGATTCTATTATTTGAATCCTAGAATCCTTCGCTTGCTCAGGTTTCAATAAAAGTACTCGCGCCAAAAAGCAACTTTGCAGCCTAGCATAACAAATAACTATTACCGTGTCAAACACTAATTTAGTCAAAGTTACATGAAGAGTTACCCTTATTTTCAGCCTTATCTCTTTAGTAACAAACAATATCCCAAAACACTTGAACGAACAAGAGACGAGGTAAACGTCCCTGAAGTAAATCGTGCCGTTAGGAAGCCGCTGGGGCTGAAGAAGGTATTGTTCGCGATTGTGAACTAAAAGGCCGGTGGAGGGTCCTCGACGTATCGCCCGAGACGCAAATCCTCTGATACACGCGCCCGCGCCCGCCTTGTGGGACAAGTGCTGGGTTTTCGCTAAAGAATGTTAGGCGATAAGTGGACACTTGGACCGTTAGGTATGTTAGCGGTAAGAGGATAATGATACTGAAGTATGCTCAGTTTAGAGCAAATGATGGATGAATAGGTTGGGTTAGTTTTGCGATAACTATCACTGATGATTATACTGAGTACTAATTTGGTAAAATATAAGTAGATCTGAAAAAAAACATTTTAAGAAAAATGATACAGCGAGTAGATACAAAACTGAAACTTCAAAAATTTTGATATAGAAACCACACAAAAATGACAGAATCTTAATTAGTTAGCAGTCCTATTCATGACTGGTTTGGTTTCGCAGTCCGGCCCCAGGATATCATAAGTATCTGTTGGTATCAGAATAGATGTAGAACATTTAACTGCATACTTTTATTGGTAGTCTATATTTAACCTCCTATAAATTCAAAAATTTTGTGTTGATGAAATTAATACACTTTTTTTTTTGCACGTCAAAAACATAGGTACAACCACAGGGTACAACAACAAAGGCAGAATAAAAATAGCGTAATTATAAAGGATGTATTGATACCGTTCCAAAAGTTGTTCAGTTTAATGGTCTGAAGAATCTCCTAAGCTAAAGCATGTAATGCATTTTTTAAGTTTACACCATATATTTAACTAACAACAACCAAATTATATAAAATGTTGCTAAATATCAGGAATTCAAACAAGCTAGTAATTGGTTTATTTTTCCCTTCCTGAAAACTAAGCACAATTTATCAACTCCAAAATATTGTATTTCCAAAAGTTTACGTTGTCAACGCTCTAGCGTTTTCATCTATGAAAACATTGCCGGCGATCCAATCCCGAGAAACAGCTACGTGGAAGCTTTTAGCCCCAAATAACTTATCACATCATCCCGACTCAAGCGTCCCGATCGAATACCTCACAATCCTTCCACACTTACAACGCGTTGATCCCATCGCTTTAATATAAGAAAAAAAATCCAACCAAAAATTGAACCTGCCAACGCAATAGATGAGATTCCTGTGAATTCCGTAGAGCGTTGATTCCATTAACGGACCTTTTTTCGCGGGCGCACAAAGCGGGATATTGCGGGCTGCGGGCCCAATCTCCGAGGTTTACGATCTCCTCCATAAAGAATCGTATTTGCATTCCAGCCAAGAGATTGATCCCGACTCACGCCTTTCCAAATGTCAATACGGTAGGTCAAGTGTCAGCAGTCTTGGAGAATGGATTACGGGCTTTATTGTCGATTGCGAAGGTCGATTTCTGTTCGGACTGACGTAAGTGATTATCGGGAACGTCGAGGGTACGAGGACTGAGCGATTGTGTCAGAAGTGGACTACGGACATTAAAGGGTTTGAGCAGAATTTAGTTTCAGCTTATGTTTACTTAAGTATTTTATTTCTCTCTTTGTAAGATAAAACATGAAACAATGTAAGTATTCCTTGAAAAATACTCGAGGAAGCGTTTTCAATACTTTGTTAGTTATTGCAGTAACAACACAAAAAGACCGAGGCTTTTATCAGGGTAGGTAGCTCCAGTTCAACTCAAACGCTCGCTCGGTACCTACATTCATTATCTTCCTTCGAATCTTCAAAATTTTCAGCCACTTGTCTCATTTCATGGCACAGATTCCATTCATAAATAAGCTTGAGAGGAAGTGTGTCATACTCATAGATAAATTACACGCTCCTCTGTCATACTCCACAACGTGGACCCAGTCGTCAACGTGCTGCAAGAGTATTTTCAAGCTGCCTTATCTCAAACTTAAACTCTTAATTTTTATTTGAAAATAATATCACTTAGCTTTCTGACGTCATTTTTTTGGTTCTACCACCGCGTCGGAAGGTGTTCCGCTGAAAAGAAGATGCGGCCAGGCTTCTATGATCTGGCTTAACAGATAGATCTAAAGGTATTCCGGAATCAACAGCCTATCGTGCCTTACGACGCATATATGCGTTCTAAAACTCAAAAGATTGACTTTAATATTGCTTTTTTGATCATTTCCGATTCTGAACCCAACGATACCCTTAGCAGCAAAATGTTTTCTCAAAAGTGAAAATCTCCTAGTGAGAAACAATTCAATTTTCATCAGGGGAAGGATATTCGTTGTTTGGTATGCTTGTCACACGCCAGCTCCTTCAGCCGGTGGATTGAATATACGGCAGGCGGGTCACGTAGCCGTCTGTTTTTCTACACAAGCGACAAAGCGGGTCGGGGTGAGGCTATGAGAGAAGGTCAACGTTTATTCAATTCGTTTAGTAGACGTACGTAATCAGGTAAATAAATAATGTAAACGCTAGCAGCGTTTAGTGTAGACCCGAATATGTTACAATTTTCTTTGAGTTAAATGAAAAATTCACGAAGTTACCTTAGAAGGATCTTTCTGTAGTAGGTATATAGGTACCTATGCGGGACAGAATGATTGGCGTGGAAATAAAAGTGCAAAAGGAAAAAGGCTCGATATTGTGATGACTAAACAAGGAAATGTTTTTAGAAATGAAAAAATGTTGTTGTTTGAAAAATACTATCATCAAAATACATTTAGTACACAAGAAGCTTTGACATTATTAATTAATAATCGAAGCTTTAATTGCCTTTATCATATTATTATATTATTATTATTATTGACACACAAAAAAAATTTCATTACAATACGGATTAAGTAAGTATAAGATAAAGTTCGGTAATAAATTAAAAAATGTGTCTTTGAATCAATCAATTTTGCAATGTCAAAACTTAATTATTCAGGATGCCAAGCAACTTTGCTACAACAACCAACCGCAGATAGATGATTATCTACCAGCGATCAACTGCCAATTCGTTGTTGAGGTTTTAGAACAAGTAAGATTTTAAGTTAAATAAAACAAATTGTAGAGTAGTACAAATAGCCAGGTTTTTCACTCACAAAATATACAAAAAGAATCCTTAAGACAAGATTAACTTATTTTAACTAAACCAAACAAACCAACGGTCAAAAGCCAGTTACTAAGTACACACAAAATTAATTATCTCACAAGATTAAGGGACGTCGTCATCACGTTTGGGCTCAAGGCTTCTGGATGTTGATAAAAATTACTCAGTAACTCACAGTGACGGGTCGGCTGACGGCTCAGAAACTTGCTAAGTGCTTATTGGACAAAAACGGAACTTAATGGAACGACAGAATGTCCTTGACGTCTGATTGGCTGGCGACATAGAGTTACCAAGGGCGGCTTGTGTAGAAAAGTTATTACGGCATTATTATCGATTGCTCGAATTAAATAAATATCTTGAAAACAATCCCAATCGAAGTACCAGGATATTTAAGAAATAAGTAGATTTGTGATGAAGGAAACATTTACACACGGTATAAACTTTAATGCATTACAATACTTAAGTGGTGCTTCAGACCATCAAACTAAACAACTTTCACTATGGCACCAACATAAAATCACGAAAAAAATTTTGCTGTTTCACAAATTTTTGTCTAATGGCGAGGTATTGTCATTTTCTATGAAACAGCTGATTCTTTTTCGCTATATCAATGTTGGACCCATAAAAAAAGTTGTTTAGTTTGATGGTCTACATTAATACAAGTACGCGTGCAAACATTCATAACTTGAGTACAAAATATAACTAATCGTTTTTACCATACAAATATTTGCCCCTTGCTGGATTTGAATCCGCGATCCATGACTTGGAAGACAGGTTCAGATAAGTGTCATACTAAGCTTGTGATGATGAACAATATACTAAAAATACCACCGAGTGATCCCCAGTAAAAGAAAGTTAGCGTCAAATAATTAGAAGAAGATGGCGGGACGAAACCGAATGGTTTCTTAATTTGTAAAACCTATTTATTATCTTGTGAAACAGGATCGCATAGAGAGTACGGATCTTTTTGCCCAAGAGTGGGACTATAACGTCAGATATACATTTAAATTAATGATGATAGTCTAGTAAACTCAAACTTAGGACTGAAAATCACATTGAAGGTTTTGAACGTTTTCCCCAATGCTCCATGTCGGCTATTTCAAGTCTGCATTCTTCAATAAAGTCTCAGATCTAAAATAAGGCGAATAGAGTAATAAATCTCTAGCTGCCAACTTCAGGACGTGTTGCGATGTTCGGTTTCGCAGCTTTATATAAGGTTTTAGCATACGGGTTGTTTCTGCTTTACATGATTTGCTGCACCCATAGATTCTTCTACATACTCCTGATGCAAGATAAAGTATACAACACTTTAGATAAAAGAGTCATCATATCATCATAGGCATTTACATCTGTGGCAGATGATTAAAGCCATGTTTTTGGAGAAACACTTTTTCTTATGGCTGTACAGTCTTATACGTGAGCCGCATACACGTCCGCAGCCTCTACAACAGAACTGTACACCAGTGGATGACTACGGGATTGCGCGTTATGCCTTTTGTCCCGTTTCTCCACCAGTTGGTGCGAACCAGGCTTCGTCATGAGTAGTCCGACCATCTCATGTTTTACCTCTCCACCGTTCTCTATTTTCCACGAGCTCTTCCCCGTTTGCATGTCCGATTCCGAAAGCGGTCAGGTCCCTCTTGACGCAATCCTTAAATCGCAGCATGGGTCTTCCAACTGGTCTCCTTGTGCGACCTCACCAAGAAGGATGCGCCTTGGCAAACGAGAGTCCTCCATACGATGTACGTGCCCCAGCCACCTAAGCCGCCTCTCATTGAGAAGAGCCGTGATACTTGGCAGCTGTGCAACCTGGAGTACCCGCTTGTTTGTCACCCTATCCTGCCAACGTATGCCCAAGATAATCCGAAGGCATTGCATGTGGAAGGTGTTTAGCCGTCTCTCCTGTTTTGCATACGACGTGCAAGTCTCAGCTCTGTACAAGAGTACACTCAACTCAAGAGTAACTATCTCAGCTTTCTAATAAGAATTCCTCTTCTACTGTTCAGAAAGAGGATTACAAGTATTTTGTTCTATAATGAAAATTTGAAGAGCTACCAATGACGTAGACACGGCACAAAGGAATCACGTGCCACTTTACCTTCACATTTTCTTTGTTTTATTTTTTTGGGGTTCGTAGCCGATGGGCTTAAAATGGAACCCGTAGAACTTTACACGTCCTTACATTTTGTCACTGATAAAGAACTGAACGACACTGTTTACATTATAATATTGCCATTTATTTTTATTAGTATTATATAAACCGAGGGCAGGAAAGTAAGAAAGGTCTCAGATCTCATGAAATTGTTGACCGAGGCTGAGGCTTTCTTATTTACTGCCCGAGGTTAGTATACTATTTTTCTCCTCGACGGAGGCGGAAAACGGCAACTTCGTTTCGCGCCGGAGGGATGAAAAGACTATTTTCAACTGCTGTTTTTCACGTAACGTTTCAATTCAACCTATTTCTTTTGGTTTTCTAAAATGCGATATTTTTGTTACCGTTTGATACCGTTGTGTCTGTTTTTTTTCGCACATCACGCGAAAACTACTGGACCAATTTTGATGATGTTTTTTGTGTTTGAAAGCTTACATGATTCGACTTAAAATTAAGAGTATCATTTATTTCGTTACGTCGACAGGAATTCGTGCGGACGAAGTCGCGGGAAAACTCGAATATTAAATAAATAGGTATAAAAACTAAAGAACAGAAACCAACTTAAATTCATAATTACGTTTTATTAATTGCAGGTGCGGAACCATCTTTAACACGTACCAATAAGCACTTACCCACTTTTTTGTACTCCAATCCGATTCAATTAAATCGAGTGGCTCTTGACGAGTCCAATATTTCACAAATAAACATTTCTAACAATCAATTGAAGTACTTTTAATATCTTTGGAGAGTTTTAAACAAGTGCTGAGAAACAAAATTGTAAAAACAATAACGTCGGAGGTTTTGTCCTGGGAGTGGGGGGGGAGGGGAGGGCAGTGGAAACGGACAGTAATCTTGAGATGATGGAATAAAGATCTGAGAAACGACTCGCTTTTATAATTTTGTTTAAAAAAGACGAATAGAGGAAAAACTGTACATGACAAAAATACAGGTTGTAAGGAAAAGTATCATTAACCTTTAAACCACATACTCTACCCATCGAACTGAACAACTTTTACTATGGGAGCAAACCGGTCAGAGCAAAAAAATATCTGCTGTTGCATACATTTCAGTCGAGTAGGTATTGGAGTTTAGTATGTGAAAGCAGTTTTTTTTGCTCTGATGGATAGACTCTTAGTTTAAAATGATTCTAATGATATCAATATGCACCCTGTATATTAGATTTCGTAATTTTCAAATTGTGTTATTTGGTTTATCTTTAGTTACACAGGCCAAACCAAAGCCACCTCTATGCGGAAGGGTTCCTTATTCCATCAAATTCAAGAAGGTAAGGTAACTGTGTTTGTAAATAACTGTCGCTATTGTTGAAATCGCCTTCGTAAACAATATATAATATTAAAATATGCTTTCGATGACGCGTGGCTGGAGCATGCCCAGGTCAGAGATGGTTGGAGGACCTTTGACCAGCAGTGGGATGTAATAGGCTATTAAAAAATATATACGCTTTGATGGTTTGGACATATCGAAAGGACGAATGAAAGTCGAGTTATAAAACAGATGTAAATATAAAGCGTATGTGCCAAAATGTATGGACCTAGAGGAAGCAAGAGAGGTGTATTAGAACCGCCCGAAATAGAGATCCATAGTCTCTGCCTACCCCTCTGAGAAAAAAGCGTGAGTTTATGTATGCATGTAATAAAATTAATGCAATAGTGATACACAAGGATCGTTTTTGTTTAATTATTCAACAAATTTAAAAATAATGCTCACCATAACGTGAGCTAGGCGCGCTTATTATAATTTAAACCATACAACAACGCAAAAACATAATAATATCCTTTACCGAGCTGGGATTCGAACTCAGGACCTCTGGTGTGGTAGTCCGGCGAGGGAACTATTACGCCAACCGAATCGTCACACAAAAGGTATAATTTTATTGAAGCATGACCAACCTTATTAAAACAATCAAAAAACCTCATAAAACAAACAACAAAATGAATGTATTCCAATTATGAAAATAAACGGTTTAATAAATAACGAGAAGAACGTTATTCTGGGCGTATTCCACGTGTGTATGCGGCATGGCGGACCACACCGTCGGGCTGCGGTCTAGCCACAGTAGAAAGATAGCTATAGCAGTACTTCAACTTCATACGTCCGGCCACATCACCGCACACGGCCCACGCTACATAACCACTGTTGTAATAAATACGTTTTTATGGCTTTTATATCAACTAATTTGCCTACTGAGATATAGCTAAGTAATATCGGGCCGAGATATACAGGGTAGAGCTACAGTAAACGCTAGGGTTCTTTGGAAAACAGAGGGCACTGAACTGAGTGTTGCATCGCGCCGTGGCATGGGTGCAAGTGAATACTACCGCGCATGTCGGTTAAGTTAAACTGGCGCATGCCACACATTAATCCAATGCCTTTGTCTCACTGCACATATAGTGGAAAGTTTCTCTATCTCTATCAAGTACGGACTCAGTGACAGGAAAAACGCATATTTTGTGTGTGTCTGTGAACGCGCCCGCTTTAGTTAACCAACTGTACTGAATTTAAAAACATCGCCGCCCGTCGCGGCATCGGAAGCAATGCAGTGTTTATGGATGCTTTAATTCAAGTCTGGATACATCAGAATTATAATACTTTAAACTTCCTGCTGATTTTAAAGTAATTGTAGCGCTCTGGCCAAGAGTAGGCATTAGTTTCAAGGACACGGCCTAGTTACTCTACTACTCCGTCTGTCTACTGTGCCATTGCACTGCGGTCTGGCGGACCGACCCAGGTCTCTCGGACCTACCTCTTTGTGATACTACACACCGCACTTTATGTACCATCTGCTTACGTTGCTAAAATAAAAGTACGTTTTGTAGTGAACCTTTTGTGCTGTTTAGTTTAAGTAAAATATTTTTGGATTACTTCTTGCTTACTTTGGTCTCGACAATGTTTTCCCTTGAATTGCCAGATAGCCGTGGTGGTCCAGTGGCGGTTAACCTTGCCTGCCGTATAGGAGGCGATGGTTCGATCTCCGTCCAGGCAGACTCGAACCAATGAGTTTTTCGGAATTTATATACGATTTGTAACACCACTGGCTTTTTGGTGAAGGAAAACATCGTGAGGAAACCTGCTTGCTTCGATTTCGAGGCATGTATCGTGCCCACAGTCCATTATAAGTGGCAACAGGCTCACTCTCCGTTACACTGGATAGAGTTTCGGTACTACTGGTGAAACGTGGATGTTCTGAGATTACAGAATATCTCTGACTACCCCCTCGGGGAACATAGGCGTGAGCATATGCTTATGCTTATGTAATTGCAAAATTAGAAAGGATTTGGTAATCACACTGTACTATGTGACGAGACAAACAAACACCATGAGCCACATGCGGGTGGTACTGGGCTGATGAGAATGGACCCAGCCATAGTGTACCTTATGACTGTTGTAATAAAGAACTAACCAGCGTGCAGCCTCATGTCCCGCGACAGTATGGCCCCAACTGTGCTGGCGGCGCGACATCGGTACACACACGCATGCAGGTCACTGCAGTACTGGGCTGAAGAGAATGGACCCAGCCATAGTGTACCTTATGACTGTTGTAATAAAAAACGTACCAGCGTGCAGCCTCATGTCCCGCGACAGTATGGCCCCAACTGTGCTTGCGGCGCGACATCGGTACACACACGCATGCAGGTCACTGCAGTACTGGGCTGATGAGAATGGACCCAGCCATAGTGTACCTTATGACTGTTGTAATAAAGAACTTACCAGCGTGCAGCCTCATGTCCCGCGACAGTATGGCCCCAACTGTGCTGGCGGCGCGACATCGGTACACACACGCATGCAGGTCACTGCGGTACTGGGCTGATGAGAATGGCCCCAGCCATAGTGTTCCGTTTGGCAGCGCTTCCCTGTGGACAAATCACACGTTGCGTTATTTAGAGTTATAAACAAATTCTGTGGACCAAAGTGGAATTTTACTGCCTTAAAAGTGTTGTATGTATTTGCATAGAAAGAAGATGAATTTGGGCAAATTAACAACGAGACCCTGCTACTTAGATAAATTAAAATTTATCTGAGCCCTGCTATGAAGAAGTTTTAACCAACATAAACGGTACCATAGCCAGTTCCCGGGTATTAGGGCTGCATCAAAAAATACAAAGTTTGTCTTTTGAGGATTTAAATAAACAAAGAATATTATTTTTCAGTTTTTGAGTTCCGCTATTATAAATCTAGAATTCAAAATAAAATCAAAATCATAATTCGAAAATAAAATATACCAAAATGCGGTAAGAACCCGTGTTTTTGTTCCTTTACAAATCTACGATTAAACCAATGAATATTCATAAAACTCATGATTAAATCATAAATAGCGTGAAAGAACCTGAATAGGACCTTCATTTCATCTGATAAAAATGTTTTTGACTTTTCCAAGAAATGCCATAATACCGACAAAGAAGTCACTAGTAAGATCATACTGTAATTAATCAAAGAGATCTCGGCTTGCTTTCATTTCTATTGAATTTTGTGCCATTTTTTGAATACGAAATCGTTTTAGAATCCGGCGTTTGTGAATAAGATTAATGACTAACAATTTTCTGTTTGTGAGGGAAAGCAAAGATGGCGGTCCGACGGTCAAACATCGCTTCTTATCATTAATAATAAGTCACTGCTTAGACATGAGATACTATCTATGTATAATAACAAAATGGTGAATAATGTTTCATAGCTGAATTCGACAACAGCGACAAAATCTTTAGAAAAGCCTTCAGGTAACCTCTTGTCCGTAATACTTCTTACGAAATAATTCTTCGACCACCTTGTGTACTTCCAGTGATTACATAAAGAATCTCAATTACTCAAGGCCTCATAAAAAGACAGAAATTTACAAAAAGTGCAATAGATAATGCTATGCACTTATTTTCTCTGCGAGATCGAAAAAAATCGTTCTGACATAAATAATTTGATTGATTGATTGAATCAGAAATGAAGAGATTCTCAGAAGAACCAGAGTAGCCGACATGGACATAAAATTGCTAAACTAAAGTGGGAATGGGCACATTGCTCGCAGAACCAATAACCCACGTGGGTGAAGAGTGCTCGAGTGGTACCGGAAAGCACTGCGTGGGTAGGCCGCCCCACAAGTTGGACCGGCCACCTGGTCTTCTTCTTATCGAGTGGGCTGCAAGCCCTGGTGTCAGACTTTATTCAAACCGCCTTACGGCCTCTGACGTGGTCACCTGGCCACCTGGTGAAGGCGGCGGAAACCCGCTGGATGAGGGCAGCGCAAGACCGGTCGTTGTTGCAGAAGTGGTCGTTTATCGACTGAGATCATGACTTTTCCCGGCAGTCACATGCTGTGGGCATCCATCAGACTTTTATTTATTTTTTATTTGCTTACAGGAAGATTTACAGATCAAATAGTATCTTTAGTTAAACGTATAAGTTTACAAATGCTATTAACAAATCTTCACATGCCACCCCACTTGTTCATGATGCCCGATAAGAAATGTTCATATGACACCCGTCTGCGTTACAAGCTCGATTATTATTGCAGCAATAAACTAAAGTCAGAGCAATGTACGTGACTGTTATGTAGGAAGGTCTTATAGACAAAATATTTGGTATGTTTTCCATAAATTGTATATTATAGTGGTTATAGGCTACGGAGTAGTTTCATAAAACAACTTGCCAAACTGTAATAAAAGATACCATAACTCGCGGTCAGCACATTCTTTTCTTTATCTTACTGCTATCGTTTTAGAGTCTATTCAAATGGAAATGTCTTAAATTGTAGACAAAAACAATCAAAATTTAGGGTAAAAATGGTGAAAGTGGTTCATACCACTCTGTCAAAGCTTTTGCTTTGGACCGGCCCACCGCCACTTTGAGCCAGCAATTCTTTAAACGACGTCCTGAACCTTAGTAATAAATGCATCTTGGGCCCAACCATTCATTTTACCATGATCTAAGCATGCAATGATACGGGCTGATCAAAATTTTGTTTAATTGCATTTAATTGTAGGAGTTTTGTTTGTTTACTTGTTAAGACTTATCTGTTGGAGTACACTATGAATACGAAATGAATACTGATAAGCTATCGTTCAATAATACAGGCCTCATATCATATTAGACTCGTAAAACTATTTTATTCGCCGACAAGTTTATTGTTTAACTGCCGGACTACATTATACGGGGTCACGATATATAAACCAGCGGAGAACAATTGGCCCATGCAAAAACAATTCTATATTATATACATACGAGTTATTAATATAATATGAATTATATAGTGGTGCTTCACCTCATTTCGACAGGTCAGAGGCGGCTTGAAAATTATCTGATAGTTGACTAATTTGCCACCACTAATCCGTACTGGACCTGAGGTGGAGTATGACCCACTCCCTCTCATCATTATTTGTGAGAGGAGGCTTATACCCTGCCCACCGCAGGGCATCCACACTTATGGGTCGAACACCCATATTTACGTTTCCTATGGAACGACACAATTTTTTACGTGATTACAATGGTGGCAAATTTGCGGCTTCATAGTGAAAATTGTTAAGTTTTATAGTCTGAAGCACCTCGTTAGAACGCACATAAGTTTACAGTTTACACCGTGTATAGTAGATATTATAGGCAAGGAATAGTTTCATAAAACATCTTGTCAAAGTTTTCAGGTTGTGTTTGTTTATGAACACCTTACATATATACCCCGATCCGAAACTGACATGACAGTATCACGTGAGACTGAACCACTCCATGGGGTGTTTGACTTCTGTGTTTGTAAAAATTGCTTTTCTTTGATCAGGAAATGTATGAATTATGTATTTTCTTACATACATTTCTTGGTATACAGAGTATTTTACTATAGGGGAGGATTATAACTATTATTAAGCTAATAAAAAATTTAATTTAAGCTTGTTTTATTGTGAGACACTTTATTAACAACAGAAATTATAATAACACTTAACCTAAAGCTAGTTTTATTTCAATTGGTTATATTTTAGTCAGTTTTATTTAATAATTATATTTTTAAATCAAATATCCATTATAATGTATTTTGATAAATACTTAACCTGACATTGTATGATTTGTAATCAGTGATGGATTAGTCTTTGTGTATTTTTTTATAATTGACAATAACGATTTAGCGAGAAATATAATAATAAGATTTCTGTATTTCTAAGGTGTCAGAATTTTATCTATCTTAATTTTTGTTTTTTGTTGCTAATTATTGATTAATTACCGCACTTACTAATATTTTCACGCCGTTAGGGGCAGAAAATGTTGGATAAGCTGAATTTGTAAAAAATTTGTACGAGATGCCCAAAAATAAACGATTCTATTATATCACTTTGTCTAGCTTAATTATAGATTACTACGTCCAGCTTAGTTCTAGCTTAATTTTGAAAGTGGAATTGGAACATAACTACCACGAAGTTATAATAATTGTGATGAAGGCTTCATAACATTACTATAACCATGGTTATGAAGCAACATAGAACATCAACAGACAACGTCTAGAAGCGCTCTCTACACTTCGCTACCGCATCATTACGACTCTGTAATCAGCGTCGAGCAGCTGTAATCAACTCGTATGTGACTCTCACTGCTTAATTAATATCATTACATGTCATTACTGTTCTGTGATGTGCGGGAGGAGGGGGAGGTGTTTACTGTTATTTTATTGTTAGCAACATCTCAGACTAAGTATATACCGACTTCAAAATGTATGTCCTATCTTGGTTGAAGATTTATCAAATTGAGAATTTCGTCTCGTTTCTCCATATGTATATTTGATGTGAGTACTTATTATTGTGTGGTTCCCCAATTATTTATGTGGGTGTCATACAAAGCGACTAAGGGATTAAATGTTTCTTTTGCAGTATTTATGTGGGCAAAAGGGTATCACCAATTGACACATCATTCCATCCTAAAACTTATCTTGCTAAATGTGAGCATTGCTACAACTACATTCTTAAACAGAAATTTGGTAGTTGTAGCAATGTTTCTTACCACTCCTAAAGGGATTACTGTCGTGAGATTAAATATATTTATCCTTATAATTTTATTTGGTCACTTGTACTTATATTATAGTGGATGAGACTAGCATGGGACTGTTCCAATTGGGTTGAAAATGTAGAGGCCTAAACTCAAATCTTTTTAACCTGTCGTATGTATGTGTTGTTTTCGAATAAAGAAGGCTATCTTTTATTGCTTTAAAACATTGTAATTCAACAAGTATGCTATCTAGCTACAAATTTCAATCATTTGCATGCCAAAAATTCGTACCAAATTCCAACATTGATACCGTCCTAGCAACTAAATGTATCTGAAACCCATTTGTAAACACTCTATTCCTAATTTCGGTACATCAAAGCTCTTCGAGACGTGTTACCAGGCAGGACCGTTTGAGGCGACGACGGCTTGTGTGGTGTGGTGACACCCGCGTGCAAACAGACCGACGAATTATTTGCTCTACGTACCTATGTCTATGTTAATGAACATGCTAAAATGGTTTATGTGGTAGCTAGTGCTTCTAGTAAATGAACTTGAATTTAACAAGAGCTTGTTGATTTTCATAGTGACAAGTTTAGAGTAAACACGAGTCTCGTAGTGTAATTCGTTCAGCGCTTCAACATAACTAAATATACATAGCAAGAATAGAACATACCGTATTTTTTTAAATTCTCGTCACTAGAAACGAGTAAAAACTTAGTTTATCATCACTTATCCAGTTTTATCAGTGTTAGAATGTTTAGGTCTTCCCTTTTCAATGCTTGTCTGTCTTACTTATACATAATTTGATTTTAATTACTAAAATAACTTTAGGGGTGTATTCAGATAATCAAACTAAACAAATTTCCCTAAGGAGCATGGGTCGAAAAACGCGAAAAATGTTTGGACCCCCTAAAGAAAATCGATCGGTGCACTTTTGTATGGAAGGTTCAAAAATGTTTTTTTGTTTTTCGACCCATGTTCTTTAAGAAAATTTGCTTAATTTCAAGTCCTTTGGCTTCGGTACGTCAGGTGTCGTCTAGTAACCCCAAAAATAGAACCATGATTCAGCTGACGAGCAACCAAAAGTCCCCAAGTGACATTATGTTCATACATTACGTACGCATGAATAATTCATAGCGGGTTATAGAATTACAGAAGGGTGGAACAACCGTAGTCGCATCTCCTCGCATCGCCATGCGTTCTGATTCTGTCAGATTGAGGTTGGATTTAGGGGACTCTAAATAATGCATGTACTTACAAATCAATGCTTTATTCTTCTTTTATATTGTTCAGCACTTTGCTGGGATGTTACTACGAGACATTTTTATACCTTATTATTATTCATTTTAGACATTAGTCGCCTAAACCAAAGCTATGGGTATAGTTTTTGGGGCATTCGTGATTTAGGTGCAGTATAGTCTTTATCGAGAAGAGATTGAGCCTGAATTACTAAGTTATACAGGGTGTAAGGGACAGCTCTCCGCAAACTCAAACGGTGAACTCAGACCATCAACCTGAACAACTTTCACTATGGAGGCAACCTCAGGAAACGCGAAAAAAAATCAGCTGTCCCATACAAAAGTGCCGTACCTACCCGACTCAAATGTATGGGACAGCAGATTTTTTTTTGCGTCTCCTGAGATTGGCTCCATAGTGAAAGTTGTTCAGTTTGATGGTCTGAGTTCACCGTTTGAGTTTGCGGAGGGCTGTCCCTTACACCCTGTATAGATTTGTTATACCTACTTGTCTGTCACTGTAATTTGACTACAGTTAAAGTACAGTGTAATGGAAATAAAATGAAGCAACTAAGGAATGAAGTTTTTTATGCAGTATTGTTACCACAAAATAATATGTTATTCTGTCATGAAACGTGATTCCATTCTGAAACTTTTAATTCAATTCAATATTTTTATTTCGGAAAACAGTTCCATAAATTTTTTATTAGTATGTACATAAATATTTTAGATTGTTAAAAGTATCGCAAATGTTAGGTTTCCGGACACCCTTTTAGGGATGGGATGGGAAAGAGTCATCGTCGTGAGATTTTGTATTTAATCAAAACGCTTTACTCGTATTTAATTTGAACTCAAACTAAACCAACCACGTTAGGAACTCGCAGATATAGCAAATTACCTACCTTAGTTTATACGAAAATTGACTGCTGCAATTCCAGACACCGGCAGTTAAAGGATTAATAAATACCAACATCATAAAAAAACAACAATAACAAACAACAATGGGTAGTTAGCATCACTGTTGACAACGGCATCGCAACGGCAACGATTTAGTAATTAAAAATGTATTTATACATAGATGTCTTGCTTCAAACTAATTATTATGTAAACCTTATGAACTTCATCAAAACACAGCCAAAGTTTCGTTCAAACACGAAGCCTGTATTATTCTCGCAGCTAATCTGGCTAACCCTCGGGAGGAGAATGGCGCAAACTAAATTCATCAAGGGTGCCATATCAATTCAGCAACTAAGTCAACGAGGTCAACGAGGGTTCGCTGAAATTCAAACTAGACGTCGGGCGGGTGCCGGGGGACCCAACGTATTTGATAGTTGTCAGGTTATAGAAGTTAGCGGGATGCGCTATACATAATGCATACATTTATAGATATTGATACAAGGATAGACGGTCTAACAGAGAGACAGCGGAGAAATAATTTATCTGCCAATAGCGTACTTGCTCGATCACGTCATAAGGAAAATGAAGGTCTCCCATTGGTGGATTATTTCCTCGCTCATCAGTGCTTCGCACAGCTCTGCCGGACAGCTATGTTTGGTGTCCGGTTTTGATGAGAAACAATCCAGACATGTATCGTAAGAGCGCACTAATAATTTTAAGGTACAAGTTGGTAACCGACCGCGCGCAGTCGCGGCAGGCGAAGTGTCGCTGGGACACTACTGGTTTGTATGTTTTTCTATGAAAGACCCTGCGTAGCTTGATACACGTTGCTCGACGACACTGATGTGCGGTCGGACTTCACTGTCGCTCAACCGTAGTGTAATAAAATTCTATAAGGTAACATCCCTCTTGCATCCTTCGGATCGTCGAAGATATCATATTAAGTTGACACAACGCATACTGAATTGACAGCTAATCGGAGTTTCAAGTGATGTTTGCGATTCGAAAAATGCACTCCAGTAGTCTCCCTAGTCTCTCACTCCTTGTCTTTATTCACATTCCGACGGGCGGGCGCGGAAGGTGCCTATTTTAGTAACGACTAGTGTTTTCCCGCGACTTCGTCCGCACAAATTATATACCAGATTTTAAGTCAGATCATAAGCTATCAAACAAAAAAAGTTTCATCAAAATCGGTTCAGTAGTTTTTGCGTGATGCGCGAACAAACTAACAATTTTGTCAATAGATGGCGCTGCACGTTTTTAAATCGCGCTATCGAATGTTATTTGAATTTATATGAAGAGAACCGCTACTTTTTTTTTTATTCCTCATGATTTTACGGTTTTATAATAGTTAAGATAAAGTTGACAATGAAATACAGCGCTGCGGTCTGCAGTCGGATTCAAAATCATGACTGCAGCGCTAGCTGCAGCGACATGACGCAATGACGTGTCGCTGCGAAGTCGTTTGCTGCTGCTGCATGCGGTCAGCTACGATTTTGTACCTTTAATCATCGTAAACTTTGATGATCTAATCGTCACCTTAATAAAGTTTCAGCATATTAAGAAGGATTATTATATTATGAGTTAATATTTCAGTATCATAACAAATAGGTAATAAGGAAGCTACCAAAGAATAACATATATTTTGGTGTTAGTGCGTGACTTGCACCGGACCCCGCGCCAGTCGGGTTCGCGGGCAGTAAGGACGTGGGTTTACGACGGACCGCCCCGAGGGCTGTTTATGTTTGTGCCGATACTCTATTATAATACAAATAGGATTACCACACAAACGTCGCTGTAATCCAAGTAAATAAGGCCCGTTTGGATATTGACGATGTTTAAACTTTAACGTGATTTTTGTTTTCCGTAATCCCTTATATTGGGCACCCCATAGGATGTGTAGAGGGATGTTCAAATTGTAACTTGATTTTTACAATAATACATAAAAATAATTACTCAGGATCATAATCATAACACATCCGATCAGAAATTTTTCTAGAACCACCAACATACTTTTAAAAGTTGTAGCAAGATTTTCTCTAATCATTCCGGTCTTTTTATAAATAATGATAATAAATACAGGGTGTAACTAAAAACCCTAGTAATACTTAAGAGAATGCTTCAGGCCATCAAACTGAACAACTTTCACTATGGAGCCAACATCGAGAAAAAATAAAATAGTCAGCTGTCCTATACATTTGAGTCGATACGGTACTGCAGTTTTGTATAAAACCACTGATTTTTTTCGCGATATCTACTTTAGCTCCATAGTGAAAGTTGTTCAGTTTGATAGTCTGAAGCACCCCCTTAAGTATTGCTATGGTGTTTTGTTATATCCTGTATAGGGCCCTTTTTAAATATATGCCAACGGATTTTAACGGGATGATTAGACTATTAAACTAAACTACTTTCAGGTCAACGCCGAAATTGAGAACAAAATATCTGCTGTTGCATACAAAACTGCAAACCCCCCTGCAAACCAAATACCCCTTATATTTGGGACAGCATTTTTTTTTTCGCGATATCGTTATTGGTCCCATAGAAAACTATCAGTATTAAAGATCCTACATTTGATAAAAAGGATACTTACTTAGTTTTCAAATTACCGTCTGACGTTGAACTTCAAAAAATAAACTCAAAATCCGATATCATACACTTCTGGGACACAAGAAGACAAATATAATGAAACATATGCCTCACTATTCCCAGTACATTCCTATGCAAATAAACCCTCAAAATATTCTCGACAAAATTCCATAACAGGCCACCTGCTGCCAAAAAAAACAATTTAGCACCGCGGATCCGGCTCGAAGGACCATAAAGCGGTATAACAAGCCCACCTTTTGTCCGCGCAGGCCACGCAATTTGCCGAAGAAAGCCGCCGAGAATTCCCTCCATTATGAGAGGAATAGCCGCGAGAATATTTTAAATCTATTTTAGTCTTGTTTAATGAAAACAAGATTGCCAGAGCAAAATGGTGGGAGATTATAATGGAGTTCTAATGTGGTGAAGTAATGAAATTTTAGGCAGCTATTGTTGGTTGGGATTACGGTGATTGGTTTTACATGCCTGGTAGCGAAAAAAAGATTTTTATATCTGTGATTATCCATTTTTTGAAATCAAGCTCAAAATTATTTATTTAAGATAATAGCATAGAAAGCTTTCCGACGTAATTTGTTGACGCTACTACTGCGTCGTAAAAGGTGTTCCGTTGTATACAAAATGTGGCCAAAAACTTTACAACAAACATACAAAACAAAATATGCAAAGAACAATTACAAATACATTAAATTACGTAGCGTAAAGACTAATGGCGTCTTAACCCAAATTCAATATACATATACAAGTTCCTTAATATGCTGACACTTTTTTAAGGGTATGATCAGACCGTCAAACTGAACAACTTTCTCAATGGCACCAATACCGAAATCGTGAAATAAAAATCAGCTGTTCCATACAAAACTGCAAACCTACTCGAGCCAAATGTATGGGACAGCAGATTTTTTTTTTTCGCGATTTCGATGTTGGTCCCATAGAGAAAGTTTTTCAGTTTGACGGTCTGATCATCCCCCTGTATGAAACGGCAGATGTTTCTCTCACGATGTCAATACTAATGCCATAGTGAAAGTTGTTTAGATTAATGGTCTCAATTACTCCGTAAAGTAAATAACGTGTAAAAATAATACCTCTGTAAGACAAAAGCATTACGTCTCTAGCACTCAGTTGCAGAAACGCTCATTAAAGTTAATCCTTCAATAAACCTCTTGCTATCACTTTTTGTCCTGTTGACGTAAGCTAGCAAGATATTTAATGGAGGATTAACTTTAATGAGCGTTTCTGCAACTGAGTGTGAATGAACTATTTAATGAAACAGTAAAGAAGTAATTCCATTGATTTGTAAACTGTAGTTCTTAATCTTTGAATTGAACCAGTGCGTCCAGTGATCAGCTTTCTGAAAATGTCAGGAAGAGGTTGATGCATAAAATAATCTTACAATGAGTATTTTTAAACAAATAAGATAATCGAATAAAACAGTATTTTAATTAACGTCCACGTTTTAACAATAAACATCACTTCTGGTGTTAGAATATGTCTGTATTTAACATTAATGTTCAGAAATAGTCTCTAGAGGAACACTACCTCTAATACTAGATTTCAACCTTGGCTAATACTATAAATAAGTAGAAGGAATATAGTAGAGAAGCTCTGGAGGTAATATACCGGATGAAATTGATATCATTGGCATCCTTTTAAACTACGAGTCTAACCCATCAAACTGAAGATCTTGTACTATGGGAGCAAACGGAGCAAACCGATCGAGGCAAAACAAAATCAGCAGCTGTTCCATACTAAATTGCAGTTCCTACTCGGCTCAAATGTATGCAATAGCAGTTTTTTTTGTTGCTACGATCTGTTTGCTCCCAAAGTCAATCGTTCAGTTTGATGGGTAGACTCTTAGTTTAAAAGGATGCTAATGATATCAATTTCACCCTGTAGTAGATGAGCTTAGCAGATAGCACTACGAAAAGAAATGATAATAGAAAAAGTAACTAAGAAATGTTTAAATAAAATAAATAAATAAATAAATAACGCTCACAGGCACATACATTGTAATGATCCCAAACTAGCACTAAAGGCTTTTATTATGGAAACCATACAACAACAGCACGAACATATAACATCCATGACCGAACCGGGATTCGAACCCAGGACCCTGGTTTGGCAGTCCGGCGTGGTAACCATTACACCAACCGGGTCGTCAAATGATCAGTTTAAATCCAAAGAAGACAGATCTACTCATTAAATTAAAGTGAATACTTGGTAACTTTTAGTTTGTATTAACTCCGTTGTATACACAGACTGTGTTAAAATATTTGCACAAGTTCTTACCTTGTTCTTACATAAAGTCAAGCAGTACTAACACTGAACTCACCGTAATCAAGTAATACAAGCGATCGATGTCGTGACTAACAACAAAATTACATTTTCGAATACCATAATACATAATCACCTGCGCGCCCGCAAGACTGGAATAAACCATAAAACTGTTGCTTATAATAAAGATACACATATGAAAATTATAATGGGCAATAAGGTATAACATAGTTACCAATAAACAACCGACCCGAAAGAGGTTGTAGTTGTTTGTGTATATACGGTTCGTAGTAGAGTTGCATTTGTGTAGGCCAACTGCATCCAAACTGCATTCCAACTGCATTTTGGTTTGCGTATGCAGTTGCGTTCCAGTTAAAATGCAGCTCGAGTGAATTAACCTAAAAAGTTAAAGGTTTCGAACATTTTTTTTGTAAATATTCAGTGTTTTAGAAATTGTATTCTACATTTTTTATTAATTAGGAACATCGTATAGACTGTCTTTTTTGCGGGGCTGCTGGAAGAAATCTCTTCAGAGATAAGCTCACTCTTTATACACGTTTTCTCAACTTTGTGTATTGTCTTGTCTTTGTGTACAATAAAGTGTGTAAAATAAATTGTTATAATAATAATCGTCAGGTATCGCTACTACTTGATTGTTGTACTGGGGTTCTCCACAGCCCCTCACCCCTCGCCCCGCACCCTTCGTTCAGCTTCCGGTTAAAAAGGTTGTTGAGAACTTTTATTGCCGCGAGTTTCGTTTGACTTCGGAATTGTATGAATGTCCGGGGATACATACATTTGATTACGTTTCTTTTTTTTGTCAGAGAAGACAATTGCAGGCAGTTTGTGTTTTGGTAAAAGTTTGTGGAGTAAACAAATTGAAGTGCTTTTATTGTGTTAAAGCGTTTTAGTTGAAATTTTTTTATGTTATTTTTATTTTCCATTTATTTTTAATGTTAGAATATGTATTTATTTCTGCAATTTGCATTATTTTTCTTAAAATACTCATAACTTTTGATTGAATGAACCAATAGCCATAAAACAAAGCTTATGCGATAATCTATACTAAATACTGCGCTTTTGTGACCCCCATCCAAATCTGGTTAGTAGTTTTCAATGATGCGTCCACAAACAAAAAGACAAAATTCTAAAAATGGTCTCAATAGATTTCATTACTTATCTATCAAAAATATTTATCAAATGTAGCAAATAATTATCTTCAAAGTACATCCACGCCAGATTTACCATTTTATACCTAAATCCAAGTATTTACTACTATAGCTTAAACTATACCTACCGTGATTCTGTGTGTCCGTGTGTTACCTATTGCGTGTGTTTCTGTGATTCTGCTTTATTATCTGATCCAAGCTAAATCTACAACTTTATTACACGTATCTATAGATAATAAAAAAGTTATCATAATTATGGTCAACTTTCCGTAAATCGACCGTGCAATAATCGTTACGAATTCCCAAACAACTCATTAAAAACTTTAAGTAAATTGTACAAAATCACTTGCAAATAGCTTCCAAAACGATTACAGGTAAGACCCAAGCGATGTTAATTGAAAAATCGCCGACGCAACTGAACTTCGCCGACACAAAGGGCCAAACTTTCCTCTCGAGGGCCAAACTGTTTGACTTTTCAATAAAGCCACTTCCAACTCTTTTATTTCACTCAAACAAAGGTCAAAGTGAATTTATTATTATTTGATTGTTTTTTACAAGTTTGGGTTGTGGAGAAAATACAGGGTGTAAACTAAAATGCGTTACTTACTTAGAAGGTGCTTCAGAAAATCAAACCAAACAATTTTTTATATGGTACCAGAACTGAAAAAGCAAAATAAAAAAAATACTGTTCCATAGAACACGTCAATGGTGATTCGACCCCAACCTATGAAACCAGATTTTTTTTTCATTACTTCAATGTTGGACCGTTGGCCCCATTGTGAAAATTGATCATTTTGATGGTCTGGGTGGTTTAACGCATTGAAGTTTACGTCATTTAGAGTTAATTACCGTTTATCTTTTTACCGTAAAACAGTAGCATTGCTTGTAAAGTTTTGGATCTTCAACATCATCGTCTTCGGGATATGTACGCCCCACGGCAGGATGTGGCCTAGCTTTGAGGAGGGTGTATGGGGGTGTGTGTCCATCATGCGTACCCGGTGTGAATTGGTGGACTTCTCATTCTCATCAGATCAGTCCCAAATTGTTACTATAACTACAATTGATTGCTTTTGTCCGGAAATAAATAACTATAAAACATATATTTTATTTTAATCTTCGCAGTAAAAAAAAAGGTTATAAAATAACGCAAAACGCAAAACTCGTATATAATTCAGTTTTTAGTACAACATACAAACCGTATCTTTTGACATCCGAAAAAGAATAGCTGATTGGACTAGTTGTCAAGTAGCCTATTTTTAAAGTTTTCTATGAAGATCTCATAATTGACAAAATTGACTTGACTTGACTATGTATCGTACACTATTTTCACAACCATCCCACACGTTCACAAAGTTTGTGTTATCTTGTTAAACACACGCGGAGGCTGTATAGTAGTTGTCAGCTGCAAAGTAAATAACAAAGCCCGCACCTATTTCATGGAAGAACAATTTTCACAACAGAAATTAAGGCCCTAGAGAGCACACGAATAAAAGTTAAATGAAAGGGCAATGCATACGTCGGTTAACTTTGTTACAAATTGGTTCACTGCGAGTGGAACTTGGGTGTTGGGGGTTCCATATGATAGTGTTTTATTTTTTTTCAACCTTACCTAGTTTGATACGTTATTTCATCTTAAAATCATCAATGTGTTAAAATTAATGAGTCTGTTATATAGGTACAACGAAATACATTTTTGGCTTCTTATCGTGTGGGTAGTATAGTTTTTTCAGACCGCTTTACGGCCTCTGACGTGGTTTTTATGTAACGACTACTACCACCAGAGATAGTAGCCGGAACTAACGGCTTAACGTGCCATCAGAAGCACGGACTCATCTTTCTTATCAGACATTCAGGTGATTCAGCTTGCAACTTCCTAACCAACTGGTGTCCCGTATCGAACCCACGACCTCCGTGCTCCGAGCTCAATGCTCTTAACCATTAGACCACCACGGAGGCAGTCCGTTCCCATTTTTAGTTAAATGCTTGTTAAACCTTAAACGAACTCACAGTTTTACTATTTATAACAAGATTTTGGTGAGGTATTACTTACGGTAGTATTATAGTACTCTGTGGTATTACATATGATTACATACCGTTCGTTAGTCACTATAATTCAAATAAAGAACAATGGCGAACTAGGACCTAGTCATTTTTACGAAGACAAAAGGCTTACCCGAGACCATTTTGAATCTTTCCGAAAACATGTTTAAAACTAAGATCAAAAATGTTATCTGTAAGAAAGCGTATTATAAACTGGATGATTATTTAAATGATCAAAATGCTTGGGTCTGAGGTCACTAACTTATAGTTTATTTACATTACTGTAAAGTATCAACTATTTTATTAGATAGACTATGTATTATTGTATACATAACAGTAGCTTAAGAATTTATATTGTAATAGTTTTAAGTCGTGTTATGTTGTAGAGTTTCTGGCCGCATCTTCTCTACAGCGACAACACGTTCCGACGCGGTGGTAGCTTAAAAAAGATTTGACGTTTAATAAGTGTGCTTCAAGCTCCTATATTGAATAAATTATATTGACTTTGACTTTTTGACTTTGACTGGTCGGTGGTCATAGTTATTTTAAACAATAAGTTCTATACATATAATTATCTCTTAAAGTGTGGATTAGAAAGTAAAAATTATTAGTTTATAGGAGCAACCAAAAAGCAGTAGCAAAACGCAACTGTGACCATCTATTTTCATCGAATTCAATCACCCAGGTATTTTTAGGTGGTGAACGTTTCTGAACTGATGGTGTCTCTCATTTCGTTTCCTACAATTATCATAATATTATACGATTATTGTGAATATTCGTTTGAATATAAACTATTAATGTGATTTCGTTAGAAGATTAAGTGGACTGTCTTATGACTTTCTCATAAGATATATTATGAGGTTCACACACTTGATTCAGAAGGTATCATAAGAAGAAATACCTTTTCTCAAAGCCGTGTGACCTTAGAATGGACCACCCTAATTCTTCCCGTGGGTGTAGTACGAGGCGACTAAGGGATTCAACGTTTCTTATGCAGTGTTACAAAAATACAAATAAACATTTAAGGGGATGGTCTAATCAAACTGAACAGCTTTCACTATGGGAGCCACATCGAAACCGCGAAAAAAAATCTGATGTTCCATACTAAACTACAAATCTACGCTAGCTAAATTGTATGGCATAACTTTTTTTTTTTCGCGATTTCGATGTTGGTCCCATAGTGAAAGTTGCTCAGTTTGATGGTCTAAACATCCCCCTTAAAAGTTTTAAACCATGTATACACCTCTCACCACTTGTCTCATCATTCCGTTCTGAAACCTAAATTGCTAAATGTGAAGATTGCTACAACTACATTCTTGAACAGAAAGTTGGTCGTAGTAGTAATGTTTCTGACCACTTCGATAGGGATTAAGGTCGTCATTTTATGTATGTATGTATGTACCTTTCCACAAACTTCTACAGGTTATAATTTTTTAACTTTTTTTAAAGTTTTGTTTCACTTTACTCGTATTGCTAAGATTCATTGATGTACGGTCCCCATAAGACTGAAATTGAAATAACAAGCGCATCCACCATTCTTCTTTAACAAAACTTTTTTCGGAAGGTTTAGCAGTACTTCTGATAACCCCGAAAGGGAATAAGTTTATGTATGTATTCCCCGTCAAGGACTACGAAGCTTCATTTTAGATACTTACGCCCTTTTTGTGTCTGGCGTATTAACGTTTCTCTCACGTCTAGTTATGCAACCCGATATTAAACAAAAAGTACAAACAAAGTTATAATTGCGCCGCAACGAGGTGTTCCGGTCCACTTATTACTTATATATTCCACCTAAATTATTATATTCCGCTAGTTGGAAACTAATCTAGTTGGATTTAACAAACTTTTGTAATAATACAACAGCGGGATTAGGGCCTTCACATTTGCTAGATGCATTATTTTATTAATGTTTATTTAATACTTTAACTCTATGAAAACGCGGCAGTGAGAAACATAGCACCACCTACGAATAACCGCTTTATATTATGTGTAGCTGTAGCAAGGCTCACTTATATTAAGCGTTTAGTCCAAAAATTTATGTTTTGTTTTACATTTCTTTAATTCTTTGTTGTGTAGGATAACAAATTTGTATGACATGTATATTATACAGGTTAGGACAAAAGATAATAATTACCACCAAAAGGCAAATGTATGGAACGGTAAACCCCCCCCCCCCCCCCCCCCCCACTACCCCTACCACCTCCAACACCAGAACCAGTATACCTATACAGAAAAGAGTATATGGAATAGTAGATTACACACCGAGGGCAGGAGAGTAAGAAAGGTCTCAGATCTCATATATAATTGTTGACCGAGGCGAAGCCTAGGTCCACAAACATTCAATCTGAGGCTTTCTTATTTACTGGCCGAGGTTAGTATACTATATTTCACCTCGATGGAGCGGCATCTTCGTTTAGCACAGCGCCAGCGGTACGAAAATTGACGCTTTCCGTCCGGAGGGAGAAAAAAACTATAATAACATTATTTTTGTTGGATGTATAGATAGCCGTATCTGATTGATACTTAGACAGTTCTCTAGTAGTTTCACTACACATCTTGTAAGTATTTTCGAACTATTGTTTGATCTTTAATATAATCTACAATAAAAAGACTAATAGTATTGATAAATCCCAAATACTGTTGTTGTTCACACCTACGTTCTCAAAACAAAGCATAAATAATAGCAGAGCGTCGACAACCCTAAGAACAGGTAGTCTAGAATAACTCTCAATTTGTGAAGCTTCGTCAAGTTAACTCCGTAGTACCGGTGTTCTTCCACCTCCTGATCGCTAACTAAGCTAGGTGAGGTCCTTCTAGCTGTGAAACTATGTAGTTCCACTAATAATTTATGTTATGCTCAACTAGTTTTTAGTTACTAACAAAATTTTAAATGTTCCTTAGAGAAAGTTGATTAGTTTCATTATCTGAGTACTCCCTTAACATTTTGTTAGTTATGTAGTTTAAATATAATGGTGTAGTTTATTAAAGAACAATGGGGGAAAGTGGGTCAAAAGCCTCCTCTGATGAGACTTGTGGGAAATGAAAGTGAATACTTGTCGTAGAATTTTGAAAATAGTCTATGAAATTTCTTTACGGCCGCTTACTTTAAATTTCCGGCAAGTCTCATCGGTGGAGGCTCTTGGACCAAATTTCTAACACTTTTACATATTTTATTAAAGACAATCCTTTATTTATTGACCAACTGTATGGCAACTGTAACTGTAACTTTGTGTCTTTATGTATTTTCATCCAACTATTCATATAAAATCAATCAATTTGAATGCAATAAAATTACCTGACTATAGTAACTATGTTGGCTCAGCGATCCAAATTGAGCTTTGGCCTCCGATACGAGAGAACGCAATTTTCCCGATCCTGCGCAACTTGTGAACAGTGTATTCGTCATTTAATTCAATAAGGTTTCCACTCCATGAGCTCATAGTTAACAAACTTCAATTAAATGACAAAGTACATGCCAATATAAACTTTATCGCAATAGACTATGGTCCCCGATGGTCTACACAAGGGTAACAGTGTGTGTCCCTGGTTCACGCAGGTCAATATTTGAGTTGACCCAAAGGCCCGTCGGCGTTGACGATACAAAACAGGCCAACAATAGCTACGCTATGGCCATGTTCTTGCTAAAATATGCTTTAATGTATAGTTCAACAAACAGGAATGATGCCTAAATGATGTTGCTTACAACAAGACGGGCTTCAGCAAGAACATTAACACATAAGCATAAGCAATGCATAAACATATTATGCATAATGTGTACCTATGTCTATATTCTACATGGACCCGGAAGTCACGGGTACTAAAAATACCCAAACTCGACCATAATTAGTTAGTTAGTTGTGGTAGTCAGAAAAATGTTGTTGGTATAATATAGAAATATAATAAAAAAAAACATTTTACATTTGTCTCAAAGCAGCAATATAAAAGTCACACAAGAAATGTAGCAAAATGTAAGTAATTTACTCTAATTGGTTAGTATTGAAAATATAAACAAACGTTTGTAAGGAGCGCGCCATCGACGATCTTCTTGGATGGAGTCCACTAAATCATACATTACATACAGTCTCAATAAATCATCCATCAATGTTATCTCTCATAATGTTTCCACATAACGAAACTATCCAAGCATACAAAGATAGTTCAACGGCAGCTATCGCTGGGGCCGGGCCGGATAAATATTATCTCTCCATTCAGCAGATCGTGAAAGGGCAATGCTCAGTCATCATTCATGTGTCCGCGACTGGGACCGCGACGTGAAATATTATATTAAGATATGCTAGTTTTTAGGGCGCTGTACTTAAGGCGTATCAGCCGTGGACCACTCTCCTCTCACTCACACTCCATACTAATCGATGAGAAAGAGCGTGTGGCTCCGGTCAGAATTTTGCTGTTTTCTTTGAAAAATTCGATGATTTTTTTATTAATTTCGAAAAAGTAAAAAAACCACATCATTCTAAATTGTATTGTGAACAATATAGTAAATTTTCATTTTGTTCCGATTAAAAATGTAAGAGTAAAATGGTTACAACTGGAAAAAAAGGGGTGACTTTAGAGTCCCTTTTCTTCGGTTTTATTCATTAAAATCGATTTCTAGAAAAACGACATCACTTCTCATATCCTGTAGATGGTTCAGTTTAAATTTCAGCTCAAAAAGTGCCATAGTTAATGAATAAAATGGTTACAAAATTACCCAAAACCGGCAGGTAGCCCCTTAATGGTTTCTGTACCTAAAAGGACCCTGTTAATATGCCTGCATCATCCATCCTTAAGTTTGTACGTCTGTCTCTCCTAACTATAACTCTTTTGAACCATAATACCTACCGCTCAACCTTTTATTATGGCAAAGTTATTAAACAAATATTAAAAATACGAGTGCAAAAAGTACTAAATTAAGGGACTCTGTACAAGAAACTACTCTTTTCTTAAAAGTTTTTTAACCTCATTGTGAACCGTCAATGTGCGATTCGGGCGCATACTGCACCATAAAAAGGATTATTAATTATGATATGGGATACCAGCCATCTTTTAATAAGAACTCGTTAAAATGTTTATTCTTTTCGTCGGTTTGTCAACACCTACTTCACATAACAGCACTAATAAACCGACGCGCGCCACATACATCGCTCCCAGCTCCAGAGCCAGCTGTTGGTCTATTCGTTACAGTAAACATTCTACATCTATTAACACGTTACATGTGCTCTTCGCTTCTCAATGTTGATGGATGGCGCTTGTACCGAGTAATAAGGAACAATTTGTTTTGAAGAAAAATGTTTGAGACCAGATAGAACAATATGTTTGTCTGATTTCAGTTAAACGAAATGGATAATGATTTTTGAAAAATTGATCCTTTTGCTCTGGATTCTGCAGGAACTAATTTCAACAGTTTCATACAAGCGCCCACTGCCACTGTCGTCATCGGTACACTCACACATAGCACGCGTATTAGAGGACGTACGAACAGGTGCGCACATACCAGGGCCGAGTGTGTGAGTGCATTTATACAGGGGCCACTTGTATGAAGCTTTCGTTCTGTAGGGATATTTATCGATAGGCTCATATTGTGGCGACGGGCTCACCCCCCGTCACACAGGACAGAGCTTCGGTACTACTGGTAAAACGTGGATGTTCGGAGATTTCAAAATATCTCTGACTACCCGTTTCGGGAATATAGTCGTGAGCATATATGCCTATGCCTCATATCTAGTAAGGTGCTCACAAGGTGTAAATTTACACGAAAACTATCTGACCATCATCAGTCAAAACTGGAACAAATATAACATATTATAATACTTTGTATGCTACATCGAAACTAATAAATACAGCGACAGGAACGGACGGGTGTTGGTGAAAGTTAGTGGTTTAATAAAGCGTTCGCATCCATCGTGTTGCTCCATCGATCTCGCTGGACATGTCCAATCCGACTACCGACGTCCACAATATTGTACAACACCAATTTATATTTACACATTAATATGCAGAGTTTTAATATATAGGTACGCATTATGCTCACGACTATATTCCCCGAAGGGGTAGTCAGAGATATTCTGAAATTACACAACATCCACGTTTCACCAGTAGTACCGAAACTCTGTCCAGTATGACGGGGGTGAGCCCGTTCCCACTTGTAATGGATAGTGGCTACAATACATGCCTCAAAATTGAAGCATGCAGGTTTTCTCGGGATGTTTTCCTTCACTGAAATGCCAGTGGTATTATAAATCGTACATAAATTCCGAAAAACTCATTGGGACGAGTCGGCCTCGACTCTGCCTCGACTCCTTCTGTATGCGATGCGCTTTAAATGTCAAAATACGCCTACAAAATGTCGAGATATTCCTACCAATCTCGTGTTGGTTTATTTCGCTTCTATAGTGTAATAATATATTCAATGCATATGCCCGGACCTCAAGATTGAGTTTCCATACCTCTCCGCAACGCTCCACCGACGCTCTCCTTGTGCTCCGTGTCCTTCATTACTCCTTACAAATGTATGTTTTATTTAAGAATAGTTTCGGAGAAAATACTGTATTTATTAACAATGAGAGCCGTGACTCGGAACGAACCGGACGGAACGTTATTGCGTTCCGTTGTTTGTTCATCAATCAACGTAGGTACGTACCTATACTCACACTCGTTGAGAACTTAGCTAAATATTGTTTGAGAAATCGAACAGAGCCGCTCGTTGGCGTCGTGGAGCTCCAATATTAGAAACTATCACCGTGTTAAGAGTCATTTTACCGTTCAGTGGTGCCCTCATCACGATATTTAAGATTTCTCAAAAAAGTGCCACCGATTTGCGTAGTGGAGACTTGGGTGTTTGACTACATGAAATACATTTTATTTTAATCTTCTCAAAAAAAATGTTAGCAAATAACGCTAAACTCCCATGTTCATTAATTTTTTTAGCTTGAATACTATTTTTAATAATAAAAATAAACTTTTAAAGTAGGTATTGAAATGTTGATGACGTCATCAGATTTTAGTACAAAGTTTATACAAAGCGCACGTTTTGACGTCCGATAAAGAGGAGCTGATTTGACTAATTGTCAAGTAGCCTATTCGTGGAAAAGGTCCTTTACCCTGCAGTGGGACGTATAGAGGCTGATGATGACGTGAGAAATTGTGCAATCAGGATGGAAATAATTCTGAGAAAACTTCTTGAAACCGCTCTTATGGTTTCCGAGTTAAGTTCACAAGTCTAGAGGCTTCAGTTTGGAGAACTAGTGAGTTTGACTTACAAACTAAACAAATGTTAGACGAAATGCTGAGAAGCCAACCAAGAATCAAGTTCTAATTAATGACTGAATGAATATTTGTACCCGAGTCATGGATGTTTCTAATCTACAGGGTGTTTCATAAGTAACAATAAATTTTTGAAACTCATAAGAGGGTTGTTTAGACCGTCAAACTGAACAACTTTCTCTATGGGACCAACATCGAAATCGCGAAAAAAATAATTTTAAATCCCATACATATTTTAGCTCTAGTCGAATTGTAAAGTATAGAACATAAATTTTTTTTTTCGCGATTTCGATATTGGTCCCATAGTGAAAGTTGTTCAGTTTGATGGTCTACACCACCCCCTTAAATGTTTATTTGTAGTTTTGTAACACCTTGTATATTGTTGTCTAGTCATCATAATACAAGTCCAGGCTAGTTTCTGGTACTTTAAATTTGACTAGATAATTTGTTTGACAATGTCCAAGATATTTATTATTAATAATAAAGCCGAGTTAGATATTATGGGCTGAGAATGTATTGTACATTTAGCACACTTGTAGCGTGTAATTTTTATATACCAAAGTTCCTGAAAACAAGTATACTTTGTTCATAATATACATGGTGCTATGGTAGACAAACCGTTACATTATGCTACTTCAATAGGCGTTTGTACTCATGAAACTGACTTTACCAAAGGAGCATTGATATGATAAAATCTTAAACGCTTCCTATAGGTTTCTTAGGAAAAATTTCCTCCTTTCCTCTGACAATCATTACAATTACCCCTTAAAGTAATACAACAGTTTACCCTAACACTCCGTTAAAAAAATTATGACCCAAAATCACAGACTAACCAACTTACCCTCCCCCATCAATATACTCTCCCCTTCACACCTCCCCCCTCGCTCAGCACCCATCGAAGTGGGTTTACGGTCCGGCGCGTACTCGTTACGTCGCCGGACAAGCTTTATTACGTTTACCCGTCACACATCGGCGCCGGCGCCCTCTGGTGGAAACTTTCTGATCTATTCCACCTGGTAAGTAGGTCGATTTCACTAAACTGTAAGTTTACATCATCATCATCATATTTAAGAGCTACGCTCTTGTCGGTGGAGTATTCGACAATCCTGTCTCTTTTCCGCTAGTGTCTTGAGTTCTTGATCCGACACGACATCAACCTTTTCCTTCACTTGGGCTAGATAACTCTGTCTGGGTCTACTTCTGTCTTTTTCCCCTTCTATCTTCCCTAACAGTATGGTTTTAAAGAAATTTTCGTTTCGTTTCAAAAGTGTCCGATCATATATTTTATAAATGTTTTCCGATCATTTTTTTTTTTACATGGGGATGAACATTTGTGAACAAGAAGTAATCCTTGCTACAACTCAATCCAAGACAACTCGTGGTGTTAGCAATGTTTCTAACCACCTTGAAAGGGATTTTGGTCGTGAGTGTATGTATATTGTTAATATAAGCCGTAATTAGAGAAAAGAGGTCGTCCGGCTGCCAAGGTGGGTTCACGACATAATACAGGGTGTATAATATGTGAATGCGTCTGTAAGACCCAAACTCAAAGTCAACATAATTTATTCAGAGCTTGAAGCCCACTTATTAAACGTCTAATCTTTTTTTTAAGCTTGTCGCTGTAGAGACGATGCGGCCAGACACTCTACATTATAACTATTACAATAAAAATTCTTAAGCCTGACTGAAAGATTATTCTTTCCTGGACCTGGATGAGATTATCAGAACCGTGAAAGATGACAAAATGGGAAGGAAGTTAATGCCCTGCAATGGATGGATACGGGCTGGTGATGATTATGTTATAACCAGAACGGTCGAAATATTCCCGGGACAAAATAGATTCCATGCAGGCCAAATCCGAAGCAAAAGCTAGAGCACGTATATAATCAGTATGTCCGGCTCTACAACCCGGATGCCGGACCCGGACCCATGCGTCACTGTCAGCGAACCGGCGAGCGGCCGTGACTGATCGCCGGCCGCTTTATGTTTCCCGTTATTACTTCATTATTATTGATATTAGAGCACTGGTGTCAATCAACTCCGTTCTGAATTTTCTAAGATAAATTCACTGACATTAGCTTTTATATAGTTCTTATACAGGGTGTAAGGGACAGACCTCCGCAGACTGAAACGGTGAACTCAGGCCATCAAACTAATCACTATGGAGCCTACCTCAGGAAATGCGAAAAAAAATCAGCTGTCCAATACATTTGAGTCGGGTAGATTAAGCAGTTTTGTATGAAATATATTTTTTTTTCGCTCTTCTGAGATAGGCTCCATAGTGAAAGTTATTCAATTTGATGGTCTGAGTTTACAGTTTCAGTCTGCGGAGTGTCCCTTACACCCTATATTCAGTTCACGCGGACGCAGTCAACGGCATAACCTATTATCAGTCTATGCTAGCTGATTTCGTAACACTTTTCAGAGGTGGTTCAGGTTCAGAAGTGGTTCAGACCATCAAACTAAACAACTTCTAACTATGGGAGAAAATCTGAAATCGTAAAAAAATACGAAAGTTACTGTTCGAAACAATACAATTCCTTTATGTCTCCTATATTCTTATATATTTTAAACTGATTTGAAAGGCTGTCAAAAACAAAAGCACAGAAAACTAATCACAAAACAAAACATGTTTTCCTTTAACGTTCATTCCGCAACAATTCCGAATGAGCAAAAGATTACCCCAAAAGCCTCTCAAAATAAAAACATCGTCCGTCCTAAAAGTAAAAAAATAAATCATATCGATTCGACGTATCACAAAGCGAAATAAATGCCAATAGAATGGGACCGATATCTGAGAGACGCGAAAAAGGTCTTGTTACTGCGACACTGACATTGCCGTAAAAATAAAATGTATCCACAAAGAGTTTTATTTGTTCGATGGTTCCGGATACACGAAGCGAGCTTACTTTAAGAATAGAGATATAAGGGGTGTAAGTGACAGCCTAGCAAATATTGAAACGGTGAATTCAGACCATCAAACTGAACAACTTTCACTATGGAGCCTACCTCAGGGTACGCGAAAAAAATCTGCTGTCCAATACTTAACTGCTGTACCTACCCGACTGAAATGTATGGGACATCTGATTTTTTTTCGCGTTTCCTGAGGTAGGCTCCATAGTGAAAGTTGTTCAGTTTGATGAACTGAGTTCACCGTTTCAGTATATGCTAGGCTATCTCTTACACCCTGTAGACAGTTGCAGTCGCACTTATCGTCTTTCGACAGTGAAATAAATACCGAAATCACGCCATAGTCGGCATTAAAGTTATCTATGGAAAACTTATTTTTGACGACGCAAATCAACAACTTGTATTTTGCTAAACGTAAAATATGTTGGAAATGAAATTTGCTGCAATATTGTTTAATGAAAGTGGTTGATAATTAAAGTAATGTATTCGGACCTCGAAAATGATAAAGTTTATTGTCGTTATAAGCCTAAACAGAAGTACTATACGGCAATAACGTTGCGTGCAATTCCAAGCTCGTCCCGCTGAATTTTTCATATTATACGAATTTGTCACTAGTTCGGAGATGAAGGAAATGAAATAAAACTACGTGCTTTTATTTGGAGGCGTATGTGTCCGCTAAACATTGAGATAGAAGCGCTACCTTTGACGCTAGAGTCGCTGGTCAGAGTTTAGGCACTGCAAGTGAATTGAATAGTTTGAACTGTATAGTCCTGACACTTTTGTAAGGGGATGATCAGACCGTCAAACTGAACAACTTTATCTATGGCACCAACATTGAAATCGCAAAAAAAATTTAGCTGTTCCGTACAAAACTGCAAACCTACTCGAGTCAAATGTATGGGACAGCAGATTTTTTTTTTGCGATTTCGATTTCAGTGTTATAGAGAAAGTTGTTCAGTTTGACAGTCTGATCATCCCCTTAAAAAAGAGTCAGTATATTAAGAAAGACCCCGGATGAATATAAAGGTTCTTCATGGTCCTACGGAACCCTAGCAGCCCGTGTCCCGACTCCTGCCTTCAACCAGTTATCGGTGGGACAGTTTTTCGAGAGAGCGCTGTGTATTGTCACATGCACATTTCTAGCTTTGAGGCTTTCTCTCGAAAGTGAGTATTTTGCTCTTTTTGATGTGTAATGTAGAAAAAAAAGTTATTCTTCTTCTTTCTGTCCTCATCCCGTTACTTGGGGTCGGCGCAATATGTAGGCTTCCTCCATTCATCTCTTTTAGCCGTCATTTCAGCGTTTACTCCTTTTCTACTCATGTCATCTTTCACATAATCCATCCATCTTTTCTTTAGTCGTCAGTTCTTCATGCAGCCATCTACATGAATATTTAACACTCATCTTGTAATATGATACTCATCTCTCCACAAAGCCTATACCACGATAATCTATTACTGCACAGTTTTTCGGTTATTGGCGCTACTTTCAAGCTTCCTCCTATACAAGGTGTTACAAAAATACAAATAAACATTTAAGGGGGTGGTTTAGACCATCAAACTGAACAACTTTCACTATGGGATCAATATCGAAATCGCGAAAAACAAATATTGTTCCATACTCTACAAATCGACACGAGCTAAAATATGTATGGGATATCAGATATTTTTTTTGCGATTTCGATGTTGGTCCCTAAGAGAAAGTTGTTCAGTTTGACGGTCTAAACAACCACCTTAAGAGTTTTAATATTTTTACTCATGGAACATCCTGTATACTAATTTCTAATCCTGTCCATTTGAAATTTAAAAAAAAAACCTGAAAAGAAAGTTATTATAGCCTCAAAATCCTACTGGGGCAGAGGCCGGCTATAATAGTATGTAGTTCTACGCAGGTACGGAATGGACACTCTCTGTCCCTCTCTGACTTTAGATAACGCACCTCAGGCGAAGCGTCTCTCTTCTGTGGTCAATACGATCTTGTGTCTAAGCATAGGCGAATTATTTTTCGCTTACGCTGATAGACGAAACATCAGTGTAACCGCGTATGAGACAGCGATAGTCATAAAATCCTATACAATTTGTATGAAAATAGATGTCTGACTCCGGAGTCAGACAGCCGTCGTAGAACAAAAAAGTGGCTACGTCGATAAGGACAGCAATAAGTAGCGATCTCCTTTTTTAACAAGAGCTAATTTGCTATGTGCATCTCTTACTGAGTTATATGACAAGACACGTGCTTGCTTCTAGTTCCTTCTCTTTCTACGTGTCTAAGCATGTTGATAGCATTGCTATAACAGTACCACAGATTACTAAAGAGTTTCTAGCATTACTAAAAAGCAAAGTAAGACTGTTCTTAAAAGTGCCAGGGGTATGCTAATGCGCACTTCGTCGTAGTCGTTCGTGAGTATCTGTATTTAGTGTTTAAAATACAATCACCGTACTAAAAACTGTCCTACATATAAAGTGCCCTACATCAAAGGCTTCATACGAAGGTAGTTACGCAAATCGATGCGTCCAGCTTACTCCGATAATTGTGTACACGCGTCAACGACCGGCAATGTCCATGTAAATTGCAGACTATCGCTGAATATTACACTGTGACGACTTTTAAAATTTTTATATTCGATTCGACGGGCTGAACGCTTTCATCGCTGTGCTCTGATCACTTTACTGGAATTTTAAATGATGTTAATGTGAATGACGTTGACGTTTTGATGGGGTTGCAAAATAAATTAATGTCTATAATAACTTTCAAATTTTGGTTACAATAATACAACTACTAAGTATTTTGCTATTGTAGCTTTATAAAGTTTTGCTCATACGTTGTTAGATTGGATTTAACAGCTTTTAGCTTGCAGCAAGACCGTATTGGTCGGATGACATTTGTAAAGTAGCCGGCAAACAGTGGATGAGACTAGCGGGGGACCCTTCTGGTTGGCGTGAAAATGAAGATGCCTATCCTACCCAGCAGTGGGGTTTACCGGGCTGATGATGATGAAGACCGTATTGCGGAATTATATTTTCCCTTTTGAATGTAAAGCTAAATGTAAGTATCTTACGTGGTGAAGAAATGAAGACGGACCGCGGTTTCGTTATCAGTTTCACGGCTGAATGGAGACGCGGGGCGGGGTGGGTGAAGATATGTACCTACACGAGCTCTGGGTCATTGCACAATGTACTCGTATTGGTCGCGTGTCAGCTAACTTTACTGATTTCAACATCATGTTATTATTCTTTCGGTTCTTAGAGGTTTTAGGAAAAATCTTTATTTGGTTGGTGGAGAAGATCGTATTATGGAATCATTATGGAATGATAATAAATGATGTTTTTCTGCTCTCTCACTCACAAACGCTAGTTTACTCCTGTGTGGACAGGCTTGGCCAGGCCAGGCTTTTGTATTAGGTAATTACCTATATGGTTCGCTTTTAATATTTGTGGTTATGAAGTATTGGGGATATGAGAAAGTGTGGTGTAGATTGTCAAGCGAAAAGCTGGAAATTTTTGTGTTTTTAGATTTTGTTACCGTTGTAAAGTTTACTTATTAGTACCACAACTTACTAATAATCAAACCCTGTTCAACTAAAGGCCATACTAGCTCTCTCTGACTCTCATTCACTCAAGTATCACACATGCTTACCTACATGGGCCTCAATATTAAGAGCATATTGCGCTACATCCATGTTATAATACAGCCACATCTCAAAAACTAGACCACTCCATTGTACAAAAGCCTTCATTCTTCTTCATAACTTCGGTAGCAGCATACATCATTCGCAATTATCGGAGCTAGCTGCGGTCTGCGGGCGGCAGGGGAGGAGAGGTGCGGTGGGAGGGGGGGCAACGAAGATGAACGAGTAGTCTACGTGCTCGCTTAGTACTTGCGAGTTGCGATGCGATGGCGTGCTAACAAATAATGAGTTAATACTAATGTGGCAGCTAATCAACTGGTGTTGATATGAGGTGTTAGTGTAGGACTGCGGTGATGGATTATTTTATTACGGATGCCTTACTGTTTCGAAAAGAAGAGTAATTCAAATGCGTGACATAATATTTACTTAATACTTCAGACCATCAACCTGAACAACTTTTACTAAGGGATCAATATTGAAAAAGCTAAAAACCAAATCTGCTGCTTCATACAATTTGGTCGAGTAGCCCCACATTTCCTGTGGGTCTGTACCACCCCCTTATATACGAAACGCATTTAAAGCAGCGATTAGATTACCCTACATGTAGGGCCGATTTTGGCATACATTGTCTGTATTTTTCTCTCTATATTATAGTGTAGCGAACAAAGCGAGCAATGTATGCCAAAAATCGCTGCTTAAGTTGAAACCCTATATAAAGGTATTGTTAACAGGAACCAATGCGTGCCAAGTATTGCAACCGAGTCTCTACTCTCACTTTTTATTAGCTAAAAGTAGAACGTATCAGTTTCTGGCCGTGAAAACTTTCCTCACTGTGAGCCAACTAGCCTCGCCGATCCATTCACTTCAGGTCGATTGTTAGCGTTGTTTCAATTGCCTTGGACTTTCACGGACCAGTTTTATTAGTTCAAAAGTCAGTGTTTAGGAGAATTTGAACAGTTCTATTGCAATTCAATTTTGTTTTTTCGTACTAAACAATTATGGTCAACGGTAAATTGGGTTTGCTACGCATTAAGCTCTGCTTAAACGTGCCACTGGTCACAGCCACCTGTGTCCAGCGACAAGCAGTTCAAACGCTTTTTCATACATTTTGTAGGGACTCGCCTCACACGAATGGCCGGTGGCCGCCTCTCGCTACAGCAGTATCCGAGACCGCGACAGCCACTGGTGGCCGTAGCCGATGGCCCGATTGATAATTATAATGATGGTATCTATTGATTTAAATTTTGTAATATTTTATAAATTCAACCTCCAGTTGGTAATGGAGAGGAACACGAAGAAGAAGATTATAAATTTAAACATGAGCACTCAAACTAAGTAGAGTTGTAGTTGTGCTAGAACAATAAAGAATGAAATCGTAAGAGCCGATTTCAACAACGACCGATTTAATAATATTCACTGATCGCCATCTAGACAGCAAGCTCGAAACACCCATCTTTATCAAACTATCCTCCAACCCCCCGGCCTGTAAACCAAACCTCCTCAGGGAAGAACCAGTCGATATTTCCGGCCGTCTATCACTCCACGTTCACGCCAGAGTGCCTCCGTATGCTGTCAGATCGCACGCTAATCCCGCGGGCACTGCCCAATGCTGGGCGCAGGCGGGCACGACCGGGCACTAATTCATTCGGGCCCAATCATGCGGAAGCGTCGGTGACAAGATAAACGGCCTACAAATTACGGGATTAGTTAGAGCGAGCTTTGGATGTTATGCTAACGATGTAGGTTGGTTTGTTGATGTTTAACAATGTTAGAAATTTGGTGATCATAATCATAGAATACAATTATGTTCACAATTTTATTCCTGAATCTCAATCTTTGTTAGTAAGAGGTATTTTAATCTTCTCATTATAGAGAACTAGCGATCCGCTCCGTTTGGCATGAGTATCACAAATACACAAACCTTCCTTCTGAATCAGTATTATCTATTAATGAAAACAGTATCAAATTTTCTACTAGATCCACCTTTCCACAAGTGAGCCCGTAGCCGTTTTTATAAACAATAGACATTTTGAAATTGAAGCCTCTAGGATTCTTCACGACATTTGCCTTCAGGCTTTTCAGAATGCTCTGACAGCAAAATGCCCACTATCTTGCCTCAATTAATCACACTGGGCCCGCGTAGTGGAGCTTGCTCTCTTATTCATGGGGGAGGCATGTGCTGTGATGTGAGATCATGAGTCCATTACAAATACACACTGTTGAAGAAATTTCAAATTTCACACTTGACATAAAGATACGAGGGGGAACGGTCAGTGGGCAGACCAGCTGCAGCCAGGTGGTCGGATGACATTTGTAAAGTAGCCGGCAAACAGTGGATGAGACTAGCGGGGGACCGTTCTAGTAGGCGTGAAAATGAAGAGGCCTATACCCAGCAGTGGGGTTCACCGGGCTGATGATGATAAAGATGCGAGGACATTGACAAAATCATCTACACTTAGAGCTTTCACATACGATTACGCATTGACGGAGCGGCAGACGTCAGTCCGTCATTTGTGAAGCAAGGAGTTGTACGAGTAAGAAACCGCACGTAGAAGCTCACATGGTGACACGGATTGACGCACCGTGTGTGCTTAATTACGTGCGGTTTCATACAACTCCTTGCTTCACAAATGACGGACTGACGTCTATCGCTCCGTCAATGCGTCATCGTGTGTGATCCCACTAAGATTAGATTCGATTAGAAAGGGCTTCGACCAAACCAATACAAGAAATTTAAATGGATACTTCTTACGCACCTTCGACCTGTATTCAAATATCAAACATCAGGCCACATCTCTAGGGACCAATTCTCATTATCCATCAGGCAATTTCACCGCGTGTTGGCGCCGACGTCGTTATTCCGTTCGCCAGCGCGAGTGATAAATGATTGATAAATTATGTATATGAACGCCCTCGGGCAAGGCTTAACAGAGTGAGCGACTGTATCTTGAGTTACGAGCGCTGTTTGAGGCTGTTTTTGGGGTTCCTTTGGTACCGAGAAGCTATTTGTTAAGGCTATCGGTTCGGAGATCTAATAGGTGGCTGGGAATTTAGATTTTACAAATAGGTAACGTGGAGCTTGGTTCGGGTCTATGGAGACCTCTTCATTGTATGTTGTTGTGTTTTAAAATGTACAATTAATTAAGGTTCTGTAAAATATACCATTAATAAATTACTTATACAGAATACAAAAAAATTAGTAACTGCACAAACTGCATCATGATACAATGGATCCCGCATGCAGCAAGCTTTTCCGGAGATTCTTCTTGCGAATCCGTTAGAGTGAGAGAAAGATAATGTTATCATAATATACCTTCCCATATTTAGTCTCATGCATGATAGATATTGTAAATTTTAAGGTGTTATCTCACTAATTTTTTAAATGCAAAAGTTGTGACGATGTTCAGATGTTTGGATGTTTGTGACTCAATCACGTGTAAACGGCTGAACGGATTTGAATGAAATTTGGAACACAGATACCTAGAATAGATATGTTCTAAATAAACACATTTAATACTTTTTTAAGATCCACGCAGACGGAGTCCCGGCTGAGGTAATACTATTTAGCAGTGTGCTGCGCTAACAACAGCAATATTTCAAAAATAATTCTCAACAACAACTACATAACAACAAGCACAACAGCGGCGGCGGCACCAGTTGTTCTTGTTGTGTGTATCGCTGACGCTGACACAATGTTTTGTGTTCTCAAGAAAAAATAAAAAAACTATGTTGTGGTCGCTTAAAGTTGTTCCCAGTTTCAGATCGCTGTCTCTCGTACTTTTGACTACACCAACACCTTACAGTTCATATTCGCGTCATGGCGGGCGCAGTTTGTCTTCGTTAGCGTAATAACTGGCTGACGCGACGCGGCGTGAGGCGAGCGAGTAAACCAAGAACGTTACAGAATAATGCTTTTCCTTTGGCTTCGTACTTATTAAAGATTGAGGTTTTTGTGGACGCTGTTTTGAAAGAGATGGAATTTTTTAATATAGATTTACTAATTTATGAATATTGGTCTTCTTAAATATTTAATGCAAAGAGAAGTATTTTAAACACAATCGAAAACCGGAGAGGAAAAATGATCGGACACTTGATACGGAACGAAAATTTCTTTAAAACTTTACTTGTAGGGAAAACACAGGGGAAGAGAGGCAGAGGAAGACCTAGACATAGTTATCTAGTGCAAGTGAACGAAAAGTGAATGCCGTGTCGTATCAAGAACTCAAGACAATGGTGGAAAAGAGACAGAATTGGCGAATACTCCACCGACAAGAGCGTAGCTCTTAAACAAGATGATGACGATGGTCTTCTTCTGTCGAATCGATGTCATGTCATTGAGTTTTGCCATAGGGGTGGAGAGATTTGCCATCCAGCATCAGAAGCTTTCTGATTGTACAGAGTGCGCCGAACTTAGGGGGAGTCCAGTACATTATACGGGAAGGCTGAACATTGGTGGTGAATTAGAAATAATATCTTCATTATCTTCTTGCTCTTATCCCATTTACTTGGGGTCGGCGCAAAATTTCGTCTTCTGCCTTTGATTTAATAATATATTATTAAGAATAGGATGGATTTTCTTATCACAGATGCATTAATCACCTTTACCCTCCTGATTCTGATGGTAAACTGCACGATTAAAGGTGAGGTCGGATGCAGTGAATGACCAATTATAGTCGCACGGTGAGGCATCAAAGGTATTGAAAATGCCTGACAAGATTAGTCAGAACTTTTTAGTTACCCATTGCAGTTTCCGGTTTATTATTTCTTTGAGTGTTAATAAAAGGTACCTTAAAATATCTAGTAATTTCAACTGGTTTGAAATTTTAACGAGCTTTCAAACAGAATCACTCTCAATGATTAATTTAAATGATATAGAAACAGCCGCGGGTCAGATCGTTAAACAACAATGCTCTAATTTAATACATTAACAAGGCGGTTAGTCCGATGTGGATTAGAAGGGAGAAGGTTAAGCAGGGGTAGGGTTAAGGATCTTAGGATGTTAGCTAAACAGTTGTCAACACTACGACACCGCCCTCATGTCATGGGTTTTGAGACTACGTGGCTACATGAAAGGAAAAAAAATGCGGTCGTTTGTTTTGTTCAGTTTCTGTCGGAAAAAAATCATATCTTGAAAACGAAATGAGACATCGAAAAAATGAAAAAACTCCTAGAGATATATGACTTTGGGCTACATTTAAAAAAATAAGGGGCGTATCACTGATGGGTTATTCAGAAGTTGTACCTTTGTGACGCGGAGAAAAATAATTCATTCAGAGCATTTGGCAGATTCATTTTCAACGTCGTGGAAGAAACGAGATTTGTGATCTTTTTTGTAAATTTCTTCAATTCAGACACACTTCTGTTCTCTAATAGTGTAGATGTAATGTACATGTTAATGTACACTCACCATAACAAAAACCACTATCAGAGGTACAATCAGCGGTGAATTTACCGAGGCAGTGGATAATTTGCGGCTTGCGCTGGTCGTTCCGAAATATGCATGTTTGGGATAGTTCGGATACTCGCTAATAGCCAACGGTTGTTGTGTTTGGCGGATCGTTTGATCCTCGACCGAGTAATGAGATGCGAGGGCCTGGATGCAATGACAACAGAGCGATTGTTTGTTGTTTATTGTGTACACTGGTACACGGGCACACTAACCCGTGGTGGTCTAATGGCTAATATCAAATGAGCAAATAGGTTCCCCGCAGAAACAAAGCTTCTAATGAGTACACAAAATGATCACAGTGACACGCTCGCACATAGATTGTCCACTAGCCGAGGCAGTTTTTTTTACGGCCGACGTGTTGGTGAACTCGTCGACAAATGGTTACACACACCGTGCCGCCTTTTAGTTGTGTACCTGGTCTATAGAAGCTCGATTGCCTCCGTGTGGTGAGCGGGGTGGTTCGATATCATAAGTTCTTCGGAATTTGTATCAGATTTTCAATTTAGTTTTCTATTTTCCTCAGGATGTTTTGCCCCAGGAAACTTTTGATCTGACACTGAATCCCGTATGATTGGGGTTTATAGTATTAATATAGTATTAAAGTGAGCGTACCTATGAAGATGGTTAATAATTTTTGTAACATGTCTAACCACGCTGAAAATAAATTCTAGTACTGAGCTTTGTTTGAGTTGCTTTCTTTAAGCTTTGTATCAAGATCAAATTAAATAAAACTTGGCATTCCATACAATCTAAATTCATTCAGTTCATTTAGGAAAATTTAATATTATCGTCTATCTATCGCTGTTAAAATACACAAGGTCCTTTTTAACTAACGCAAAAAAAATTGGTTTCAGTCCCATGGAGAAAGTTCTTTAGTTTCATGGTCATTGCACATTGCATTGTATGTACCCAATGATATTAATGTCACTATAAGCTCACTGTATGTACCTATGTGTTGCTCCTGACCTATTTCGGCCACGGCGATTGCTTCAACAGCAATGGCGTCGAATATACATTAGGAGAACTTTGAATGGGTTACGTAACCATTCAATCTTGTACCACCCATGCAGTATCTCCAAAACGATTCTATCAAGGAGAACATTTTTATCACGCAACCTTATCACAGCAAAAAATCCAGTGACAAAAATTAATCGCGCTCCACGGCGTTTGTTGGCGCGATAAAAGCACATCATTCATTCACTCGTTCACTCGCCGACAGCCGAGCGAACGGAGGCAAAAAGAACGAATGAACGGTACGGCTCAGTCAACCGTGGCGGGTATTAATCTTGCGACCACTGGATTACGGACGTTCCAATGCCGAGGTTTCCTTTCCAAACAGAATTTTCTCGTTAATAAAGGAATGTCGATGGAAAAAATTGCTGTGTCATGCTAATTATTCGCGTTATTGAGTTTTCTATTTGATTACGTGTCGTTTTGTTTGTCTAGTCGATTAGTTGATCATGACATTCTGTAAGCCTACCGTGTGTTGACATTGTCCTGCCTTCCCCACTAGGAAGGATGTCTGTCATTATAGATGGATAAAATGGCATTGATTGCAGTATCTCATTTGAGTACACAGTTCCTTTAAATTAGGTTGTTTGTGTTTGTTAAGTAAACAGATTACATTGGTTATACAAAAATAATATACAATGAATAGAAGAAAACTATACAAATCCAGTGTTTTGTATCATGCTGCTATTAAAATTTTACCATTGTCGTCACAAGTTGTAGCGATATAGAAATAAGTATTCACAGGTTTTCTCGTGAGCATTGTAGAAAATTGCAGTCCCAAAAGCTTACCTGAGACCCGGCACGTCAGTGACCGGAGCTCCGTCCTCGGTGAGCCACGACACGGTGGGTGTCGGGGAGCCGTGGGCCGCGCAGGACACGCGCGCGCCCGTGCTGTTGCTGAACCACAGCCGCGGCGGTGGCTCCATCAGGAACATTATCTGACTGCGGGCTGGTGACACTGAGGACAAGAAAGAGGGGATAGTTAAAAGTAGAGTTAAAAAAGACTTACAACTTTACAAGTAAAATAACGGTTCAACACTTTAGATTAAGCGAAAACTTACCAGCAGCCTTTATTTCGTAATATTATGCTGGTATTTGGTTTTTCGTAATATATGCTGACGGTTTAATTGATGGAAGGGGATGATCATATCATCAAACTGAAAAAAAATTTCTATGGAACCAATGTCAAAATCATTAAAAATTATATTGTTTCATACACAACTGCAATCCTGCTTGACCCAAATTTATAGGACAGCAGATTTTTTTTTGCAATATCAAAGATGCTCTCATAGAGAAATTGGTTCAGTTTGATGGTGTAACATTATTTATCTTAAAACTACGTCAGCATATTAAGTTGTGGCCAGTAGCAATCCCATTCCAGAAACCACCATCAACCATCGTCTGTTTCTGGAAGGGGATGGTTTTTCGAGCAAGGATACAAAATCATTATTGGTCTATCATTGTTGGTATCGTCAACTGCTGAATGTAGACACCATGTTGAAGAACATGGAAACGAAATATTCAATACCCAAAAAATTTGCAAGTGCCAACACAAAGTTCTAAAATTAAATATGCCTAAATTATCTCACCGCCTCATCTCGCAGACAATTATACTTGTCTCAGTATTTTTGAGTGGCTGTAGCATGTGACAGACGCAAGCGAATGTTTGTAATTAGCAAGTTACTGTGCTCTGCCTACGGGCGCGAGTGTGCACGGTGCTTTATTAAAATTCCACAATGTCGTCGCGTTGTCAAGCTGCTAGGGTTGACATTAGGGATATTACGGGTCTTTTTGGGATCCATTTTTTTTCGTTCATTATTTAGGTAATCGAAATTGTGTGATGAAAATATTTGCTGCTTTTCTTGCAAATCTACTGCCATGATTAGCTTATTTACCATATTATTTAAGTTGATATCCATAAAAACAACTCTAAGAACATGTTAACGGCCAGCAGTGTGATGCAGAATGTTTTGATTGTACAGTCATGGGGCAGCCGATGAACGTTCCACTGCTGGGTACAAGCCAATCTTCAGGCAGGGCAGGCAGGCTATAGGCGTTAGTCCACCATATTGTGTGCCCAATGCGGATTGGTCCAATCAGTTTTTTAACTTATGTACTTATAATACCGACTACTCTCAAATGGTGAAGGAAAATATCATGAGGAAACCTGCATACGCAGACGAAGAAATTCCAATTCGTATGTGAAGACTTCACACATGGACCTCAAGATTGAGTTTTCATATCTCTGTGCAACGCGCTTATAGATAACGCATATTCTGTGAAAATTTCAACTTTCTAGCTATTACGGTTCATAAGTTACAGCCCTAAATAGATAGGACTGACGAACGGACCGACGGACAACGTAGGCTTAGTAATAGGCTCCCGTTTTCACCCTTTGAGTACGGAACCCCTAAAAATGTCCAAAAGGGATTAAGGATCATGAGTTTATTAATATGAATTATGTTGGTGTAACATTTGTAATAACAACTGTTATCTGAACTCCACAAACTCAAAGTAGTAACAAAATCTGCAAGCATGCAAAATAGTAATGTGTTATGCACATACGATACGCAGCCCCGTCCACCGAACAATAAAAACCAATGTAATACGTGATCCGTTTAAAACGTACCGCTATTTTAAATCTCACTACGAAATGCTTTAGTTGTGATAATCCAATTTGTGTACACATACGTATACGTCAGACTTTTTCAACGAAAACATATAATGCACACTTTTTAACGTTTATGTTGTGTCTTTTTGTGTTTCAATTTAATTGCGTTTACTCTGCTTCATTTAACCAGAATCTAGGTAAAAATAAAAATATTAACTTTGTATATTTTTCCGAATTCCATATTTTGTACGTTTTTTTCATTCAATCAATCATTTGTTTATTTCGAGTAATATTGCTACATAAGAATCTATTTATTTAATTTTTATATATGTAAAGATATATTTTAAAGGTGCAATATTTACATAGATAAGAATAAATAACAAAAACAACTAAAATATAACTTCTTCTTAAATAATAGCATAGCATAAGCATAAGCATATGCTCACGTCTATATTCCCCGAGGGGGTAGTCAGAGACATTCTGAAACCTCAGAACATCCACGTTTCACCAGTAGTACCGAAACTCTGTCCAGTGTGACGGGGGGTGAGCCCGTCGCCACAACTAAAAACACTTAACTCTTCACAAGAATAATTATATTAATTAAAAAATATATAAACATATTTTATTGCACCTTATTAAAACGTGTTATCATGTAAGTGGCGACGAAAAATTTTTGTTTTTTGTGTTTGAAATTAAGCTAGTTGCTGTTTGATAAAGTGATCGTAAATTAATATGTAGACTCCATGAGGGATAATTTTGCAAGTATTTTTAATTAAAGTTGTTGAGATCGAAGAGTGTGAGCAGATTAAAGATAGAGACTCCGTTATCTGTTTTTTAATGTAATATAACACCTTCTAAATATCCGTTATACGTATCTTTAACAACCCTAGTAAGCATTAATTGTCGCGAACAATTACTCAACAATTTGGAATGGAATTCGCTTTGAAACGTAGCTTTGAAGTTGTCTAGCCATTTACAGAGGCGCCCGAATTATACTCCGCGAGAAACTCTCGACACGCGACGCGGCGTCGACAGACATGTCGCCTGACAAAATTGTAATCTTTAAACTTAATTAAATAGGAGACGACGTGTCTGAATGTTTCCAAGGTTGTTAATATGAAGTTTGAAGTACTTATCTTTGAGTTACGTTGAATAGAGATTAAATAGTTGAATTACGGTAAACTTTTGTTTATGAGCGAAAGATTTCGGTGTGGTAATTTTTCTTAAACGTAAGTTTAGATTTGTAACAAGAAAATCTGTTTTAAGTATGGAGCTCATGTCTTGCCCATATCTTAATGAACTTGTATATCTATAACTATGCTTATATTTATATTCATGATTCATAAACTTAAATTAATAATTTATTTTGTGATAGTAAATAAAGCCTAAAGGCCTGTCGGTTAAAAACGTTAAAACCGACAAAAACAGTAGAAGGAAACATAACAAGTATATTTTGCTTCTATCAATTATTATGATTTACAGGGAAACAAAATTGTCAGCTTATATCAAAGCCATGTTGCGTCTTGTATTTTAAATGTAGCATTTGCGTAAAGCTGAATTGACCAAACACATTTCTATTAATTTTGTGCAATAATTTGGTATATTTTGTTTGACATTATGATGATAACCAAATTCTCAAAGACTGTAACAACCGTAACCTATACATCAGTTTGATTTTAAAGTCAAAAAATAACATCAACTTTCAACTAGCACATTTATCACCGAAATGAAACAGCCAAGCATGAGCCGTCAGTCCCGAGTCATCCCTCGCGTCAAATAAGCAGCAGTTTAATATCCTCTATGAAGGCAAACTTAATAAAACGAAATTACGCTCGCCCCAGAGCTTAGGCCAGGAGCCACTCAAATATACTGCCTCGTCTCCTGGACTATAAAAAGAACGTTTCATCGTATTAGTACTGTTATGTTGGTACACGAATAAAGTCACCGACCTAGTCTTGTGATGGTATGAAAATGACAGTAGGACGTCTTTTGAACACCAGTAGGCCTGGCATGTGATGAGAGCTCAGTGGCGCGTTTCAGAGAGGTATGGACTCTCAATCATGAGGTCCGGGTTCGAATCCGCACGGACAACATGCCATGTACCAATGTGTTTTTATGTACGTATTTACCGACTGCCCTCAAACGGTGAAGGAAAACATCGTGAGGAAACCTGCATATGCAGTAGAAGAAATTATGATGCGTATGTGTAGTCTACTAATCCGCATTGGGCACGCGTGGTGGACTAACGCCCAAACACCCTCCTAGAGGGTAGACCTGCAGTGAGACGTATATAGGCTGATGATGATGAGGCCTGGCGTGTGGCACCCCCGAAAATTCGATGAAAATCGAGATCAATGTTACGTTACGTTTACGTATGCCACAAAGAACGCACACGACTTTTCCACGTTTTGTCGCTTTGTCGTGCGTGGCGTGCTAGCCGTGCTGAAGCAAAAAGAGTCTTATAACTTTGACAGGTATATCTGTGCGTGTTTGTTCGTTGCGTCTTATTTTTTGCACCAAATTAAATTTTATCATATTGAAGGTTTTTCATATTATGTATAAAATTAAATTGAAAAAATGTACTAACTTAAAGTCACTCAATGAGACATTACAAAATACTGACTGTTTACTTTTTTTGCAGTTTTAATATTTTTTTGTACTGTTTCGTTTGTTAGAAGACCAACTCGGTCTCTTCTTTAATTATTCTCATAACTTTACTTCCATAGAAAGGTAGCCATCTTGCAAAGACGTTGAGTTCAATTTGCTTGAATAAGAAGTTTAATAACGGGATCAATTAAATTAACTTAAACATCTGCTACTAATATAGAATCTTAAGAATAAAAGGTATTTGCTTGAGATTTCAACATCATTTTTAGTGTTCTTTAGTACTCGCTCATTTTTGCACCCATTCAAACAAAAATTAGCATAAACACTGAAAAAAAAACTGCAAGTAAAAAATAACTAAAACGTATTTATCCTGTAAAAAAATCAATGCATGTCCTGCATGCTTCAATTTCAATGCATGTAGGTATTATAACCATTGTCCATTATATATGGCGACAAGCTCATTCCCCGTCACACTTGAGTTTGAGTTTGAGCTATGCTATGCTATGCTTCCCTTGCAACGCTCTTATATGATTTATTCCATTTCTTAGATTCTGTAGATGTCTTACTGTTCTCAATATACTGTGTCTTCTAGCCTCGCTAACGGCTCGCGGCAGGTGTTCGATATATTTTACGATCTCGCTGTAATGTGCCAAACTGTTATGTACTTACTTACTTCTTTGTTTTGCTATTTACATAAAACATTGTGTTTTAGGTGATTGTTTCCTTTAAGGGCGCTCAGAAGATACTAGCATCAATGTTGTGTCATTCATTGCTTTAATTTTTTTTAATAAGTACCTAACGTATAATTAAGTAAGTGAGGTGGAGGACCTTCGACTAATATACAATTGAATTGAATCGGATTTATAACTGACATAATATAAACAATTTATATCGAAACAATGCGTCTAACACTAAGTTTAAGTTGCTCATTAAAGTTAATTCTCCATTAAATCTCTTGCTAGCTTTTACTACGTCAACAAGACAAAAAGTGAAAGCAAGATATTTAATGGAGGATTAACTTTAATTCGCCTTTCTGCAACTGAGTGTAAGTGCTACATGTAGGCCAAAACAATGGAATGACATTTTTAAGACGATTGTGGGAAAGGACTAAATGAATATTTTATCCTAAAATCTAAAAAAATATAAGCGTAGCCCAATTTGTGACCACCATCTAACAAGAAACTATCGTGAATGTATACAAAGGCAGTCATAAAGTACATTTACCAAACACCTTCCATAAGATACAATAACATCCGTAGCAAGACTACGAACCGTAGGCCTACTACGCCTCGTAGCACTTGCTACGAAAACAATCTTTCAACATTTCATCAATACCATTATTTCAAACTATCCCACAATATGGAAATGATTAAATCGCCTAATGACGCGTTACGAAGCTTACCATACCGTATAAAGGTTCATTTTACGACCAAGCGACCTTATTCAGTCCTAATAAAGTTTATTTTAGGACAAACTTAGTAGCTAACTATGACGTATTAAATGTAGGCTCTCGGTAAAACTGGTGCCTTAAAGTTGGCAAAGTTCATTAATAACAATATAATCCGCAAACTGAGGACCCTTTCGACCTTAAACTAGAGGACGTAGGTCCTTTGTGTATGGTGATGGTCCAAGTTATTAAATAAGGCGATTCGTTCGTTCCATACAATGATTTCATTTTTTGAAATTTCAATCTACAGGGTTTAACAAAACACCCTAGTAATACTTAAGGTGGTGCTTTAGACCATCAAATTGAACAACTTAGAGCCAACGTTTCATACAAAACTGCAGTACCGGCTCGACTCAAATGTATGGGACAGACTTTTTATTTTTCTTGGTTTTGGCTCCATAGTGAAAGTTGTTCAGTTTGATGGTCTGAAACACCCCCTTAAGTATTACTAGGGTGTTTTTTTACACCCTGTTTAATAGGTGCATAGTTTTTGATCACACTGAATGGGATTCATCTTGAGTTTATAGGTAAATTGTTTGTTTCCGAAAAGTCGTTCGCATTTATTTCTGAAATTATTAGTTTTTTAGCGTTTCATTCCATTTATAAGGCCAGGTTATTCAAGTGCAAGCGTCTCTTTCTTGCAAGCATAAATTTGCAATTAGCCATCCCGCTCCAACTTTCGTTCGTGTTCAAAAAACGGCCTCAACCGGATAACAGCGTCTTAATACAATTTTTTTGTTGCTTCATTTCTTTTATTATCTTCACAACGGTTATATTAATTGTTGGGTTACATTTCCTTATTCCTACTTGTTCGCGCCGATTGTACCATCGTCGCATCGCAACAGCGCGGGACGCGGGCGGGATGCGGCGTGCGGGGGACAGCGGCCAGCCTGCGCCGGCGAGCCTCGAGACTCGTTCTATTCGCTCCGGACAGTGGAACCATACACACTGTTTCGCATTGCTTTACTACCAAAATGTAACCTAAAATTCCTTCGTTAATAATTACCATCAAACAATTCACCTTCTTTAATTTTACCTTATGTTCTCCCGAACACTACTGCATCTGCAACGGTAGGTAGCCATAATTTTTCATAATGTTCCCAAGTCTTAATACTAATTATACTCCCTCAATTTGTTCATCAACTTAGTTTCCATAATTCTCTGTCCCCATTTCTACTTCCGAAATGTTCCCACGACTTGTACCAGACGCCAAGTCCTTTGATGTGCCAATATGCATGCGTTACATCCTCCAAGACACGTAAATTGAAACTTACCGACGACTCCAACATTCGAGCACGTGTCTCCCTCCACCACTGTACTCTGCCTCAACACGATAGTTGCCGTTACACTGCGTCTTTTGAATGCTTTGTAGTGACGTTTTAATATGAGCTGATGGTGACGCAGCGATGGTTGTTGTATATTGGTAAAGGTTTATAGTGTGAAGTGAAGAAGTTGTTTCGTGAAGCAGTTTAGTGAGATCCTGACGTGAATTAGATTGTATTGTGAGGTAATATTATTTGATTACGTGTTGGAGCATGCAGGGATATAAAATATAAATCTGGTATCATTTTTGTACTTACTAAAAATGTTTTTGAGTTTTTATGCCACTATTTCTGGCTTGACAAAAAAAATATTTGATACGTCATCCTCAAGAACGTTATTATGGGTTTATATTTACCTATGATGGATGATTAATGGCTTACAAATCTTCATTTCCATTTCCTTTACTCTAAGGTTGTCTGGAAGAAATTTCTTTTTTACCTTCTGTATTTCCTGTCTGTTTGCTCTTTGTATGCTGTTTTTGGTGTAGTATTAGGTAACTGATTGATTGATAATTGTTGATTAAGGTCAGTCCCTAAAAGAAGCCTATATTCAGCTGAGAATGACGGTAGGCTACCCTCAGATTGAAGGGTGTATGGGAGTTTTTCCACTTTACTTGTCCAATGCAGATATATACGCTTCAGATTTTCTTCTTCGGCCTATACTGTTTTCCTTATGACGTATTCTTTTACAGTCGATATACCTAATGTTCAATAACTATATACTTATAGATATCATTTCCCTATTAAACAATTTAAAGCTTTCATTATAAAACCACAAGAAGGCGAATAGAATAACGGGTGGTACTTGATGTTGGTAAGAGGAGGCACTTTGTGAACTCGACGAGCTCTTCATACTTTTATGAACCTATTTTAAAACCTCTTTCCGACTTAAGAGCCTTTAGTAGCGATGCCGATCACAATCAAGACGATTTCTTAAAGTGGAACGAATGGTTTTGGACAAAAATGTTACAGAGTTACTAGGTTCATTGTAGAATGAAAAATTGTATTGTAGAATGGTTGACTAAGTTTTAATCAATTAAGTAATGGTGATGCATTGCTAGATTTTATTTAGATAACGCAATTCCCCGGTTCGGAAGAGTACGGGTTCAAGTCCCGCCCGAGACTTATTTTTCCAATCTTTAATTTCATTTGGATCAGGTCAGATACGTCCTTTTCCCCGAACGTCCACTTCAGACCCGAAAGTCCATTTCCCGGTTTCGTCCTTTTCCTCGAACGGGCATTTACCCGAACGGCCATTTCCCCTAACGGACATTTACCCGAACGGCCTTTTCCCCGAACGGGCATTATTCCAAACTTCCATGTCTCAAATTTATAGTGGTGCTTCAAACCATCAATAACGTTCATAGGACCAACATTGACATTGTGAAGAAAGAAATTATTGTTCCATAGAAAACGTTAATGACTATTCGACCCAAATGTATGGAATAGCTGAAACTTTTAGTGATTTCAATGTAATCGTATAAGATTATTTTTTTAAATCATATTTCGTTTTTAAAGCTATTAATATTTTAGGCAGCAATAACGTTTAAGTGGACTGACAATGGGAGACGAATTTAAAAAAAAAGTTTAATCTAATCTAATCTAAACTATTATAAAACTGTAACTGAAGTGTGTCTGTACATTGAAGATATTTACAAAAAAAAGATTACGATATGGTTTTTAGGTATCCCTGACTCGAAATCAACCTTTTTTAGAAATTTTGTCTGTCTGTTTGTCTGTTTGTTTGTGTGTTTGTTTGTTTGTTCGCGCATCACGCAAAAACTACTGAACCGATTTTGATGAAACTTTTTTTGTTTGATAGCTTATGATCTGACTTAAAATCTGGTATATAATTTGTGCGGACGAAGTCGCGGGTAAACACTAGTTATTCTTAAAAATCAAAGCTTTAGCAAACTCAGCAGGCCACGCATGCATATTAATAGTATAACAAATTAATTACCGACCGATGGGTGTGGTGACGCGCGAAGTATATTTTCCGCACCAAGCACTCATTTAATGAACACCTCGCCTAGTGACGTCACAGTTTATAGTCTTACGTTTAAATATATAGCCGTTTTACAGCTCTACAGCCATAACGCGCTGTTTTATAGCTTGACATGGCGATGGCTATAAACTTGACAGGCTTCAAGTGTTCCATTACTAAAAGAATGCTATTAAGAGGTGTTAGTGTTATTATACTTTGAAATTGTTTGATGGTAAAGTCTTGATGGTTTTTTATAACCATTGTATAAATTGTGAAACAGGTACATGTATATAGAATTGCAGAATTTATGGCTTTATACAAGGTTTTGAAGCACAAGAATGTTGAGGTTTTATGTGAGCATTCTTTGTTATTTAGAGTAGGTAATTATCTCTACCTGTCATACAAATTTAGTGTCAATGCTGCTAGATAAGTGACGGAAGCATATATGGAGTTTTTAAAGCTGCAAAACAATAAAAGAATACATTTATTGACAAATAACACAATCATGCATTACCCTTATTAATACACTTCTGAGCCTAATTTGAGATAATTTTAATTCTAGATATGCTGAAAATTTATAGAACCTCGATACGATTACAATAATTGTAGAGTGTGGTTGGTTGTTTCAGCAAATTTCCTTTCAGTGAAGGTGGTAGAGAGATTTTGTGTGCATTGTATATTTTAAATTGACTTTACGTAAGAAACAATAAAATTTTACGAAAGTAAATTAAATGATACAGTTTTGTGTTTAAATAACACTCCCGGTCAACAAGCTACACAACTTCGCGTAATTTACCGAGCCTTACCTAACACAATAACGTTCACATACCACCGCTCACAGGACGGGCCTAAAGCCAGGGCACAAGATTTACAACACCACGCTATGTAACGAACGTCTCCTGACGTCCTATTCTATGTACATCCTCAGTTATTTTACAATTTTTACAAACCATTATAATTTAATGAACAACATTTGACTTGCTATTTATTGAAATTTGATCGTTTTGACTAGTTACACTGTAATTCCCATGATGAAATAATTACTTTAACAATAGTTATGTTGTGCTAGGTTAGGCTATAGTTGTTATGGTAGGCTGCAAAGTTGCTTTTTGGCGCGAGTACTTGTATTGAAACCTGAGCAAGCGAAGGATTCTAGAATTGAACCACGAGCAAAAGCGAGTGATTCAAATAATAGAATCCTGAGCTCAGCGAAGGTTTCAAAGGTACGAGACGCAGAATAACTTTGCAGCCGAGCGAAACACACAACTTTTCACCTCAGAACAGCGAGGAAAAAAAGTGAATTGCTAAAAAGACCAAATGTTTTTTTTTTTCGTGCTTGCCAGTGACATGAAATAGTTATTAAGCATTTTCAATGGATTGGCGGTATAGAAAAATATTGAATTGACAGATTCGAATTTCAAAAATTCTTTCCACGCTAGCGGATAAAAAGCAACTTTTGCACTCAGATTTCGAATGATAAACAGAATCTTTCCAATGTACAAATGTACAATATTGTACTCTTGTGACAGCATTATACCATTGAATTGTATGGCATAAGTCTAACTCAATGATGTAGGTAATATGCAATCGATCTATAACGTCACGCCTCTTTCCCAGTGGGATAGGCAGAGACCACGGCGCGCCAACTACTACAGTCATAGCATACCTCTTTTGTCTCATACACATCCATACATCTCTTCATACATGCTCGTCGGTTTCGAGTACTTCGCCATCGACTCGAAGGGGAATGACTATGCCGTTTTCAAAGTTTGAATGAAAAATCATAGAAACTGTTACTCATTAAAAAAGAAATACAAGTTGCATCAGCACGTTGTAATAATATAGAAAACAGTTTTAAGATACCACGTACGTTTATTGTACTTTTCTATTACAATTTTACCTGAGTTTCTGGTATGAGAATATGCAATACATATTTTTCAAAATAGTTTTACTAAAATTGCGACATGACCTCTCAAGCAAAGTACGTTTAAAAAATCTTATAATAAAACCAAAAACTTTTCACACTACAACATATATATACATAGTCATAGGGAAGTAATGTGGACAATATGGCGTCGCACAAAGCGCTGGCGCTGCTTCCGGTGCGGGCGGAAGTCGCCGCCGCCACGCGCGCCCTCCAGCGGACGCGGAGAGTAATTAAATGTTGCTGTAATTACACCCTGTAGAGCGAAAGGGAGGCATATACAGTATAGTGGAGTTTAGTGGAGTTACGAGTGGATATTGATAATAAGTTGCCATCAGGGATGGGGTGATGATTTCATGGGTAGAATTGAAATATAAGGTCTAATAAAATTAGCTGAAACTTTTTTAAGGCGATGATCAGACCATGGCTGGTGGATGACCTGGCAGAATTAACAGCGCTGCAGCTTTTGCTTCTGTATAAATACTGAGTCAGAACCTTTTTCATCGGCGCAATACAGGTCGCACGGTGTCATATTCCAACACCTATACCTACAATATCGTGTTTGTTATTGACCGATCCGTCATGGGAGCTCCCGGTTGTTTTTTTTATTTTTATTTATTTATCACCAAAAATACAATTTTAATGTAGTACATTCGATATAAACACCACTTAAACTACGAGGGTTTGTATGTGATGAAGTGATGAGTGTAGACATTCTGCGATTACCGTTAGTACAATTTAACTTAGGTACGAGCTAGATAGGTAGTTACATTCTAGTAAAAACAAAAACAACACGATTCCGGCTGTCCTCCTATACAACTGAAACCACTATATTGTATAATCATCATAACCGGGACAGAAAGTAATTTTTTGATGTTTTTATTAGTTATGGAGTCGCTGCAGCTTTCCACGGACCTCCCTAGACGGACTCCGCAGTAGGTACTGCATTTGTCTGTCACTGTATATCCTGTATTGTGCTGATGAAATAAATGAGTTATCTATCTATCTAACAAACTGAACAACTTTCTTTATGAAACCAACATCGAAATCGCGAATAAAAAATCAACTGTCCCATACAAGCAAGTGGCGACGGGCTCACCCCCTGTCACACTGGACAGAGTTTTCGGTACTACTGGTCAAAAGTGGATGTTCTGAGGTTTCAGAATATCTCTGACTACCCCCTCGGGGAATATAGTCGTGAGCATTTATGCTTATGCTGCTGTCCCATACATCTGGCTCGAGTATGTTTGCATGTTTTGTATAGAACAGGTAATATTTTTTTCGCGATTTCAATGATGGTGTCCATAGAGGTAAGTAGGACTTACCTCTATGATGGTGTCACAGAGAAAGTTGTTCAGTGTGACGGTCTGATCATCCTCTTAAAAATTCAGCATATTAAGAGTAGTTACTAGTAAAATAACACTTATTAATTTATGCCAGCAAATGGTAAATATTAAAAACATTATTAAACAAGTCTCACCACTCTTTCGTGAACAACTTTTTTCCTCTCTTTACATTCGAATCCATCGCAAGTTTCCACGGGCCCCGCATTGTTCCGTCCGGCCGCATGCCTCATACAGAGTCTACTCTTGCTACTAAAGGTACGATCAATACAACGCGGTTTGCGGTCACGGTGAGTTGGCATTCTTTGTTTTAAATAAAAGATAAGACTTCCCTCTCCCGCACTTCACCCCCCACTTTTCTTAGGCTAACGTATTCTTCTGCTTTGGTTTAAAATATTTTTCAATCGCTACTGCTGATGCTTCTGCTTAAAAATAAAGCGAAATGGAGATTACTCTGTAGTCCTGGGTCTATGTTGATGGTCGAGGTTTATAAAGTAAGCCTATTTTTAAGGGCTACAGTATCACATAATAATATGTAAAATGACTAGCGTATCAAAATGCAAAAATTTTTATAGAAGCTGTCAAATACCTTTTTTTTTATTAAGTGAGTTAAATATACAGACAGAATGAATGAGAAACTTTAAGTTTTATTGTTTAATTACTGAACCCTTAAAATAACTTACTACATCTACAAGTATAAAAATCATATTCATAGAGGTAATGACAACTCCGAAATGGATTAGGATACATCAATGTATTAATTTTAATAAGCCTTTGAAGTGTTGACCGCAGATTGCGGAAGTTTGACCGCACCTTTACCAATGCATACGAATAAGTTGACGAATACACAGTATTGCAACCAAGATATACAATGACTCCTCAGAAATAGTAATTCGGTTCGTATCCCATTATCTGAGATCGGAGCAATATGTCATCTTCTTCAATTTATCACAACATATGAAATACTTAACTATGGTGCTACGTAGTTTCCAAATATTTTGAATGTGTGATGTGTTTAGTTATTAACTTCCCTAATATTGAAATATTGTAAGAATGGAAACGTGAAACGTATTCGTACGTATTCTGGCGAAACGTGGATGTTCTGAGGTTTCAGAATATCTCTGACTACCCCCTCGGGGAATATAGTCGTGAGCATATGCTTGTAAGAATAGTTTATAAATTTATATTTTAATTGCTTACTAGTTCATTTTAATAAATTTCAAAGTAGTGCTAATAAAAATAGCCTAAAAGGCAACACAGAGACATTCTACTGCTTAATATTCCAACGTTGCAATGTCAGCTATGCGGAGAGCGGGATGCCTGCTTTGTGTACATTACATGCATATGTATAACTATACCCATATACATAGGTAGGTACACATATGTATTATGCGAGCATGTATGTGTCAAATGACAACCTGGTCCTAATACACTATTCAAACAGTAGCATCATACATTATTATGTACATTGTGTAGCTGTAACAGGCAGACGCAGAAAATAACACGTTATAATGCGGCATCATTGAATTAAATTAAACACAAATCGAATACTTTAAGTAAGCAATTTTTGTGGCATATCATTATAGTGCCGTGAAGGGAAAAAAAAGACGCCGAGCGAGACGTTTGGCCACCCAAATACTAATATTAAACAGCCACACTGGTATAGTTTAAAAAAATTATATCATTCTATAAATTCATTTCAATTGTGAAACGAATACTTTCTTTAATATGACACCTTTCCATAAAAAAAGGATATATAACTTTTTTTTATTGCCAAACAGACGTATTACCAAATGTTTCCCTTTCGTCTATAAACTTTAATTGAAAAAAAAAATGGAAACATTTTGCGATGTGGCGGTTCAGCACAAAAGTTACTTAAGTTTACTGGCAGGTTGCAACTCGAAAAATGGCCGTTTTGCTCAGAACTTACCTAACAAAACGCAAAAATGCTAAATGGTACGTAATTTGTTTATTTAGAGTCCAAAATAGATGAGTGTATTTGAACAATATGAAAATATGGGTTAATTTAGCAATATTCAATTCAATTCAATCCAATTCAAAATCATTTATTCAATATAGGAGCCTGAAGCACACTTATTAAACGCCAATTCTTTTTTAAGCTACCACCGCGTCGGAACGTGTTGTCGCTGTAGAGAAGATGCGGCCAGAAACTCTATTAATTTTTAAATAGATACAATTTTAGAAATTTTCGATTTATAGCCCTCTCGTTTTAAAGTAGCGATGTCATCGACCGAAGTACCTACTCTCGATCATAATACCGTGGTCTCAGTGTCATTACTGGTTGCTAAGTATACCGTGATTCGTGTTTATGCTATGAAATAAATCCCCCGGAATGTAAGTGTAGTCTGAATTTTAATATAATATGAAAAGTTTAGTGCAATAGGGTTCCGTGAAGATTTCCGATTTTTAGATTTAGATTTAGATTTATTTGCAGTAAGTATGGTATTTACAGGTATAAAATAATAAATAAGGTATCTCACACTTAGCCAAAACATAGGCATACAAAATCTTAAAAAACACAACATTAAATTAAACAATAAAATCAGTCAGCTTGTAAACGTCAAACCCCAATATAACATCATTTCACTTATACAATACCAACTCAATGGGGTTGATCCAAATATTCTTTGATAGAGTAGAAATTTTTCTCCATCAACCATTTCCTTAGGGAATTTAAAAATCTCTTATAGGGTACATTCTTGATTTCATTCGGTAATTTATTGTAAATCGATAGACACATTGAGTATGAATTCTTAAGATAACGCGCAGATTTCGGAACATTACCATGAGCTAATTTACTACGGTGTCTTGTGCTACGGTGAAGAACGTAAATGTTTTCAATTTGAGTGGAGTGACGTGGAGTGTGGTGGATCGTTTCTGAATTGTTGTGGTCTAGTCGGAATGTGGACGTTTAACCGCGTTTTGTGAATACATTTTCACGAGGTTGAGCATAATTTTTTTCACGCTGCCATGCTACGGCAGCTAGAGTTAGGTGTTGTTCGAAGCAGGATACGACACGGGATACCGCTGGACCAAAGTATTCGTATTCATTCATGCAAAATCATATGGTACAATGTGGGTCTTAAGTAGTAACATTATTCAACCAACACATGATACCCATGGTAGACATAGAAAATTTTTAAATTATTGTATATACTTTTTCTACTTCTTTATCTAAACTATTATAAACCTATAATAGAAGCGTGTCTTTACATTGAAGACATTTACAAGAAAAAGATCACGATATCGTTTGTAGGTGTAAATCAACCTTTTTTCGAATTTTTTTTGTTTGTTTGTTCGAGCATCACGCAAAAACTACTCAACCGATTTTGATGAAACTCTTTTGTTTGATATAAATTCTGATAGGTACTTACCTATTTAATTTGAGCGGATTAAGTTGCGGGTAAATTCTAGTGTTAAATAAAAACGTACAATATGCTTAAGAACAAAATTTTATGTAAATACTTAAAAAGTAATCAATTAAATAATAACAAAATGTAAAACCATTTGTATGAATTAAATTTTACTATCTATAGTGTGTAAGAAAACATAATTTATTGATTCATTGATTGATACAAAACTGCAATACTTACTCAACTCAAATGATTTTTAATTTTTTTTGACATTGTCTCCATATTGAAAATTGATCAGTCTGATGGTCTAAACCAACTCTTATAATATTACTGGGGTGTTTTTTTACACCTCGTATAATCAGGATAACAATAGGCGTTATCGAATAGGAACACGCCATCGGCATCGGCATCGGCAGCCGTGTACAAACGAACGTAAAGCAAAGTGTAAACGTTTCAAAAGGCAAAGATTATTAATTACAAACTTCCGGTAGCCGTTCGTTACACAAACAGCGCGGGCAGAACTTCCGTCGTGCGCCGGAAGTGCGCACACTGGCGCCGCGGCTTTATGGTGTCCCTGTGTTGGAACTAGCTACCTATGGACAGGATGCTGTTTTGGATTCTGCGAAATAGCAATTATTATTTAGATTTTACAATGCTTGATAATTATTATGAATCAATGTGAGCTCCATTGCTTAACAATTTAATAAATGGGTCATTATTTGAGGTGACATCAAAATGTAAAAAAAATAAAAAACGTTTTTTTTTATTAGATTTGTTTTATTATGGACGTGAATACACATATTAATCACAGTTATGGTAATATCAGAGATCGGTAAGGTTTATTTACTTTAAAAAAACAAAAAATATTTTTATAAAGTTAACGAAAGTGATCCAATGACCACGAAAAATAACATTTTCATAAAAAAATTGTCTTTCTTCTTATTTATACCTGTATTAAATCTTAACTAAAGGTGGACATAATAAGAGGAACCATGATTTCTTAGAGATCAACTGATAAAGATCAAAAACCTTTAAAAGAAAAATAAAAAAACATTTGACCACGAAAGTGATGTCACCTTATGTTACCTAACAAGTTTTAATCACTCCGAATCCGAAAAAATACAATTTTTTTTTTACTTTTACGGAGTTATGGTGCTCCTGCAGGTAGCCACGACATTCGTCAAATTCTTGTTTCGTCAAATTCTTATTTCGTCAAATACTACATTCGTCAAGTACTTGTTTCGTCAGATTCGCTTTTCGTCAAATCTAAGATACCACGCATCAAGACTATCTATTGAAGAATCCGAATTCTTTAACGTTTTAGAAAATGATGAGCCTGCTGCACTAGTGGCATTAGCATCCAAGACTGTAACCGGATCCTCTCGTTCCGAAGTTTCAGATGGAGATGGCGAGCCTGCTGCACTTGCTGCATCCGCGTCCAAGGCCGTATCCGGACCCTCTCGTTCCGAAGTTTCAGATGGAGATGGTGAGCCTACTTCACTAGCGATATCCGCGTCCAAGGCTGAATCCAGATTATCTCGTTCTGAAATTTCAGATTGAGATGGCGATCCTGCTGAACTCGCGGCATCCGCGTCCAAGACTGTATCCGGATCCTCTCGTTCCGAAGTTTCAGATGGAGATGGCGAGCCTGCTTCACTAGCGATACCGTGTCCAAGGCTGAATCCAGATTATCTCGTTCTGAAATTTCAGATTGAGATAGCGATCCTGCTGAAATCGCGGCATCCGCGTCCAAGACTGTATCCGGATCCTTTCGTTCCGAAGTTTCAGTTGAGGCCTGCTTCACTAGCGAGCTCTTTCTCTCCGATCTTTTCTAACCCCTTTCTGTTCGCGACACGTCATTTCTGATATTTTTTTTACTAGTCCTTTTTCTTTCCTTTTATAATATCCCTAGCCTTTCTATTTTCTTCTTCTAACGCAGCTGGATTATTTTTCATTTTCTCTCTTAACTCTCTCATTGTCAGTTTTTTTTGTTCCATCTTTTAGCCTTTTTTTCATCATCATTCATTTTCCTTCTAGTTCGAGCCATAGCTGCTCTGTAAATAAAAATACCTACTTTAAAAGTTGACCCACAGCTATGTGAAAATCACTTTCGTTGCCATAAATCACTTTCGTGGTCCATATGACTACGAAAGTGATGACCACGAAGGTGAGGACTACGTACTTTACTGGCTTTAGTTCGAAATAATTTTGAGGTTAGAAAGAATACAATATCCTATTTACAACTCGTACTTATTTCGAACAGAATTAACCTGTAATTACGTTATTTAATGAAAAACTTACCAAAGTACACCAATCACGAAAGTGATGCACAAACTTTGCCACAAAATTTATGAGAAATAAAATATGTTTCTACACAAAAACAGTTAACAATTCACATCCAAATATTTTTTGCAATGAAATGACAGCTAATGATTGTGTTACCAGTAAAAAAATGTTTCGATTGTTACCGTTTTTTTCTTCAAAATGATACAAAATATGACTGACCACGAAAATGACGGCTTTTTTCGGAACAATATATTTTGTGAGAAAATGTAAAATTACAAGGGTATTTACTTCTGGCTTTCATTTAAGATACTCGAATATGCATTAATCTTCATAAGAACAAACAGAAGAGGTTCGTTCTGACTAACGTAGTATTTTTTATGAACGCTTGAAGTTTTCGGTATACAGGACAGACCACGTCGATATCTGAACAGGACCACGTAACGTGATTTAAGAGTGAGAAAATATGTAAATATCATGAAATATTAAAATGTATGCATGTAAAAGAATACAATATAGTTAACCCTTATGAAAGCTGTTATGTTTTATTTTCATTAGCGTCCTTAGTCATATCATCTGAAAGATTTTGCTCCTGAACACAATTTTTGCACCTCAAATAATGACCCAAATATAAAATAAAACGGCTAAATGCGTGTCGAACTCGCGCACCGAGGGTCCATACCGCCAAATATTAAAAAAAATGTCTCCCGTATCCTCAGCACGAGCCCGACACACATTTGGCCTGTTTTTATTATTTTTTGTTTTAATTAGGAGTATGGTCATATCAATAGATAATAATAGTACCGTATAGAAGCGAAACTATATATGGTTAAACCAACACGAGATTAGTAGGCGTTTCTTGACATTTGTATGCGTATTTTGACATTTAACGCGGGAGTTTCGTTTCTATAGCGTACTATTATTATCTATTCATATGGTATGGTCTATAGTGGAAGAGTATGACGTATTGCCGACCCCAGATAATGGGAAATGGGCAAGGGAATGATGATGATGGTATGGTCTATAATCAACTTAGTTCAACCACCAAACTAAACAGCTTTCGCTATGAACATAAAGACGATGAAAATAATCTGGTGTTCCATACATTTGAGTCTAATAGGTACTGCAGTTTTGGATGAAAAATCTGATTTTCTTAATTTTTCTCGACTTTGGCTCCATAGTGAAAGTTGTTCAGTTTGATGGTCTAAACCACCCCTTTAAATATAACTAGAATGTCATGTTACACCCTGTATACTACACCAACGCTTGGTCGTATCCTTTACATTACCCTACATGAAGGCCTGATTTTGGCATACATTGCTTGCTTCGATTGCTACACTTTAAATTGAGAGAATACATCAGGCAATCTATGCCACAACCGGCCCTGCATGTAGGCCTAGGGCATAGACATATTACTCTAGCGATAGACCAGCTCGTTCAAACAAAGAACATGTCACAAAAAACAACACAAAATGACACATTGCGGTCTGTCATTGCCATAGTGACGAAGTGAACTCGGGAACATCAATCAGGTGCGTAAACATCATTCAAGTGGAACATGTTGCTTCTATGCAAGGGCAAGTCTATCTCTAGAGTTTAAGTCTATGGCTTAGGGTATTGTAATCGCTGCCTTAAACACGTATTCCCTGCGTCCAATAAGTTCGTCCATTCGTCCGTGAATAGGGTTGAGTACTGTTCTCGCATCTCACTTTAATTTCCGCTCATTGATGCCTCGCTTGTTATTCTAACTTTATTGACTCACTCACATACCTACTTTGAATATCCATTCAAATATTTCTGTTGGTCCGTTGCCTTCATCCAAGCCAACGCAACCCATGCAATGGATTTCATCATTAGGTACTTACCACGTGCTTACCACTTAATGATTTCAAAGTGGTAATTTCTGGACTCCAGTGTTATAGGGGACTGTTCTTTCTTTTTAGGGGTCCATAACGAAAGGGTGCTAACTTGCCTATTTATAAGCATAAGCTGTCCATCCTTCTATCTGTCTGTTTATCCTTCCTATAAAGGGCGGTATATTTTGAACAGAAATAGCTACTATTAATTTTTCACAGAATATGCATTTTATAATTAAAAAAAAAATTCAAAATTAAAGTGGTACGCCACAAAAGAAACGTGATTTTTTCAACATTTTTTTTATTTCTTTCCATCGTAAAACGATAATACACAAAAGCATAAAATGTTGTGTGATAATTGTATAACATGAAGAGTATAAAAACTCTCTAAAGTTATAAAAACCGGCCAAGTGTGTGTCGCGCTCGCGCTAAGGATCCCGGAAAAAACAAATTTTTTTGGTAATTCTATTCCGTTGAACGATCTATAAGGAATGCCACGCACGTGTAACAACACCTAAAGGTACACTCAGTAACATAAACGCTCATTAAAGTTAATCCTCCATTAAATATCTTACTATCAGTTTTTGTCTTGTTGACGTAGTAGAAGCTAGCAAGAGATATAATGGAGGATTAATGCCTTTAAATATCAAAATACATCCGTGCGTCCATACGTCCATCCGTACGTAAACAAGGTTATGTAAGTATTGTGCCCACGTCTCAGTTTAATTTCCGCCCGTTGATGCTTCACTTGTTTTAACGAAGTTAATTTCCAACGATGCCTTTATTATCCAACTTACGTAGCTGCTCGTAATAGCTGAAAGAGTGACCGTAAAAGAAGATTCTGTCCAATCATTTCAATCATATCGGTCTGAAATAAACGTTGACAACAGGGCTTGCTGCCCACACTACAGGGTGAAATTGATATCATTAACATCCTTTTAAACTAAGAGTCTACCCATCAAACTGAACAACGTTCACTATATGGGAGCAAACCAATCGGAGCAAAAAAAATATCAGCTATTGCATACATTTAAGTTGAGTAGGCATTGCACTTTAGTATGGAAAAGCTTTTTTTTTTGTTCCATTCTGTTTGCTCTCATAGTATAAAGATGTGTAGTTTGATGGGTAGACTCTTAGTTTAAAAGGATGCAAATGATATCAATTTTACCCTGTATAAGAAGAAGATTTCAACCACACAAATCACATTTACAGAGATACTTGACTAATGTGTTGATATAGATTTATCTTTCTGCTAAGTAAAGTTATTACTAATAAGAATTGGCTATAAAACTAAATTAGTATCTGAATAATCTTTTTCTTCATTTATGAAACGAAATAAAGAATAAAATTACAAGAAGCTTTAAAAAGGTCCACACAAAAGTGTTTGACAATGCTTCTTCGTACAGCAAAAGTGTATTTCTTCAGTTGTCGTCCGCAATACAAACCCGTGCTTCATGCTCTAGTGAATATTTTACTTGTGTGTCAGACACAACGACGGTTCCGGGAAATTATAGGAAGGTAGGCGAATCGAAAGATACCTTTCTATGAGTTATTGTGAAAGAAACAAGAGACTGCCTTAGTGAATATGACTTGGGGTATGAAAAGGAGTGCTCAGTATTGACCGAATTAAAAAAACAATAATAGTTACAACTATTTACACACACTTTTACTGAGACACAGTCTCTCACTAAAGGCCTAGTAAAAAGATTTAGAGCCTGTTTCACCTAAAAGGCACTGGAGAGAGCTGTGCTCGAGATCTAATCAAAATCAAATGACGATTGATGAAATTCGCAGAAGAAACAAGGAAGCCGACAAAGCGCAAGAATTGCTAAATTCAAGTGGAAATGGGCGGGGCACATTGCATTGTCGATGGGGCCAAAGAGTTCTCGAGTGATGACCGCGTACCGGAAGGCTCAGCATGGATTGGCAGTGAGCCCCCACAAGATGGACCGACGACCTGATGAAGGTGGAAGCCATTATATAAGGGCAGTGTAGGACTGGTTTTTGTAGAGATCCTTTTGGGAGGCCTATGTTCAGCAGTAGATGTCTATTGGCTGAGTTGTTGATACACATCTGATATCAAGCAACACGGGCAACAAACGAGTATACTACGGGGTCTATTCATGCCAAACCTGTTTTGATGATCGATACTAGTCTAAAAACAAACCTAAAAGTCCTACTTAAAAAGTCCTACGATTTTCTTATGACGAGGCAACGATATCAATGAGGTCTATGTGACGAGGCAACGATATCAATAGGTCTATGTGACGAGGCAATGACGAGAAAAAATACAAAAATCTAAAGAACTCAACGAGAAAAAGCGGTTGAAAACATATTGTTATCTTAAGAATGGAACCGACAAGCGTATGTAAGATTACTGACGAATGTCAGTGAAAACGAAAGAGGTATGTAAATTCCTCTCTTTCAGACGTATGAAAAGAGAAAAGTATGCAGATAGAATTCTATTTAGCTTTACCCTGGGATGTAAATAATCCCGATGCTGCTGCTAAATGAAGTCTAAATTTTAGTATAGAGCATAGTCCAATAATTCTGTTTAATCCGCTTAAGGGCGGCGCGGTGGGGATGCGGGGGTGAAGTGGCGGCAGCGGGGGAGGGGTCGGGGGTGGAGAGTGCACTAAGTGCAAAGTTATGATTGTGCAGTGTGGAGCTCGTGAGGCCACTTGTGATATTAGTTCATAGTTCGTTAGGGATTTTGGTTAATCTTCAAGTGCGGGCGTGTTTAAGTGGAGGTTTGCCGATAGCATGTTGAAGGATTAGTTTAGTTGGCGTATGCTCACCGTTAATCGTTAGATACTGTGTGTGCTTATTACTAGTGTGTTTACTCATTATAGTATGAGCTAATTAAATTTTTACATTAGGTACTTGAAATAGAAAAGGAAGACACGCTTTGAGTTGACAACGTGTCTGGAATAGGGCATGGGAGGGCAAGGGAATGCATGGGTCTGAGTGTCACAAACTTTATAGTTTACTATTATAGTATCAAAAATTTAATTAAATGGACTGTATAGATTACTGTATACTGTTACAAAAGTAAATATAAACATTTAAAACTTTAATGGTGGTTGTTTAGACCACCAAATTGAACAACTTTCACTATGGGACCAACATCGAAATCACAAAAAAGAAATCACCTGTCCCATACATTCAGTTCGAGTAGATTTGTAGTTTAGTATGGAACATCCGTTTTTTTTTGCGATTTCGATATTGGTCCCATAGTAAAAGTTGTTCAGTTTGATGGTTTAAACCAACCCATAAATGCTTAATTGTATTTTTGTAACACCTTGTATAAAATGCATGCCGCATAACCTTAACTGAAGAATTTATATTGTAACTAGAGTTTACCCGCGACTTCGTCCGCACAAATTAAATACCAGATTTTAATTCAAATCATTAGCTATCAAACAAAAAAGTTTCATCAAATTCGGTTGAGCAGTTTGTGCGTAATGCTTGATCAAACAAATAAACAAACAGAATGACCATAGAGAGTCAGGGACACCTAAAAACCATAATATAAAAAGATTTCTTCAATGTACAGACACACTTCTGTTACAGTTTTATAAAAGTTTAGATAGTCATTAAAAGTCGTGTCATGTTGTAGAGTTTCTGGCCGCATCTTCTTCACAGTGACAACAAGTTCCGACGCAGTGGTGGCTTCAAAGAAAGATATGGGCTTCAAGCTTCTATTTTGAACAAATTAGTTTGAGTTTTTGAATGAGTTATTGAAGGGAAACTACACACTCACTTAAACTATCCCTCAATTGCTCCTCGGACACCCATGGGAAGAAATTGAGTGGCTCATTCAAAGCCAGAACTACATTATTCCTATTATAATTTAATTAAAGAAGTAGTCGTAGTGTTCATTATTAACAGCTTATATCACGCATTATTTACTGAACTAAAGCGGCGGAGAAAATAAGTACTTGATGCTGGCGAAGTGAGAACTTTTAATTAAGTTAGTAAGTTGAGTTGAAAGTTATAGTTTTAGTTGGCTGGTAATACAACGGGGGGTTCAAATTGAAAATCCACTTGTTAACATTTCCTACAATAGAGGACCTCAATTAGTATCACGTGGACCTATCATTTATCGAGGACTAAGACCTACCTTAACATCGCACTAATCAAACGCTGTTCAATACTTATCACACGTGATAAGTGATAACTGCCTCCGTGGTCTACTGGTTAAGAGCATTGGGCTCTTGACACGAAGGTCGTGGGTTCGATTCCCATGGGGGATACCTAGTAATATGTCACCCCCAATGTTAAGGACATTGCAGGCTGAATCACCTAAGTGTTCAGTGCTTTAGATGGCACGCTAAGCCGTTCGTCCCGGCTACTACCTCTGGTGGTAGGTCCGGTGGTAGTCGTTACATAAAAACCATGTCAGATGCCGTAAGGTGGTTTGAATACACTCTGACACCAGGGCTTGCCCACACGATAAGAAGAAGAAGAAGTGATAGGCAAGCTAGGCACATGATAACCAAGTTTCCGCAAATGGTTGCTCGTGGAGCTGGTGCCCCGGGGGTGGAGTTAATAAGATGGCATACTCTCAGTTTGTATCATATATTTGTAACGAACGAATGCTTCACAAATGTCAGACTAAACGGATCAGATGAAAAGTGCACAAGCTATGGGTAACATCTGCTAGATGCACCCTGAACTAAAGGAGGGACCTCTAGCAAATGTTCCCAGAACTAATAGGTAAGCCTTAACATAAGAAGGCACTGTCTATTCAGACGGCAAATTGGAACTTGAAAGTTAGACAAGTTAGTGCGCGACTCTCCCGCGGGGCGCGGACGTTGGGGGAGGCGAGGTAGCACGTGCGACTGCCATTGACCGGAAAGATTCCCTTCCCCGCGACGACACCATCCGTCCCCCGCTAACACAATGCTCCGCGGTTTTGAAGTAACGTCACTGGTTGGTATGCAATGAGCAAGCAAAATACCTTCCTTTTTCCACTACGCCTCTGTATTTACACATTAAACTGTAGTGAATCATATGAGACTTTTTTTTAACCTATTTTGTTCCACTACTGGGCTTAAACCCGCCACTCGGTGCAGTAGGCATGCAACTCGTCTCGCCACCTTTTCCGGGGCCTGCCTCGATCTCAGCCAAATGAGTCTATGAGACCCAAAATCATAAATTTTTGTTGATGAAATTTTTTTTGTTTTTATGTAGAGACTGCAACCTTTACAATCTTCTTAATACGGTCAGGTTGTATTTACAATTATAAAATGAGATACATTTTTCAAAACCTTTTCAAACTACATTTTCATTTACTAAACCAGAAACGTTTATAACAAATGAGAACAGAACTTAATATTATCCGTCTCTCTAAGTACTTCATCTAGACTAGTGCCACAGCGCGGGTAGTAATCTCTAGGTACAATGCACCACGCATTGTGCACTCTCAATTGTTTTCCGAAAGCACCGCCGCTCGGGAAATATTGCGTTGCACGCTGTACGCTATAATGCCGCTGGCTTACGCGGATATTAAATTCTTTAAAAATACGGTATTAAATGCTGCGTGTTGAAATTGTTATGTTAGTTTGTTTTAGTTTTTACAAAAGACATATTGTTTTAAATAATTCCATGTAGGTTTTATACGTCGTCATCATAATCGAATGGAATTTTTCGTCATCCTGGGAGGGTTAAATTTCGAGGTCAATTTGTTGTAGCCCGTCTACCGCTACCGGGGTTAGCCTATGGAGTTCTTCAATTCCACCGGGAAAACGGCGCAGACTGCACTCATTTACAGCATGGGTGAGAGTTTGGTCAGGCGCCCCGGAGTCGCACATCGTTGAATCCCTCAGGCCCCACATGCAGAGATGATAGTTGGTCCTTCCATGTTCATATCAATTAGTTCTGAACCGGTTTAGCTTAGAAGACCAGGCATCTTCCGGTCCTTATCAAAACCAGCCGGTTTGACAGTCGGGGACTAATAATATCGTACTGGGAGTGAATTCGGTCGTCTGTCCAGATAGGTCATCTGGACTGGATGGGAGACGGTAAGTAGGAATCGACTCCAGCGATTTCTTCATAGACATGGGGATTGCGTGATTCTGTTGGAAGCACTTTTTCCATTCTTTGGCAGCTGCTTTATTCCTGCAGAGTTTTATACGTGGGCATCGGTGGCGTGTTGAGAGAGGCATAACAGGAGACCCATGACACTCAATCATGGGGATCCGGGAACAAATCCACGGACAAAATGTCATGTACAAATGAGTTGTTCTAATTTATGGATACTTGTAATACCACAGATTAATAATAAGTTACTAATATTGACTACTCTCAAACGGTGAAGGAAATAATCGTGGAGTAAACTGCATACGCTAAAGAAGAAATTCTTACGCGTATGCGAAAGTCTACCAATACCTCAGATAAATTAACAGGAATGGATGCGATATTACGCGCGTGCCCCTCTGCCAAAGGCGCATGCTCAGTGAGCATACCCGTTATATAAAAATAGTTGACGCGCGTCCCGCACCAGTCGCCAAGTTGTATATAAAGTTCCCCCCTCACCCCCGCAAAATTGACTGACTTTTTTGCGTAGAAATGACAGATCATTTCCAATCCATTCCTGTTAATTTATCTGAGACCAATCCGCATGTGCATATTAGCTAGATGCGAATATGCATAGATTTGCAATAAAAAATTGTTATAATTTTAGCAAAATTTAACACTTTTGTTACGATACTTCAACGTCTATGTTCTATTCTTATGATAGTAAAGGAAAATCATGCTTCTGCCATGATAAAATTTACAAGAAAATTTAATTTTGAAGACTCACAAAAAGGTTGTTTACAAACTGAAAAAATGTGTAGGAATTTTTATTATCTCAGTAATTATGAAATAAAAATAGGGTGGAACTCGTTCCGTTATTGAACCTAATTTTCTTCATTAAAATTCCGATGTTTATTCATGGAAAGCCGTTCGTTGCCGAAACAATCAGGTACAGTCGGCAACGAAAGTTTATTATCATCTGTCACCAATATTCCTATAGAAATAAGGTTCAAAAATGTCCATCAACTTTCGTTGCCGGCCTTATATTGTTTTAACATAATTCTTTTGTAATTTACATTATTTACAGAAATTTTAACATGAATATTTTGGACATTGTTACACAGATTACTTACTTCGTTTCGGATGTAGATAAAAATCATCAGTTCCATTTTGAGTCGAGTGGATTTTGAAATTTTCTATGGAAAAACTAATTTTATCTTTTTACCCGACTGCGCGACCCCATAAATCTCTAAGTTCGCTTCATACTCAAAGTTGCTCGGTTCGATGGTCTTAAACACCCCTATAAACATGACTATGGTGTTTTGTGACACTTTCTATAAAATCTGGTAAACTATATTATGTAGATGTACTAGGGAGTGTATAACTCCGTGAGTGCAGTGTGACGGAAATTAGCCAAGTTGTGCGGAGACGAGCAGCGATGTTGATGTTATATGTGGATTGTGGGCTATATAATACATGTAGGTACGCTAGATGTGGGGGTTTGATGCCAGTGCAAGTTTTGTGTCGTGATTACCGGGGGAGATAGAAGCCTCGGTTCATTCATGAGATATGTTATTTTAATGCTACGTCTGTATTTTGAAGGTTTCAGAAGTTTGCGCGTAGGCGGCGGCGGCTTTAGGTTTCTGAATAGGTAGGTATCCAAAAAAACTGTGTTTAGTTACGTTCGTATAATTAGAAATACATATTATTAAATATCTAATCTAATCATTAAAAAATCTGTATTCTGTAGGCTTTCGAAGTTTAGGCGTAGGCGGAGGCGTTACGTTTCTGAACAGGTAGGTATCATAAAAACTATGTAACGTTAGAAAAATTAGAAATACATAATTATTATTAAGTATCTAAAGAATAAATAAAACACCTGCCAAGTGAGGTTCGGATTATCACACCGTGGGTTCTGTTCCAACACATTTTTTTCATTATTTGTGTTATGTATTTACAAAGCGTCTGATAGACTCAACAGGGGGACCCAAGGCCTAGCGCTTTCCTCGAATGCCGCCAGCGTTTAGGGTGTTCCCTCAAGGACTTGTACCAAATCCTAGGCTAGAAAGAAAATTTATGTTTTCTTTTCAGTGTGACAAATTAAGCATATGCATATGCTCACGACTATATTCCCCGAAGCGGTAGTCAGAGATATTCTGAAACCTCAGAACATCCACGTTTCACCAGTAGTACCGAAACTCTGTCCAGTGTGACGGGGGGTGAGCCCGTCGCCATTTATAATGAACAGTGGGTACAATACACGCCTCCAAATTGAAGCATGCAGGTTTCCTCACGATGTTATCGTTCACCGAAAAACCAGTGGTGTAACAAATCGTACATACATTAAAAAGAAACAAATTAATGATAAATCTCGGCCAAGTGTTATAGTACGGCTCACGCGAAGGATGAAAGAAATCATTTTTTTACATACACAATACACACACTAAAGTGGAACTGGGCTGGGCATGTTTGCAGAATGCACACCGAGCGGTGGGCATCAATATTTACGTGCCTCACGACGGGAGCCGAGGTCGAGGCAGACCCCGGAAAACGTGGCGAGACGAGCTGGATGCCTACTGCAACGAGTGGCATGATATAGCACCGAACAGAGAGACGTGGAAGAGTATAGGGGAAACCTTTGCCCAGCATTGGGACAAAACAGGTTAAATAAAATATATACACATTTTTTAGTGAAACTGACGAGTCCGACTCATACTCACCGGTTTTTGAAGTAAACCTGTTCCAGAACAAAGTTTATAGCCCCAAGGAAACTAATAAACTAACATAGATAGCAATTAGGCGTGCCCTACACTGGTGCAACGTTACACTAGTGAAATTAACCTCGTGTTTTGTTAACAATGTCGTCTACATTTTACGACGTGTGTAACCACGGACTGTTATTGCTGCAACTATGTTAATTTTCTCTTCCTACTGGCCCCTCCCCTCGCCCCGGGCTATCCCCCTGCGCTCCCAACTGTGTGCAATATGAAAGTTGCAGGCAGATTAAGTTTTGTATGAAACTTTGGAATAATTAAACTCATAGTGAAAATTTTCAACACAACTTTAGTTGTTGAAATGCGAAATGGTAGTTTAAGTGATTTAAAATGTTACCGTTTGATATCATCCGAAACTTTGTCTTATGGGAAATAATAAAACGGGAATTGGTATCCCACTTCTGATACATGTATTGTACTCTCGTATCAGAATTGGGATTTATAACAGTGATATTTCGCAGAATATTTTGAAGAATTTTAAGCGAGTGCACTAAATACAGCTGTACTATCTTGTCTTTACCATCCTGAATTTGATTGAAAAAGACACTACAACTGTCAGAGAAGGGATCGAATGCAGTGACAAGGTTTTTCTGCTTTATGGATAAAATCCAACCATTTATCTCCAATTACTATTAAGTACCTTACTTCATCTATACGCTTGTTCACCCCCAATAATAACAGTCGTAACTTTATTGTAATTTGACAAGGCATTGTTCAAAAATATGTTTTTCTCCCATCCGGACGGAAAGCGTCAATTGCCGTCCCGCTGCCCTAGACGAAGTTGTCGCTTTCCAGAAAAATAGTATACTAACCTTGGAATGTAAATAAAAAAACCTCAGATCACATGTTTGTTGACCTCGGCCAAGTTGCGCCAGACAAATTCCAGTATCAGTATAATTTGAAACTTTCTGGCCATGCACCGAAAACATATTTAACTGAATTTTTAAATTATTTTACTCTACTGCTGGGCAAAGGTCTCCGCTACACTTTTCCACATCTCTCTATTCAATGCGGTAATCATTTGCAATAGTATCAAATTTATCGTATCCATTTTAAATTGAAATAAATAAAAAGATGAGTAGGTATCACTAACCGAGTCATTAGTTTCATTAAAAGTTAAGGGGTTAATTAAAGTTAGCCGGCCGGCAGCTCAACCGCAGCTGTGCACTTGTGAAACGACACCCAAGTTTGTGCAAATAAAAATATTATCCCATCGATTAAGCGCAAGGCCAACTTCAGGAAGCTTCGGAGATTAAGTGGTCTCATTTTGAAAAGTTTTGTTAGTTAGCTCGATAAATTATGAACTAGCCGTTAAGATGCAAATAGGGAGTTAATAAGAAAACTCCTAGTTAAGAAGCGGGAGATTGAGCTCAATGACCTCTTTATGTTTTCAGTCGTTGAGACACATAAACATGTATGACGAATCTCTATTTTATTTTATACTCTAAGATCCCACTGCAAGATTTTTATGCTTTTTAGGCAATTATACATATTCCAGTGGTCATAGTATATGAAGCCTGATTGATACAAAAATAGATTTGCCACCCTTAGGGCCTGTTTCACCACTTCTGAATAAGTTCTTGTTAGCTTATCCCACAGATAGTTTGATATATTTTGTATGAAATTATGTCAAAATATCTGTCGGATAAGCTAACAAGAACTTATTCAGAAGTGGTGAAACAGGCCCTTAATCTTGTTGTAGTCGGATAAAAAATTATGTTCCTGTTAATTTTCTATACCCTCATTTGCTTAGGCAATAAATTGTATACTAAACTGAAGCTCATCATCCACACAAAATAATATCAATACTCATTGCCTGCATGATAATGATCGGAAAATGTTGAGTTGCCAGTTTATTTTAGGTCGTAATAAAGGGGAAGATTTACTCGAAAACGATTGGACTGATTTAGGGTCCTTAAAGTATGATTTTGATCTTCGTCATAAACAGTGAACAGAGTACTGAATTTATAATTGGTTGTTTTAGTAATGTTTTCAAAACAAAACTCGGTTTTGATTTCATTGTAATACTATGTAAAAGAAAATTTTCCTTAAAAATATTCTTGGAGAAAGCAAATTGTAATATTTCCAAATTTTCTTTTATAAATATTCAACGCCACGAGGCAAATAAGAAACAGCAGGATTCATAGCTACTCAGTAAGTTTTACAAGTATGCTTGTGTATTATCGAATTTATCTATGAACCACAAATGAGACGTGTGGCAAATAAGGTAATTTTAGTCTTAGTGCTGTGCTTATTAAATGTAGAGTTTTTTTTATTAGCGTCTAGATTTATATACGAATTTTTTAACAAATTTTAATGCTGTAAATCTTCCTGAAATAAATTGAGAAAAAAAAGTACGTAACGTAACAATTTTAATCACAATAGAAGTTAAAAATGTCTCTACTTAAAAACCCAACTGAAAACGAGTTCTAAGAGCAACATCAAGTACCGCGTACAAACAGCGCACTCGTTGAGCCTCCGAGTAGAAGCGAGCGTGAGTAACCGACAACTACCCGCAAGCTGCCATCGGTAAGCTACACTACCCCCTTCTGAAACAAACTGCCAACTTCGCCAGTTACGCGATACATTGCTTGGGAAGTATAAAACATTATTATTTACTTGATATCCAGCTCAAAGGTACACTAATTACTATAAACTTGGCTTATTTCTAATGGTATAATTTACTCAGATTTTCTACACTGATCAACAGTCAGCGCATATCTTAGATTCAAGCAGAGAGCGAAAGTTGGCAATTTGGCGTAACTTTGCAACCTGAATAAAATTTGTAAGTAAACACTATTGCAGAAAGGAAACATGGAAATATACAGGTCATGTGTCACAAGTGAATCATTGGATCAGACGCGTTCTTAAATGGAGGCTATAGGATATAATCAAAGATAAGATAAACTGCCATTCGATGAGCTGGATAAGCAATATCAAAAAACATGGGATACGAATGAACAGGCAAGGCCGATTGCCAGTTTTAGAATAAACTCGGAGAGTCCATGTTCAACAATGGTCCCTTTTCTGGAAATTTTGCATCTGCATAAACAGCAATGGATAAAGTGTGGTCACGGATCTTCGAAAACTTTTTCGTAGAAGTGACGAGGCTTCTCGAGTAGGCCCTCTCGTCTTTTGAGGAAAAACGCGAAGTACAATGGTTCGCTCGATGCCTGCCAATTTGCTAAAAGGTGTCGCCTTCAATGTACCGTGAGATTGTTATGAAATTGTTACGGTGTGGTTTCTTCGGCTTCGTTTAGGGTTTGCAGTTAGATGTGGGTGGTTCTAGTCTTTATACACACATTTATGTATACATGTAACTTTCTTTAGCAAGGTAGGGAAATGTTGAGGGTTTGATGGTTGCCTGAATTGTTCCGTTCTATATTCATACGTATAATCGACAACAGCAGTACAAGACTAACTTAAAGATTGTGTGTGCCCCAGCAAACACAATTTATGCACAGACTTGACATTTAGTGACGTATCTCGATGATTCAATATTGACTTACAATAATCAAAAGCTGACTCTTGCAAATAAGATTAAGATGCGAGGTTCCACAGACAAATCTTGGAGACAAGTTAGTAGTCATCTCGTTATTAGAGTATTTTCAAGCTGCCTAAACATGCCTGTGGTAGTGATATTTTACTAGTACAGTTCTTATATTCAATATTATTTAAAAACTGTATGCTTGGTATTTGTAGAAACATTTCTGACCATCCCTAAAAGGAATATGGCCGTGACTGATTTAAATTAAAACATTATTTTAATGGTCCACGACAGATTTTAGAACTTTTTTTCGAAATTGTCAAATTCCGTAACCGTTCGTAAAAAAATCAAATTTAATTAATCATGTCAGTGAGCACGTCTGGCGAAATACACCTGCGGCGAGAGAGGACAGCGGGGGAGGAGAGGAGAGGGGGGGCACACATCGTCAGTTCATTAGGGGCCCTCGAGCCGCCCGACACTCATTAGTAGGATGCGTTGCATGCACCGCCGGGCCCAGCTCCTGGCATCGTCCGCATTAACCCGGCGAATACACCCGCGGCACTCACCGAGAAAGAATTGCAAATTCGCTGGGCTGTAATTAGAGAGTCAAGTGTGGAGTGAACAGTATGGGAAAGATGGTGGTTTCTGTATTTAGAGGTTGCATTTTAAATGAGTTTCAAATAACAACACAAACACCTAATAAATTTATAAAATTAGTGAAGTACGTCTGACTCCTGTAGGCTTACCATGAGTTTGCACTGTGCTAAACTATAGTAGTTTTACTCCCAGTTTCGTATTGAATTTCATACAGCACTCCTACTAATTACTTTGAGATCTGATTTTGACTTACAAAATGCGCACTGTTACTGCAGTGGTAGGCCTACTGAATCTATCTGAATAGAACGATAAATCAATCAGAGATTCGATCGGATGCAGTTACTCTAAGTGCAGTAGCCACACGGTATGGGGTAGTAACTGTTATAAATCTGTGATATGAGCATCAGAAATATTGTGTATAATTATGTAATAGTCTGCGTTGGTGATCTGGTGCTCAAAAAAGTAGAAAATTCGTGAAAATTGTAGAGGCGACTCATCATCATCATCATCAGCCTATATACGTCCCACTGCAGGGCACAGGCCTACCCTCTAGGAGGGTGTTTGGGCGTTAGTCCACCACGCATGCCCAATGGTGATTGGTAGACTTCACATATGCATCAGAATTTCTTCTTCTGCATATACAGGTTTCCTCACGATGTTTTCCTTCACCGTTTGAGAGCAGTCGGTAATACGTACATAAGTTAGAAAAACTCATTGGTACATGGCATGTTGTCCGTGCGGATTCGAACCCGGACCTCATGATTGAGAGTCCATACCTCTCCGTAACGCGCCACCGAGCTCTCTTAGAGGCGGCTAACGCATACTAATTTAGTACCAAGGTACCCAGCAAATCGGAGCAAATTTAATCTGCATTACTGCTCCAAATTTGTAAGTTTCACCAATTAGTTTAACTAAATAATGTAATGTAGATCGAATTTAGCCGTGGTGGTCCAGTGGCGAGTAACCTTGCTTGCCGTGTAGGAGGTAATGGTTTGATTCCCAATCAGGCCCACTCGTACCAATGAGTTTTTCAGATTTTATGCAGATTTTATTCACACACGATCTATGACTGCACAAAAATATACACTACCAAAACGACACAACTATTTTGGTACCCGCACAGCCAATTACGTCATACCCAATCTCCTAAATACATTACCCACAGATACAAGAAAAACTTTTGGACACACATAATTTTTACATAGCATTACAAAAATATATAAAAATAATGACAAACAGTCGCATGATGAAAAATAACATAATGTTCTACCCAGTCGCACTGCACAACAGGTTATTTTTTTCTTGTGATGGCTCGTGTCGTCTGCCCGGCCCGTCTCCGATACATAGCAGGATTAGGTACTTACTGTTTTATAATCTTTACTCGAGACTACCTACCTACCTATCTACATATTATTGTATGATGCTATTAAGACGGCCGTGCACATTACACTGGTTAATATTTAGTAAGTATGTAGTTTTTTTTTATAAAGCATTAAGCCAGTAACTTTAATGTATAATCTATGTCAGGCTAGGCACAATGTAAACCACTCGCAGGTTTAAGTGCCAGAACACCGATGTTACCCATGTATTGTTTTTATGATGAATAAATAAATTAAAAAAAAAATGTAAGATTTGTAACACCACTGGCTTTTCTTCGAAGGAAAACATAGTGAGGAAACCTGCATGCTTCAGTTTCGATGCATGAATTGTATCCACTGTCCATTACAAGTGGCGATGGGCTTAGTCCCTGTCAAACTGGACAGAGCTTTGGTACTACTAGTGAAGTGTCGATGTTCTGAAGTTTCAGAATATCTCTGACAACCCCCTCGGGGAATATAGTCTAAAGGTTAACGCTTTGCTGCTTATATCGATAAGTCAATTGGTAAACGTTTAAGATTCTTTAGTCACTTTGCACATCACTTACTGACATAAACGGGGTAGTTTATTCTAAGCCAAGGACGGATAAAAGCACCTTAACAATTTTATATCAAACAGTAACTCGTAGATTTGACAATTCGACCTCATTTCCCGACTCTTAGCACACCTGGCTGGTAATTGTAGGCACTTGACCTCGGCAATAGTCGCCGGCACTCGGCAATAGTCGGGTCTAAACGACGGGAAGCAAACTGCGCGATTTGCACCTTTTTGTCGACGGTGTTGAGAGTAGCGTAAGAGCTACGATTATTACTGACCCCTTTTGTTAAGGGTTTAATATTATAGGCACTCAACTGTGAACGTGTGACTTAATGCATTGAACTAAAAATAAAACCGGTCAAGTGCGAGCCGGGCTACTCGCGCACCGAGGGTTCCGTGCCATACTATCACACAACAATTATTAACTTAGAAAAATTTTTGTTTTCTCCGGGACCTTTAGCACGAGAGCGATTCACACTTGGCCGGTTTTTATTATTTTTTTCTTCCCTCCGGACGGAAAGCGTCAATTGTCGTCCTGCTGCGCTAAACGAAGTTGTCGCTTTCCACCTCCGTCGAGGAGAAAAATAGTATACTAACCTCGGATAGTAAATAAGAAAGCTTCAGACCTCGGCTTCGCCTCGGTCAACAGTTACATGAGTTCTGAGACCTTTCTTCCTTTCCTGTCCTCGGTGTGTAATCTACTATTATTGTACTGTAAAGTTTGCTCTAGAATAACACCAAGTTTGATACTTGTATGTATTACAGTTTATATGATAGAGCGAGAAGAACAAAACGTTTATAAAAACTAGTTTCTTGTATGTGGACCCCCTGAATTTTCACGTTTTTGACATTTTGTAATAACGCATACCTATTCTGTGAAAATTTCAACTGTCCAGCTATGACGGTTCAAAAGTTACAGCCCTAAACAGGTAGAATGGACGGATGGACCCACGGACAACGTAGGCTTAGTAATAGGGTCCCGTTTTCACCCTTTGGGTATAGAACCACAAGAAAGGACTATGGCATACATGCACTATTATGCATGTCAATGAGCACATACTCGGATTTGGTGTAAACTTAAATAATAATATGTTACATGGAGTAATTAAGACCATCAAACTATCACCATGGAAACATCTAAATCAAGAAAGATAAAGTCGAAAGAAAACGTCAATGGCTAATGTAGTTTAGTTCTCGATTTCAATAGTACTCTGTGGTAGAAGTACGAAACGCATCAACCTATGTAGTTTTCGAAGTATATTCGGTTTAAGTAATATGATTTGTTTCTATCGAAACACAACGTGCTTCGAAATTTAGAGTGACATGTGTGTTCATAGTAATTTTGTTTCGGTAAATGGTCTTCCTAGATTCGATTAATTTATCTATTGATTTACCAAATACCATTACCAATTTAAAACAAAAACATTAAACCTCCCGACACAATTTATTAACATTAAGTCCAACGGATTTTAATAAACTTTACCCAGTAATATAATTCCGTAGTTTACCTAAATAATTAGAACTATAAATTTAAGCTCCCTGCTCTTACTGTTTTAAACTCTATTGCTTTGTACGTAAGGTACACATTGTAAAGCTATTTTGGTAGACGGTTTTCCAGTATACGCAAGATACATAAATGTTTATTATGCCGGCTGAAGCTTTGTTACAACATTACCTTTTTTAATAAAGAGCAAAGAAAATGTAACGATTAACTGTAGTGTCGGTTGTTAACTGTTAATTTATGATGTCGACTTTCTTAATGAAAGAGATCAGTACTTCATTGGTAAAACAGGGAACGGTTCTTTGAAAGATCAATATAATTATAGGTACTTTATTGCCCACCAAAACAAAATGAATACATGAAAGAAAACACAAAAATATCACACATTTAAAGATCCCTAGTACCAAAGTATAACATTACGACTTGTCTTTGGAAAGACTGGAAACTTTTTCGTAATTCGTTGGCTGAAATATGAATTGTTGGCTGAGAATAGAAAGTATTTACAATTGAACGCAACTAGTTCCGTTGCTACCCCCTGCCCGGTAGTCATGCAGGGTCAAAAATAGTGTTTCTGTTGGTTATCTCACTCATAGGTTCTACAGGGTGTTTCATAAGGAAAAATAAATTTTTAAAACTCTTAAGGGGTTTGTTTAGACCGTCAAACTGAACAACTTTCTCTATGGGACCAACATAGATATCACGAAAAAAAAAATCGGATATCCCATACATATTTTAGCTTTAGTCGATATGTAGAGTATAGAACATCATTATTTTTTCGCGATTTTGATATTGGTTCCATAGTGAAAGTTGTTCAGTTTGATGGTCTAAACCACCCCCTTAAATATTTATTTGTATTTTTGTAACACCTTGTATATTTAATTATACAGGAACAAAACACCTTTGTAATATTTAAGAAGGTGCTTCAGAACGGCAAGCTGAACAACTTTCACTAAGGATCCAACATCGAGAAAAAATAAAAACTGCAGTACCAACTCGACTCAAATGTATGGGACAACTTATTTTTTTTCACGATTTCATTGTTGGCTCGAAAGTGAAAGTGGTTCAGTTTGATGGTCTGAAGCACCCTCTTAAGTATTACTTGGGTGTTTTGTTACACCCCCTGTATACAGGATGTAAGGAAAAGTATCAATAACCTTTAAAGTACATACTCTACCCATCAAACTAAACAACTTTTACTATGAGAGCAAACCTGTCATACCAAAAAAAAATCTGCTGTCCCATACGTTTAATTCGAGTAGGTATTGCAGTTTAGTATCATATGGGACAGCTGATATTTTTTTTGTTCTGACAGGTTTGCTCATATAGTAAAAGTTGTTCAGTTTGATGGGTAGAGTATGTGGTTTAAAGGTTAATGATACTTTTCCTTACAGCCTGTATTGTTGTATTTATTTAACTTGTCGGGTCACAATTTAGTTTTCAACTAAAGTCATTTGATTAAAAAAGTCCGCCATTGTATTTGAACTCAGTATAAAACTGTTGCAGAAAAATTAAAATAAAAGACAAAGTTTAAACTACAACACAAAAATTATTGTAGACGGAAATAAAGAGCTATTACTAATGAAGTATCAAGTAACTCGGAACTAATAGTACAATAAGTAAAGCGTTACTCCGACGAAGCGTACGAAGCAGCGGAAGCTTCGGAAGCCGCTTCCTTCGCTCCGGTATCTGATACCGAGACTAAGGCGCACGATAGCGGAGCGGCGGAAGCAAGGAGCTCCGTCAACGCTGTATCTTTTGTACTAAAGCTTGTTTACACGTTGTTTAGTTATGTTATTAAAATTCCTTTAATCTCAAACTCAAACTCAAAATAGTTTATTCAATATAGGAGCTTGAAGTACACTTAAATCCTTTTTTTTTAAGCGAGTACCGCGTCGGAACTTGTTGTTACTGTAGAGAAGATGAGGCCAAAAACTCTACTACATAACACGTCCTAATAACTTCTACAATATAAATTCTTAAGCAAAGTATACAGTAATACATACACAGTCTATTTAATTAAATACCTGATACTATAAGTCAGTGACATTCAATCACTCAAAGAAATATTACACGTTTGTGAATTCGAAGAATAAGAAGCCAATGACTTACGATTAAATACTAAATTGGTCAGATACATTGCTTTGTGAGGAGTTGCAAGGCAGGTAAATTTGCAGACGGTTTTATCGTGCACATTTTGGCTGGCCCGGGGCTCTTACATTTTTGAATACCACAAAGTTACTATTCATTTTTAAAAATTCCTACAGATTAAGATTCTTCCAAAACCCACTGGACATAAGCAGAAATGCAGCGCTAGACACAAACCAAAACACAATTAATTTACCAATACAAACAAACAGCACTTTGTCACTAAAACCACCATTTAAAACAATAAAATATAATTTCAGGAAATTAATTGAATTGAACCAACATGTAACAAGGTTTTGTTCTAATTGCAGTTTTAAACCCTGGTCGCAAACAAACTAATGGGAACTATTACTACCTACTAACCTAAGACAGCGAACTAGAGACAAATGTAAACCAGCTTCCATAGTACAGGAGACAGTGAGCTCGGTAAACTTCATCTGTTTACACAAGCGTTTGATCGGGACCGGGATGTGACGCGATTATCTCTGCTCCAATATATTCAATACAACATCGCTTGCGGTGAACCACAAAGGACGTCAGTTTGTTATCTCATTATTATATTATGCGTAATAGAGGAATGCACTTTGTAAAGATTATAATTATAATTTTGTTAATTATTAGCATTGCTTTCTGCTTAGGATTAGTTACAAAATTTCTTAACATAATATATAATTTATCAAAGTATTTTTATACAAACATTATATGAATGTAACTGACATTTTCTGGCTTATCAATAAAATAATGCAAGTCTGCGATCTTTGGTCTTCATTCAGTAGGTAATGCCTCGGATTACTCGTATGTACTATCGCGGACATTTCCGCTTGAGTACTTTTAGTTGAGCATAATTAATTGTTTGGAAACTCTCATTCATTGGTTATTCATCAATTTGGCGGGGTTAGAAAGCGATTTGATTTTTTTAGTATGCAAGCGAAAATGAGCCTATTGGTGGTCAGGCGGAAAAGTCCGCGATAGTACATCATAAATGCTTTGTGTTTCATTTCAGCACGTTTTACATTACTCAATTTAACATCACATTTAACTAGGTACTGCTACAGGGTGAAATCGAAATCATTTGGTTAGTTTAAAAGGATCCAACGACTTCAATTTCATCTTATACAGGGTGTAAGTGACAGCCTAGCAAATACTGAAACGGTGAACTTAGATCATTAAACTGAACAACTTTCACTATGGAGCCTACCTCAGGAATCTCGAAAAATAATCAGCTGTCCCATACATTTTAGTCGGGTATGTACACCAGTTGTGTATGAGACAGGAGATTTTTTTCGCGTTTCCTGAGGTAGTCTCCGTAGTGAAAGTTGTTCAGTTTGATGGTCTGAGTTCACTGTTTCAGTATCTGATAGGCTACATCCTGTATACGCACATAAAACCATGACTACAATCTTGTTCGGGGTTTTGCAGAAATGTTGCTACAACTGCTAACTATTTTAAGCATGCCGTTAAAGCTTCAGTTGAAGCACAGTTTCAGGATGGAATAAAATACCAACAACATTTTATATTACCATATAAGTTCGTTCACACACGATGACGCACTGACGGAGTGGCAGATGTCAGTCCATAGAACCCCACCCGGTGCGTCAATGCGTCACCGTGTGTGCTTCTACGTGCGGTTTCATACAACTCCTTGCTTCACAAATGACGGACTGACGTCTGCCGCTGCGTCAATGCGTCATCGTGTGTGAACGCACTTGATCTAGTACACTTGTTCTGGAATGATTATCCCTTTTCCAAGCACCACCACACAATCCCAAAGATTTCGTTCCATCTATCCAAAAATAAATCAAAAAATATAACATGGAGCGGGCACAAAGTGATTCAATATCGTTGATTCTCCCCGTTCTGACAGGTTATTTGAATTTAATCTATTCGATCGGGTTAGGCGAGCAGCCAATTCTATCTGCGAGCACAAATACATTCTGACGTCACTAAACTATTTCGTTGAATACGTTTGCGAGTATAAATATTGTACGACAGGTGACTAGTTGCTTGTGACGTTTTACAGCTTCGAGGTTAGAAACGATAATCTAAACAACTGTGAAAAACATCAGATTTAATGTTAGGGTGAATGGAAAGGGGGTCCTCGAGTGACGTATTAACCTCCGATATGTCCGACGTGCTCTGGACAATAAGCAAGACTCGATATCTGGTTGTTACATCTCTTCACCACGATAGCACAAACCCTCAACAAACATGACTGTGTTGGTTGTTTTGGTATTGTACTTTGAACCCTGAAATTTAGAGAATAATATTACAATTTGAGCCACACTTGATTTTATTTAGACTAACGAAATCATGATTAGAAGAGATCAACAGTTATTAGTTTTTCAATAGAGTCTAATGTTAATTTTTGCACTTAGCAAAGTTATGCTTACCTATTTTTGAGTTGTTTTCGTCTAGTGACTATGAATACAAAAATGGAAATGAACATTGATTTTGACGTAATCGAAGTATGAACTCAAACGATTATAAATCTCGCCCACAATACCACTATATACGTTCCCCCCTCCTCCTCACACACAACTTCTAACTCCCGACGCAGAGCTGAGGGTCCTCCACAGAATCAGTTTGATGCAAATTCCCTTCCCTTTGTGGTGGAGTGTTCCGTGTGTACCTCCTGGTCTGTACGTACCGTGAGCTGAGTCAATAGTATTGCGGAATACCATTGTCTTGGAAGGGTTCAGTCTGATTGTTGTTTACTTTATTTGATTTACTTACAGTTTCGTTGATTACCAGCTGTTTGTAATGAAATTGTTTACTTTGGTCAGATATTATTCTGATAACTATTGTCTAGTCTAACTAGTTGATGTTTTTAAACGCCACAGCTACCAATACTATATTTTTTAATTTGGCTAAAAACAAGCTTTGCTACAACGACATAATAATGCTCATAACGATATACAGGGTGTTAGGGCAGATAGTTGCATTGCTTTAATGGGTGATTGTACTCATGATACTGAATAACTTTCAACGGGACTTTGAAAGAAACAAAGGGAAACTGGCAAAACAAATTTCAACTTTTCTTACAAACGTTTTTATCATCTGGTTGCATTTATTATGGAAAGTCCAAATTATTATTAGTATTATTGATATAATCACTCCTTAAAGTAATGCTACTATTTACCCTAACAAAGTTTCAAACAATAACATTATTTTTCTGTTTTCAGTATGTACCTGCAGTACCTACTTATCAAATTAAATCAGTCTTTGACGAATAATTTTGACTTCTCTCTCTCTCTACAAAATCAGCCATTATCTCCTTTTCATTGCGCTACTTGTAAATTATTTTCACTGTTACATTTTGTGTTGATTTTGTACGTGTGTATGTCTTTCATTCATAAAATTTTCTAGTTCCTGCTGATAAAAGATTTTAAAATTTTTTATAATATCCAAAAACGTTATAATGGTAACATCACAATTGCTATTAATATAAGTATTTTCAATTCATTTAGAACTTAGAAAAGCCATTTCTTTGTACTTTCAAATTAGAAATTATAAGAGGGCAATGTCTGTGTATAGCAGATAGTAAGCAAGAGTGAACAAGCAATGTGGCGAGACACTCGTCTGAGTCTAGCACGGGTGAGGCTCTGCGGCGGCGCGATGCTGAATACATCTACACATTGGAATTGCTAATCAGCTGCCTCTACTCTACGTACCTCACACTTCATTAACAAATACGATGTGATGTTGTGAGACATGACTAGGTACTTGTGTCTTATGGAATCGGACAGTGATTTTATTTGTGTGGCATTAAAGTGATACTGAAACCGAACATGAAAATAATTGGTAGATTCGTTTTGTAATAGCACCTTCATCTTTTGTAGAGTTATCTAATTGAGTTTGAAGAGATTTTGCAATCAAATTTTCTATTATGAATTCAGGATTGCTTCCAGTTGTTCAGTTTGGTGATCTGAACTATCAGTTTCGGAACAGTTAAAAAAAATCTTCTGGTATAATATAATGCAAGTCTTTTTTTGTGCAATTCAATAGAAAATTTGATAGGCACATTATTTCATTTTATCATTTTGTTCAGTATTGATATGAAGAAGTTATGAATAATTTGATGACCCACTAAATCGTCTAGTTGGTCGTGAAACTTACTACAATTGGCTTGCAGTTATAGCAAGCCTTACCTTTAGCCAATTAAAGGTATCCGAGAATAACGTGACAATTGGTCTGAAGTGGATAGGTAGGTGTCTAAGCTTATCTTTCCCCTATAAAAAGAGAGCACCTTTAATGCCCACAAGAATAAATAGGGTGGTTCATTCTACAGAACTATACAAATACACCCGGTATAACACAAGATATTTGTAATCCCGTAAAGATCAATTAGGATGTCTCCACACTATCAGAACACCCTTATGAGATATTTAAACAGTATCCACCCACAAAACCAATCGAAAAAGCGTAAAACCCACTCTTTAGTTCATATCACCAGTGACTTTCTCGCTTGGCCAGTAAGAAGCGAAGCAAGCAAGTGCAGTAAATAGCCGAGCATCGGAATTGCTAATCGCGCGCCATCTGCCGCCAGCAGACCGACTTGATGTTTTGACGACACTTGCAAATGGAATTTTAAACGGCGACAGATCACGAGCGGGTAGTGGATGGAGGTTTACTTTATTTTAGCTCTATTTTGTAGTCGTTGACAAATTGTTCTCTGCGATGTAAATACCCAATTTTGTGCGTTGACACTGGAAACATTTCTATTCATAGCTTTAGGAACATTAGTGACTAGGTATGTCAACAAGAAGGCTAAGATAAATTACGAAGTTAAAGACGACTTTGGGATGGTCAGAAACATTTGATACAACTGCCAACTAACTTTCAGGTACGAGCTTTTTTTGAGCAAAGGCATTAACAGAAAGATATCTTCGCGATATCGTCGCGCTATTTCTGAGATCAATCAGTGTCACAACGGAATCGCAGCAAAGTTGTGGTTGTTATAAAGTTCAGTAAAAATCGTGGTGATTCAGTTGTGACGTCGGAGCGGTGCAAGTGTGACGTCGTTGCGACGCAGTTGCGTAATCGCTGTGAAATGGCACTTATGCGTGTAGTTGTAGCAAGGTTCTCTTTCAATATTTAAAGATTGTTAAGATGACTTATCATAGGTTTTTTTTTTAAAGAAATCTTATCTTTTAGTTTCTTCGTACGACACCCACGGGAAATGTTAGTATGCCTGTGCCTGAAAAATACTTGCAAGTTTAAAACGTGACTACCATCTTTAGGGGGCATGTCTTTGAGGTTCACTTTTCATTGTAGTGAAGGGTTTGTCAATAAGCGTTCTATAAATATAACTACAAAATGTAGCCTTGATGTAGCAGATATAATAAAGGATGAATAATGATAGGCATATAAATTAGATCAGGTTAGGTCAAAAATACCCACAAATTCTGTTAAATAATAATTACCTACCACACGTATGTAGAGCAACATGCCGAGGTACTAGGGCACAATGAGGCAGCAGAAACAGGCCGAGTCGGTGCAAAATTGATGTGCTTGCGACCCGCACCTGCATCATTGATGCCCATGACGCGTGACATCTCTACCAGCCTACATTTAGAGTCGTTTTTCCTGTAGAATAATTTATTTGTTTCACGTGTGTCAGAGCGGTCGATATTTTGTAGCAGTGTTGGATTGCTGATGTGGCCATTCCTTGATATATTACACACGGGAATTTATGTCCTATGGTGATAAATTTACAATCGAATCTCAGTAGTTTGGTAATTACTGACGTCTAGTTTGAGATGGATGATCGTTTTTGGGGATTTGGGCGAGAGCCTTAAATAAATGGCATCGTTTTTCAAGCCAAATCAGAATCCTATTATTGTATCCAGAAAAGTTTTCCACGCAAATACACAGTATTTATATAAAAGTGTATGTGTGTGTGTTAAACAAAGATACATTATCTTGATCCTTCCCTCCAGAATCGGATGGCATTGTAAACCGCAATGGTCATAACGGGGCGGAATGCAGTGACTCCAACTGGAAGCCAACCAGTATAGCTATCAAAGAAGTTGACTGTGACAACCGTCTAGGTTCTAATCCTAACAACACAAGGTGTACCGGAAGTAAGTTTGGTTATCCTAATCACTGAAAAGAGAACCAGCATAAATAGCATGAGGACCATTCAGTTTGAGAACTAGAGCGTGACCAGAAAAACAATAACACGAATCAAATTAAATTCACCCTTAAAACAACACAGATCCATTGGGGTTAGTAACAATTATCCCTATAACCCTTATCTTTATAACTTAATTCTTATGACTGAATCTGCGTAAAATTGTCATAGTGTCTTCACTAGTGATATGGTATATCGAGCATATCAGCACGCGGGCTGCACCTGCGTGCTAGTTGTATTAATGCGAAGCCGAATTCTCTCTTCATACACCGCCACACATCAGGCGGGACTGCGGGAATTCAGTGATTTTTGGGAAGCAAATATTTCCGGACCAGATTTCTGTATGGGGTACATACAAACTCCAGCATTACCTCCACACTACAAAATACAAGAAATCCGAGCGGGACCGGAAAAATTTGCTTTCCCATAGTATCGCCTCTGTGTGTCCTGGCCTTAATATTGAAAGTCATGAAAAATAGTACCTCTTATTTCATCGAGTTACAAATGAAGCAATATGTTAGTTTGTACCAGGCATGTGGTGCGGACGAGCGAGAAGCAATTAGAGCGAGTGAGACGTGTAATGACTGACGCGCTCCGATGCTGCAGGCTATGCGGGCTATAGTGGCTAGCGCTAGTGGCAAGTGGCGAGTGCCGTTATGTCACGTCCATATGTGTCGTGGAGCCGTGGAATTGAGGTTAATCACGTGTTGTCACTGCCCAGTGACATTTGCGAAGATGGAATTACTTTAGGTAGGTCACGGACCTGATAAAAAGACGGACGTAATCTCGTCTAATCACGAGTGAACCTACTCCTAGAACTGGTGCATCTGTGTGAGTATAGGTCCCTTGTAGAAAACACGAATATGTAGGACCTTGCATGCTTCACATCCTTTTAGTGTCACATTACGTCTGTCTTTTTTTCAAGTCCGCGAGGTAGGTACAGAAATTTTAGTTTAACAACGTAACTGCATACCTACAGCAGTAATATCAGCTATCTATGTATACTTCAATGTTGACAATTATTTCGATTCGAGTTGTATGTGTATGTATTATTTATTATGCGTTAAGTTGTAATACATGAAAGAAATAGTATTAACGTAAACTAAAAGCTTTCCATATGACTGTGAACCCCGAGAGGGTAGTCAGAGATATGTTAAATTAATCATGTTCTAAATAATCAACATTTTTACTATCATCATCATCATCATCAGCCTATCATCGTCCACTGCTGAACGTAGGCCTCTCCCAAGGCGCGCCACAAGACTCTGTCCTCAGCCTTCCTCATCCAGTCGCTTCCCCCTACCTTTTTTTGGTCGCGGTTAGGCTATTACTAACAGAGTCCGAACTCTGAAGGGTTTGTTGTAATATAATATGCATAACGTTGTCATATCAGTGAACATTTATCTAATTAAAATGCACAGTCAATGGTTTCCGCATCAAACAAAAAATTACGACATGAAACTGAAATTACTGGGAGGTACCAAAGAACCGTTGCAGGAGATATCGCCATGTCTTGTCCAGACAAACTTGTCGCCTCACTGCATACTCCAGACTGAAGCTTTTCAGCCATTAACATGGTAAAGGCGGGCTTTGACACCTTTTAAAGACACGTCTTGCAAAGATATCATGTTTTTATTCCGACTAGCAGTTAAGTCTGATAGAACATTTTTATACCACCAATCAACTTTAAAGGGAAAAGAAGAATTCAAACGTATTTCATTCAAATCTGCACCGATATTGTCGTGACAACATTTATAGCAATTCAATAGATCTGGTACTCTATTAAGGTGGAACGTCACAGGTTGTACTCTACAATTTGTTTATGTAAACTCATTTAGCTCAAAACTTTGCTGATGTGGTTTGAAATAACTATAATGTATAATTCACTACCTTTGACTTCGTCTTGAGTAGTACTTATGAATTTAGATCTTCGAATTAAATATGACACGCCAAAAACATAAAATCATATTTTTCCATTGAAGTATTTATTAGTTAGTGTATTTTCGAAGGATGTGGATTTAAAAGATGCTATCCCTGAAAAGATGAAATATTCTTGAACGCTTATTAAAATCTACATTAAACACAAGAATGAGGGTAGACGAACGGATACATTTCAAAACGCGGAGAAAATAATTGCGATTGACAGCTTTTGGCGACGCTGACATCTGTCAAAATCTAAAGCAGAAGCGTTTAAAAAAACCCTTTTGTATGACTGAGACTATTACTATAATAAATAGTCATCACAAAGTCATTACTGTAAAGATTGCGACTTAAAATTAGTTCCCACAAATTAACTTATGGATCAAGACTCGTGACTTTCCACCTTAAACTGAAAAAAACCTGTGTCTATTGAAGTGATACAGAAGCAGCCATCATTCGGGCGCGCTCGGGCCCACTCGGCTCGACTCGGCTTCGCTCGTGGAAAGCAATTAGAGGCACTCAAACGTATAATGGCTCGCACGAGAGGGTGCGGACGGAAGTCGACGATGCGCTCCCCCCACCTCTTCCCCTGCCTTTTTGTTGTGACTCTGCAATTTTTTGCTGAAAACTACTTTGGAATATATTGAAGGAGGGAAGGCTTGGAGGCAAATAGACTTCTAAATAGAGACTAGTGGAATATATGAACAGATTTTGAAGATGAAAAGTGTTCATACCATATTTGGAGAACATGCTCTTCCATTTGAAAGGGGAAGATCAAGCACCAGGCTCAGTGATTCTTGGGAGCTGGTCATGGTATCGGTATTAGTTGGAACTTGCATATTGTGTCAGATGTTATCAAAACTTCGTAAGCCCGATTTAGGAAAACGCTTTACAATGTGCCTCTTTGTGAACGTATGTTGCAGTATCTGTGACAATACCTATACTACAAAACTTTGCTGCAACCACCTTTCATGGGTGCGTTAATAAGCATGTTTCACTTTGAGCCAAGGTAAGGTTTTAGGATGGACTCCAAGTGGTGACAGCTTACCTGTTGCGCAGAAAAATCACTACTTTAGAAACATTGTGCATACCGTGGTGTGATGACTGTCTAGTCCAGTATTGACGAGTACAGTGCATGTATAAATTTAAATATTGGAAGGGAACAATATAGACGTACGCGCATTGATAAAATCTGTGATGTATGGGTCAAACAAACAAACAAAGGGTCAGGTTCAACAATTACATGAGATCTGAGCCCTTTCTTGCTTTCCTGCCCTCGGTGTGTGAGCCAAGACTGCTAAAGAAACTGTAAAGGAACCGAAACAGCTTGCATACATACACATGTTCACGACTATATTCCCCAAGGGGGAAGCGAAACAGATATGTTGAGATCGCAACAGGTTGGCGTTCTTTTGTCTCAGAAGGCGTGACAATGTGTATCTGTGTATGTAGTTTAATCTTGGACATTGTTACACAGATTATCTAGTCCATCCAGACACATGCAGTATTTGGGTACAACTATTCGTATTCACAATACAAATATTTGTCTTCAGCGAGATTCAAACCCACCCAACCTTTAGTTCAGATCTATCGGGCCATCTAAATCTATCACTACGTTCACCGGTCATAAAATCGAACATCAACAAATTGATTCCATTCACAAGACGTTTGACATCAACTATCTCCAATATTGCTCGGAAACCATTCAACTTTTCTGAACATATTCTGAAAGTATATTTATCGGAAGATCGGAATTCTTCGGGTAAGCTCGTGAATCTTCGGGAATGTTCGGCGGTATTGGTTGCGGCTTGTTTATCTTGTAACCGACACCAGTGAGATCGCTTCTGAGGGTTTATTGAGTTCACATTATCTAAAGGTGAAGACATAATGGATTACGGTGAAGTGAACATACAAATGTGATGCGAAAGGGTCACCAATTTTCACGTCATCGGTATCATTTGTTTTCGCAACACGAAAGATAATGATTATTAATTTAGAATGGATTACATTATGCTCGAGGCGGCTATGGGTTGAGGACTTTTGCATAACAGGGATTTTATTAAGTAGATACCAAAAAATGTTAATATAGTGTCCTTTTTAATATGCTGACGGTTTTTGAAGGGGATGATCCGCATAATTATCAAGAAAGACCCTACTTGTTAAAATTGAAGCTCTACCTACCCTGCTGCATATTCAACGATAATTATTGTGCTTTTTTAAATGAATCTAGTCAACACAATGTGTAATTTAAAATTTAATTTAGAATTCTATGGCGCTGGTAATAAAGTATAAATGCAAGTGAGGTGAGAGATAATGAATTAGAGCCCGACTCGAGCAGGCTAGCACCCTTTGGTCAACGAAAGAAGTTTCCTAACAAAACTCTTATGATAACGACATAGGAATGAAAATGCTTTCACTCGCAGGACTTCGTCGGTAAAATAGTCTGTAGAAGCGATTAGCATAATATTCAAAAGTGTAGAGGGCGTTGATTAAAAGCGACTATAATTATTTGAAGTAAGACGTTTGGAATGATTCATTGTTAAAGTCGTCGACTTAATCTGCATATTTCTACTCTTTGCTTCCACTATCTTTAGGTGGAAATGTGTGAATTATTACTATTATCTTAAAGCTCTTTTAAAATTCTTCATTTAAAATTTTCTGGAATTCTGTTCAAAAAACAACCAGGTTAACCATTAATAGGTTCTGAACAGAAGGAGGAAGGAGGTTCTGTGAGGGGAGATATTTCTTTAAAGGCTATAGTAAACTTACTTTTATAGCTGGTGGCGATTTGAAGTCTCTGCCTCCCACCATGTTAGGCAAGCGTGACTATCTGATTGTATCAGCTATACAAAAAGTCCGTCTGAATTACTGAATACTTATGAAGCACTGATTTCCACTTACCTGAAACAATGAGAAACCTGATCATTAAAATGTTACTACAAAAATATAATATAGGATACTAATGCTTTGTTAAATAAGTAAAACATAATACAGCAAATAATCTGCAACAAGCTTCGTCAATAACAACACCAAAAAACATTCCATCCCTCCATTTGAAATTAACGGAAAAAGTATTTTCAAGCTGCTTCAATAGGCCTTTGACCCCGATTAACAAATAAATATTAGTTGGCGAAACTTGACAAACGTATTTGATATCTGTTACTAAGTACAATTGAGTGATAATGACCCGCCGCCCGGTCACTGCGCATTGCAGCCTTACGTACGATAATTAAGATATTTATAAATTATTGAAGCTTTACTGTATCAACGATGTCCTTTGAAGATAAATACTTAAAACCTTTTAACTAACAGCGAACGAAGCACTCAGCTCGTTAAAACGTAAACGAAGTAAAACCTCGAACGTTCTCAAAGAAGTAACTAGGTAATAATAGTGGTAACGGCAATGAACACATTTTAATTTGTGCTCACGGGCCATTAGCCCAATAACAGAGCGCTGGGTGCTCTAATGGTAGCATAACGTCCAATAGAGAGACAGTGCGGCGTGACGCAAGCCACGAGAGGTAGAGGGGGCGAGAGTGGTATGTGCCATGAGAGGAAGTTGGGGCGGAAGCAGTATGCCGCCTGTGCACAGAGTGACCTATATATTTATTTCAAATATTAATCAAATTATAGAGTGTTGTGTGGAGCATAACGTCCAATAGAGAAAAAGTGGCAACTGGTGTTTGTCATGAGAGGCAGCAGGGCGGGAACAGAATGCAGCCCGTGTGCTCTGAGCGACTTCTATTATCTACATAATTATAAAAAATACTAGGTATTCACTGACTGATTCATCACGATACCACAAGAACTAAAAAGTTCAAGGGCCAAATAGCTCAATAACAGAGCGTTGGGATGTCTAATGGCAACATAACGTCCAATACAGAGACAGTTGTGAGTGTGAGCCATGAGAGACAGCGGGAGTCAAATTCAAACTCAAACTCAAAATGTTTTATTCAAAATAATATCACATGGATAGGATTTTGCCGTGATTTTTGACTCTACCACCGCGTCGGAAGGTGTTCCGTTGTAAAGAAGAGCCACACTAGAATACCTTTAATGTTGAGGGTATTATTATGGGTGTTAGTTCACCACTCGTGATGAATATGAGATAGTTTTACATTAAATAAGATTTCTGTGTGCTTATCTAAATGTTTTCCCGCTACCGCACGTCATTTAACCCCCAGTCAGCATCACTACCTACAGGATGGTACAGGCCAGCATACAGTGATCCGAATTGAGTGGAGCGGCATAATTGCTGCGGCCTCGTTTGACCACCGCTTCAGTGTAATTACGCCTTTATGGCCCGCGCCGCTCGCCGCTGCCACCGCGTGTGGAGACGCTTTTAGTTGAGGACAATACGTAGGTCCACGTAAGTAGAGGAAGACATTTTATTAGGTCCTTTATTTTTATGTCTTTTGCACGCCGTTGCCATGCGTTGTAATTATTTCCAGGTCTGTGCTTAGGTGGTTACTGAGATTATTAAACGCAACCACAGTTAGGGTGGCTTGCATAATGCTTGCAGCGAACTTTTTTCGGCTAAGATATGCAGGGTCCATCTTAATATGCTGACACTTTTTCAAGGAGATGATCAGACCGTCAAACTGAACAACTTTCTCTATGGCACCAACATCGAAATCGCGAAAAAAAATCAGCTCTTCCATACAAAACTACTCAAACCAAATATATGGGACAGCTGAAATTTTTTTCGTGATTTTTATGTTGGTCCCATAGAGAAAGTTGTTCAGTTTGACGGTCTGATCATCCCATTAAAAAAATGTCAGCATATAAGAAGGACCCTATATGGATAATCACACTCACTCGTTTGGCTTACGAGTGAATATGATGCAAAAACTATTTGCAATCAGTCTTGGCGGGAGAAATACGATTACATCGTGCCCCCAGAAACAAGTGCTTGTCTTTGATTTAGATAAAGAAATTACGTTTGTATTGTGATATTCTTATATGAAATGTTTTTGATGCGATCACATTTTCAATAAGTGTTACCATAGTGGGGCCACGGGCGACGGGCGACGGGGGGAGCAATCAGTATTAATCAAATTAATAACGTTTTGAGGAACACTTCATAATTATAACGAGATCGTTTAATTGTTGTATGAAAAATTACTTGTTGAAACTTTGTTAAGATACTTCAGTTAATGAAGAAAGATAACGCTTGTCTATAAATTTTCCTCGCGGTTGTGAGTGGATCGTAAATAATTGTGTTCATGAATTGACTATAGAACGGTTGACACCCGTTGTTTCGATTAGGTGATACTCGCCAGTAAAACACGTTAGGTTTAATTGGGACTGGCTTACAAATATAAACCTTCTCTACTCAAACATTGTATCTTGAAACCTTTAGTTGTTGTTTTCTGTCGTCATGCCAAATTTTGATTCAATAGGTGCAAAAAATATAAGGTAGAGTAAATGAGACAGGGCATACAGACAGACAGCTGACGAATGTATACGGGTTCCTTCTTTGACAACGTAACCCTAAAAATGGTAGAAACAGTAAAGTTTCTAGCCTCTAAAATTCGGATTAACAGTTAAATTTTTATTAGTTTTTAGTAGATTACACACCGAGCGTGGGCAGGAAAGTAAGAAAGGTCTCAGATGTCATGTAATTGTTGACCGAGGCGAAGCGGAGGTCAACAAACATTTGATTAAGGCTTTCTTATTTACTGCCCGAGGTTAGTGTATAATTTTTCTCCTCGACGGAGGTGAAAGCGTCTACTTCGTTTAGCGCAGCGGGATGAAAATTTACGTTTCCGTCCGGAGCGGAGAAATATGTATTTACTTAAAGGAAGATTTACAAATAAAACTGTATACAGGGTAAATTTTATATCACTGCGGATAACTTCAAATTTACCCTATACAAGGTGTTACAAAACTACAAATAAACATTTAAGGGGGTGGTTTAGACCATCAAACTCAACAACTTTCACTATGGGACCAATATCGAAATCGGGAAAAAAAAAATTTATGTTCTATACTCTACAAATCGACTAGAGCTAAAATATGTATGGGATATGAAATTATTTTTTTCGCGATTTCGATGTTGGTCCCATAGAGAAAGTTGTTCAGTTTGACGGTCTTAACAACCTTTCCTTAAGAGTTTTAAAAATTTATTGTTACTTATGAAACACCTTGTATATTAGTTAAAGGTGCAGGTTTACTATTATATAGATTAACAAATCTTCAAATCTAACGGTAATTTAATGTACCTACGGCATAAATTACTCCGTAAATCGACCCTGTCGATCGTTAAAAAATCATTAAGTGCGTTCACACACGATCACGCATTGACGCAGCAGCAGACGTCAGTTCAGTCCGTCATTTGTAAAGCAAGGATTTATATGAAACCGCACGTAGAAACCGCCGTGACGCATTGATGCACCGTGTATGGTTCTATGGACTGACATCTGCCGCTCCGTCAGTGCGTCATCGTGTGCGAGCTTCTAATCAAGTAAGCGATGTAGCCCCAGAACTCACAAGCTCATAATATAAATTTTACGTCGTAACTTTATACATGTCTTTTTAGAGTACCATGGTATTATTAAAAGGACAATCAATGCCAAATTCCGATCGCACCCAGTGACGTAGACGAAGAGACGAACGATAATATTGTAGAACATAAACGCCTCGTTTCCCGTAGAACACAATTTCCTTATTTATTTGCGAGACAGTAAATTCACATTGTCAAAGTGTCGTTTGTGAAGCGAAGTGACATCAACCCAGATAAGTAATTAAAACGGTACCTGTTATTTGTGAAATTTATATTTTTGCTGCTTCTTTTAACAGTGACATGGTGACAAGTATAGGTATGTCGGATACCCAATGATTTTTTACAAACTTACCATTACATAAATATCATTTGTTTGCAAACCAAACACATACAGCAACAAAATCATAATAAAAAGGATACAAATAGCGATATTTTCACTAAAAGCTATTTATTGACCACCAATATTTATGTAAGATCTTTCTTGATATTACGGTTTTTAATGCGATAATCAGACCATCAAACTGAAAAACTTTATCTACATGACTAATATCGAAATCGTGATAAATAAACAGTTTTTACAAACATACTGCTCGACCCAAATGTATGGAACAGAAAAATTTTTCTCCTAGACAATCCTACAATATAAATATCAAATTCACAACTAAAACAGTTTATAAAAGTAACTGTAACAACTTCTCAACGACTAAATCCTATAATCGTTTGATAAGCGTCTTCAAAGAGTTTTATAATTGCTTCATTTATTTAGTGCCTGTCCCTACCCTTCTGTAGTCTTACCCCTACCCCTCCAACCCCTCAACCCCTCGCACCCCGCAGGCGAAGGGATTTGACGTAATCGAATCACTGGCGCCGAGATTACGCGCTGTGTTTATAATTTTAATTAGTTCCAAACTCTTGAGTCAGGAACAGTTATTTGGAAACATTATGAATACAAGTTGGAGGGGAACTCCGGACCCCGGACCCGGACGGAGGTGAATTTATCTTGATATCCGGGTTAACGGATCAGACTTTGTTTAAGGCGCAGTGGCTTCGTAAATTAGTGATAAAGCTAACGAGTCTTGCGGATTTTAAAGCGGTGCCTAGACAGCATAATATTATCCGCCCATTAAATCTCCAATAAGAGGGGGTTACTCAACCGTTTCTTCATTTCAAATACTAATCTGTCTTTTGAGTTCTTCTTATATAATACTTATCAAATTATTAGTGAGCTTTTACTATGTAAGTATTCGTCATATTTTTAGAAATGCTGGATAAACGTTTTTTCATAGCATCTTCAAAAACTTTTATTTACTCTCTAGGAACTTTTGAGAAATCATTTGTAACTTTTATGACTAGGCAGTCGCCTGCCTTTTCCCAGCAGTGGGACAACAGAGAGTAATAAAAAAAAAATTTCAGTTTCTAATCCTACTGCTGGGCAAAACCCTCTTTTTTGCTCTTCCACTCGTTCCTGTTCTGGGCAACCTATGGTCAAATTTATCCTGGTCATCCCTTCGGCTCTTGTTGGGTCGACCCGGATGCCACCGACCGATTTTGGTGATCCAGGGCATGATGGTTTTTGCCAATCATTCAGAATGCATCTGACAGACAGACTATAAAATCAAATTAAATTAAAGATTGAAAAATTTGTCTCGGGCGGGACTTGAACCCACGCTCTTCCAAACCGGGGAAACGTGCTAACCAATTACACCACCGAGCCCACAACTCAGAGAACGAATTTCACATAATAGCCCAACACAAGTCTGATAATAGCACAACATGGCTGTAACATGTTTATAATCAATAAGACTATAAAATGTTCAATTTTAGTACTGAAAAAAATTGACGTCCATCTAAACAGTTCTGATGTGCTATCTATACATGTAAAATAATTGCAATGCCTGACAAAAAAAAACCACCACACCATACCTCACCACATCTAAATTCTCTGACAGCAAGTTCACCGCTAACTTTCCATTTCACCTAACACATAAACCATGCCTTTAATTCACCGTTATTGTGTACCTATATCGTCGCTTTACCCGGGGCACTTCTCAAGATATCGTTGTTTCAACACCTCGTTTACTTCACAAGCTGTGGGCTCCGGTGAAGTTTAATTGCTTCTGATTTATTTACGTTACACTCCACTTATTTGCTTAATAAAATAGGTCAAAGTCCAACTTACGCAATTAGTATTCCATCCTCGATAAAGAAGGTTGCTTTTGATCTTTGTTTTGATGTAGGAAAGAAAATCTAAGTTCAAGTCAGAGTGTTTTAATATAACAATTAATATGGTACTCCATGGTTACTCACTCATATTGATAATGGACAATAGATGAGCAGCTTCAAATTGTAATGTTTGCATAATAGTGTCGCAATCAATAGGGGAGACCAGCCCAAAACGGGTAAGCTAAGGGAGATGTTGGTTTAAACAGACTTAGAAACGTTACTGCAACTTACATTTTTATTCATAAAAATGTTTATCTAATAAAGTTATGAAAATCAAAAACAAAAATTGTAATTTTCTTCCGTATTTAAAGCACAACAAAAAATACAAAACCCTTCCAAATACCCGCTTTGCCCGTCTGGGGAGCCTAAAACGGGTAGAAACTAAATAAATTATTTAATCAACCAAAACAACATTTCTTAATTTGTTGTTGTTCACTATCGAAACATATATAATTCTCATATAAAGTTAAGTCTGATTTAAGTTTAATAAGTCTGCCAAAAAATATATTTTTTTTAAATTTAAAGCGTGAATCTTTTTTCTAAATTTAAAATCATCTATTAAACATAGTAACAATACAATTAAAATCCGTAATTTTTTATAAAGATCTAAACTCATTCCTGATAAGCATCACCTAAATAAGAGCCTCGACCAGAATATGTACTGTGGGAAGACACCCGTTTTGCCCCTACCTGTTTTGCCCAAAAGCACATTTAAGTTTTCAAACGACATAACTAAGAATGGAAAAGCAGGTGGGCCCATAAGTTTTCGGAGACAAGAAGAGCATTAGTTTCAAAATTATAGCATAAAACTTAGAAGAACATATTTTACTCCATATACGAGTAGTCAAATCAAATTTAGTTCGATTTTTTTTTACTGAAAACAGCAAAAAACTAATTTTTTTTCTTACCTTTAAAACGTTAGCGTCATGGTGGCGAGCCGACTGCCCGTGAATGGTCGACGGTTAGGTCGCCAGTCTGCACTCAGACATTCTCACTAATACTTATAATATACATATTAACAGACCTACCTGTTTTAGGCGGGCTACCCGTTTTAGGCTGGTCTCCCCTACGTTTACGTTATTGTACATTTTAAAATTGAACTCTATTGTAGATTTTATATATTGTCCGTGGAACGTGAGATCAAACACACATTGACCAATTTTTTTGCAATAAAAAAAAATAAAAAAAAAATAAATAAAAATAAATAAACTTTATTGAGTTACTAATATGTGTCATCTAATTAGAAACATCAGCAATTTTTGTGACTTCTTCATTACACATATCGCACGTTAAAACCAATACCGTCACTAAACGAAAAACCCGCATTTTGTGATTTTTGCACCACGTCTCCCACCAATCAGAGCTTTTTCCAATGCAAAAACACCTGTAACGAAATTCCATGTAATTCTTATAGATGTCAGTAGTATCGCACCAACTTTAAACAAAATTCGCCCGCCGACTAACCGCTTTACCGACACCATTTGGGTAGTGACGTGAACGTCAGACATACCAGAGTACTTTATAAGCGCAAGAGTGTCATTTTTTGGATAAGAACGTTATTCCATTAAATAGAATAGCCAATTGAATGTACTTTGATGTGTGGAGTACCGTCATTTTTTGGTTAGTGTCATTTTCACGTTAATTTAATAGCGTAAATTCGGTACAAATAAACGCAATACTGTCCGTTTTTGCATAGAGCCATATTTGCTTTTACTTTAGGCTAAAAATCTGTTGCAGTTTCTGGGAATAGTGTATTTTTGACGATTAAAGTCGTTCTTTTTGTTAGTTTTTGAGCGTAAAACGCATAGGGATTCAAACAAGACTGTCATTTTATGTTTTAAACCTATTTTTCCTTTACTTAAGATAAAAGATCTGTAGATGATTTCAAGAAATATTGTCATTTCATACAAAAATGGTAAAATTTTTTTTAGAGTCAGTATTGTTTGTATCTTTTATAAGTAAACCGTGTCGTGTTTCGTTTGGTGTCGATATTACCCAAAATTTATTGTAGACTGTGAATGTTAAAAATAAATTAGAACACATTTTAACTTTTTACTATTTAAGTTTTTTATTCTTTTGCCAAAACCAAGAGCTCTTTTACCTTGATTTCATAGGTATTAAGCTAACTAAAAACTCAAGTGAATTGTTACTTGCAAAAGAAATCGGGTTGACTTCGGCTTTTAGAGATTCCCAAAACTTAATCAGCCCCGTGGTAATACGGGTACCGTGGTACTTAATTACGTAGTACTTTTTAGCTCATAAGCCGCAAAACAAAATCTATGCCGGACAAGTGCGTAGCACCCTCAATCGACGGATGATTCGACTTGATCTCAATCAAGAGATGTATGAATGTGAATGAGGCTAAAGAGGTGTGTCAGAGTCGTAGCGTGTGGCGGTCCGTGGTCTCTGCCTACCCCCATGGGACAATTGCGTGAGCTTATGTATGTATGTATGTAGAATATGAGGTGTATTAGATTCTCTTAGGACAAAGGACCTAAGCCCCATTTCAGATCATGAAAACAGTATTTGATTTCAATCAAGACAACAACGTCCCCAGCAGTTGTCTTGTCAAAACTTTCTACGGGAGTCAGGAAAATTGTAGTACGAACCACCATACAATTTTACAAGATTAATATTTGCAAGATTATGCCAATATCAAACACAAAGCCCTTCGTCAGTCAAGAGCAAAATACCAAAGTCAAAAAACAAACTATTCTTCATCCGAATCCGATTTTTTTTTGGAAGAAAATGCAATTGAAAAGCCATCGTAGGTCAAGAGTTAAATACCAAAATCTAAACTAAACGAGTGTTCAAAATGAAGCCCGTCAGACCTTAAATTCAACTTTGAAAGAGGTGTCATGAAACAATGTTAGCGCTAAACCAAAATGTAGCCAGATCCAGTCCTCTAGCTCTAGCTCGTCATCAAAATCAGATTAGGTTACAGAACTCGTCTTTAAACTCTTACTATATGAAAGTGGAGTAGGACCCAAAATTACTTTGTGCCTAACACAAAGTTATTTGGGGAATTACTTTAGTGTAGTTTACTTTTACATCTACACAGTTCCTTGTACATTTTCTTTATACCTATGTTTCTGATGAATTAAAAGCGTGTTTAAGTGCTATTTATTAGTGTACTTCTTCCTTTGAACACGGTGTATAAGTGTAAGTATCTAGAATAGCCCGCATGGACATAGAAGTAGTAACGATGCGTACATGGAATAGCAAGAATTATTCATATTTCTGTATTTAGTCCTATTGTAACACTTATTATACCTATTGTACCCCTCTTTTTACGTCGGTGCTTAAGAACGGTCTATTGACAACTGTTTTTTATTATTTACACCAGTTAATTGCTCATACAATGCATGTTTTTTTTAAGTTTTCTTAAGTTTTATTTGAATAGTGTCAGTCAATGTACCCTATTCTCCACGACATACTAAGTAAAAAAGTTAGAGGAATAATGACACAAAAGTAGATATTTTATAATAACTGCATGAAAATGTAATATACCCTGTACATCATTGAACTAATAGCAAGATTAGTACCCAAACTATCATTTAAATGGATAAAATCATAAAAAACTACTAACAAAAAAATATAATGAAATAATTCGTTTTGCAAAAACTTTGAACGCCATTTCCCGAAAGTTCAATATTTTGCATAGTGACGGTAATGGTTTTAACGTGCGATATCTGAATGTTACAGCAATTCAGTTTTCCTCAAGATATTTTTCTTCAGAGCAGTCGATCGTACATTAAGTGTTTGTATTTTATTTATTACTTGGCATGTTACGGACGGCATGCCATGTACCAATAAGTTTTTCAAACTGATGTAAGTACACAATACCAACTTCTCTCAAACGGTCAAGGAAGCCTGCATACGCTGGAGAAGAAATTCCGATGCCTATGTGAAGTCACCAAACCACATTGGGCACGCATGGTAGACTAACGCCCATACACCCTCCTTGAGGGTGGGCCTGTACTCTACGTATATAGGCACCTATGTAATGTGCATTTCAGAGCTATATAAAATACATTTTGTTAATAATTATACAAAGGTTTCATTTCACGCCCAAACAGCAGTAACAGCCCATTGTCCAGCAGTTCGTGACGAGTAAACAAACCAACAACATATTGGCACTGATTGACTTCCACATCGCGCTCCATTTCACTATTTGTTTCAATATTCGACGAGTTCTGCAAATAGCGGTGTTATTAATATTTCACGATCGCTTCATTACTTGCAACATATTTTAATAATAACTGTAATTAAAATTCAGATGAAAAGGAGAATTTATGAACTATGAGATTATTATAGTTATTAAAATTACAGTAAATGTGAAAGAAGTCAGCTTGATAAATATCATCATCATTATCATTGTCACCGTAGCAAGCCTGGCGCTCTCCGCAGTTTAGTATAAAGGAATACAATTAAATCAGTCTATTGAAGCACTTTATTTTGCTTAGCACTGTTATGGTAAGCGCACACTACGACGGGTCCAAAAACCCGCCGAAATCTCTTAGCCATACAATTTATATGAACTATCGCATACTACGTCTCGGGACGGAGCGGGCCGCATTTTTACGCAGCTGATTTCTGTCTGTGCGACGGACGCGGCCAGTCATAGAGTGTTTTACCATGCGGAACTTTTTACAACATAATTGCATCTACCAGTATTACGTTCAACTAAAAATCCGTCAATGCCTTGCAACCCGGCCCGCTCTATGCATATTCTGCTGCGATGCGCTTATGAAGGTGCTACTTGGGAATGTTCCTCCATTAAAAAGGGAAGATCTTCCACCAGGCTTAGTGTGAAGCCTGGGGACCGGCCGTGGTCCAACAGTTCTTAGTTGGACGTTGTATATATATCGAATCTCTGTGATTATTTAGCTAGCGCGATTTATGTCTCGTTGTAGTAGGTTATGAGTTACGTAATTACGGAGAACGTTGTCTTTGTATGGAGCATATTTCTATCTGCATCTGTTAGCTTCTTTGCTATAACTTGTGGGTGTTGACATCTATTGGCAAGTCCCCACACGCTCATAGAGAGTGCCCTACAGAGAGTAGCCGACGCGGGCGGGTGTCAGTCAGTGTCCCTTCCGAAGCATTACTCTTCGTCTCTAACACACGCACGGACGCACACGCCGTCTCGCCGGCCCGTCAAGTCAACGGTCCTTTGATATAATTGCATTCAACTATATTCCAAGATCTCTAGTTTTCTACACACAATGATGCAATATTGTATTCATGCCTAGGGGTGGAACCTTTGTTTTTGGAATCCTTATATTTTCACGCACCCTTACAGTCTCTGAAACGCTCATTAAAGTTAATCCTCCATTAAAACTCTTGCTACCTTTTACTACTTCAACAGGACAAAAAGTGACAGCAAAATATTTAATGGAGGATTAACTTTAATGAGCGTTTCTGCAACTGAGTATTAGAGACTAATGCATCTTTTAAACCGACTTAAATTACAATTTTTAGAATCCATATATTTTCACACACCCTCAGACTCTAACTCTGCCGTTCTTATCATAATCGACGCACTTGCATGGAGGGAGAATTCGAGTAAATGGCGCCTAAAGTTTTTTTTTCGTTTTTTGTTTACTCTTAAAATACTAGCAGACATTTATTATTTTTTAGTTATCGACTATATAGAACAGGCTATGAACTTTCTTTTTGCTATATTCATTTTTCTTAAATAATAAAGTTTCATATAAATAAACCCCAAAATGTTGTTTAGAATTGTAAACATAGATTAATTTGTCTTTATTTCCTAAGCATAACCATCGCATGTGTTACCATTGCGTGGCTTATGTCTAGGAAATGCAATTATGTCACTTATGCCTAGGATAAATATTATAAATCAATTAATATGTCCTAGACATCACCAACGCAACTAGCGCAAGTGCGATTATTATACCTGGGAATCAATAGCAGAGGGAGCAAATACGTTGGCAAATACGTTCTTTATGACTAGTAAGAAGGTCACGGTCAAGGTAACATAATATGAGATGAAATAAAAAAAAACACCTCCTCTTTAAATAAACCTTTTTGTCGCATCAGCAAAAAAATTAACAAACAAAGAAAGTATCCTTCAAATAATGAAAGTATCTCCTGAAAGTATCCTTATGGAGGAAAGGCGCGAGATGGTTCTGCAGTCTTCAGATGATGCGAATAGGTACCGGCAGCTCAATAATAATGCAGATTTCAAAGTCTGTAACTTGCGACCTGCGTCGGTTTAACACCGAGCGTATTAGGGAGGCTATAAAGCGGAACAAAGGCTCCAAAGTCTTCGCAAAGGATCTGTCTATTGGGCAAAGCCAGCTATCAAAGCTGATGACTGAGGATGGCAGAATCGTATCGTTGAAGCCTGAGCTTAATACACGTCAACACGGAGACCCGCTACAAATCAGGCTAAAACAACAAGGCACCGGGTGATGACGCTATTACGGCCGAGCTTCTGAAGGCGGGTGGAAAACCGGTTCTGAAGGCCCTTCAGAAACTGTTCGATTCCGTCATACTCGAGGGAAATACGCCGCAGGCATGGAACATAAGTCTGGTGGTGCTCTTCTTCATAAAGGGTGATAATGCCCTGCTGAGAAACTATAGGTCCATCTCCCTTCTTAGCTAAGTCTACAAGCTGTTTTCGAGAGTCATTACGAACTATCTCACGCGCAGGTTCGACGACTTGCAGCCTCCCGAACAGGCCGGCTTTCGAAGGGGTTTTAGCACCGTGGACCACATACATACGCTCCGGCAGGTGATAAAGAAGACCGAAGAGTATAACCTACCCCTTTGCTTGGCGTACGTGGACTACGAGAAAGCCTTTGATTCGATTGAGACTTGGGCTGTACTGCAGTCTCTTCAGCGATACCAAGTAGACTAACGGTAGGTACATCGAGGTGCTAAAATGCTTCTACAAAAACGCATGTCTATGTCAGTTCGACTACAGTACCAGAACTCGAAACTTATCCTAATGCAGCGAGGTGTGAGGCAGGGAGACATTATATCTCCGAAACTGTTTACCGCTGCATTGGAAGATGTTTTCAAGGTTCTGGACTGGAAAGGGCTAGGCATCAACATAAACGGCAAGTACATAGGTCACCTTCGGTTTGCCGATGATATAGTCATCATGACGGAGACTATAGAAGAGCTCAGTTGAATGCTCGATGATATTAGCAGAGCCTCCGAACGAGTTGGTCTGAAGATGAACATGGACAAGACAAAGATCATATCAAATGTCCATGTTGAACCCACTCCTGTAACGATTGGAAACTCTGCGCTCGAAGTTTTTGACGATTATGTTTACCTGGGACAAACTATTCAGTTAGGTAGGTCCAACTTTGAAGAAGGTTCTTGAGTGGCGGCCGCGTACCGGAAAGCGCAGCGTAGGGTGGACCGACGACCTGGTGTGGGCGGCGGGAAAACGCTGGATGAGGGCAGCGCAGGACCGGTCGTTATGGCGATCATTGGGGGAGGCCTATGTCCTGCAGTGGACGTCCAGCGGCTGAGATGATGATGATGATGATGACTCAAAAACTGCTGGACCGATTTTGATAAAACTTTATGTGTATGAAAGTTTATGAACAGAAATAAAACATAGGATACTAACTTTCTCTTTTTCTCATTTTTTGGCTGATGCGGGTAAATTACAAGGTTTATTTAAAGAGGGCAAGTTTTTTTTATTTCGTCCCATATTATGTAAGTGACCTTCTTACTCATTACGTCATAACGAACGTATTTGCCAACGTATTTGCTCCCTCTGCTATTGATTCCCAGGTATAATATTAATTGCACTTGCGCTAGTTGGGTTGGTAATGTTTAGGATCAATGTTTATGATTAGTAATATTTTTTGTCTAAGCAAATAAATTCTAAACATAACAATCGCATCTACTAAAATATGATGTTTATGACTAGTAGAGGTTAAGTAAATTATCTATAAGTTACCACCAAGAGTAACGTAACAGTCAAGTGCGTTGATTATGCTTAGAATGTATTATTATTGTTAACTGTGGCAATCCTAGGCAAAACAACCGCATGCGATATTCCGGTGCTTATTATTAGTAAGTGTGAAGAACCTTTTGAATGACTTACTAAATTAAGTATCATAATGGCTATCACGTGGTATATGTTTAGTATACCTATGGAAAGTTTGCAAGTGCGACAAATTTGCTTATCAAAAAACCACATTTAAAATAAGAAAATCAAAAATTGGATCAGTTATGCTTGTAGATCGCTTTACGCTGATTCTGAATATGCCCATAACTCAATTTTTCCAAAAATGTCGATTGCGCTGATTATGATAAGGGCGGCAGAACTAAAGCGTCCTAAAAATTGCATTAGAGTCTAAGGGTGCGTGAAGATATAGTTCCACCCCTAGGCCTGAAGGAACCCTCTGATAGCCGAGATCGTCTCACATGACATGGGATCCTTCGTACACCAGTAAAATAAAAACTGTGCTTTTACCAGTAAAATGACGCATTTTCAGCAAAAACAATTAATATTGCTTCGACGAATATTCTGTATGAATGGCCGTCCGATTCGTTAATTAAATTAAAGTTTTCAGCATTTCTCCGAATATTACAGACCGTTACCGAATACAAATAACGGCCGACCCCGAAATGCAATTAATTGAAACTACGAACTTGCGAGATTCAATTAAATTGTAACTATTTAATGTTGACAGAGGTCCTTTGACGTAGGTCCAAGTTGGACAAAAACAATTAGCCGCCCGGTCACCGCCATGTCCCATAGATAATTAACTGCCTCCAGAAACCGAGGCAAAAAAAAATGCTCATTTTACATTGTAAACTTTGTATGGCCCAAAATAAAGCCACAAAGCTTTTTAATATGAAAACAACGAAACAAACATGCGAGTATCATATCAATGAGCAACCCGTAATTCGAACATAGTACCTCTGGCCTGACAGTCTTCGACAATCGATACTTGTTCTTGTTCTTGTTCAATCCCAACTTCCGTAGCTACAATACGTATACAGAGGGCAGACTAATAGGCAGATAGTCTTTCAATGGGGCAGACCCAAAGATCTGTGTTGTTGGTGGCTTCATTGTAATGCCAATATCGATATATCGACAAAAGTTAATTTATTTTTTGACCGTTCGGGTCATATCCCATCCAAAGAATGTCGCTGGCCATCCAGAGAGGCAACGCAGCCAGCATAATGGGCATCTTTGAGCAGTAAATTATGCAGGGCGGTTTGTTTAATTTGTTTTATCTTTAATTTGATTCGAAATAGCACAACGTGGCTGTAACATGTTTATAATCAATAATATATTTAATAAATCAATTTCAACTATTATTGTTTTTTTTTTTTTTAATAATAAATAATCTATAATAGTTGAAATTGATTTATTCATTTTGTAAATTAGATTATAATTATTTATTGTATAATTTATTAAGCTAGTATTATTTTAGTTAGTTTTATCTTATTGTTGCCTACTTATCGTTACCTTGAATAAAAATATAGTTTAACAATAAGAAAAAAAAAGCAGCGTTTTTCATACCTGAAAAAAACAGCCTTAGAGCCACCCGAACAAAGCTATTACGGCACAAATGACATTGTACCCGTTACAATGTGAGATATTTCTACGGCCCGAGACATTCATCATGAAAATTCAAGCATCTGACCCCCTTCCCACCTCCCCCAGCCGCGCCCGCCATTCCTCTTCCATCCCAAATTCCACTCTAAAGCCCTCACGTGCAATACGCCGGCGAACCAGAATGCCTCGGAAACAATTTAAAAAGTTAAACAGCTACAATATCACGTCAAGGCTTCGCTAGTACAAGAAGAGCGGCGTTTTGCTAACATTTATCACTTACTTTGTTTACCGGACTGTGAAACAGAGTTCAAAGTGACAGCCGTGTTCTATTCCATCATTGAAAGCGGAATTGCCGTGTGGTTCATAGAATAGACCACCCAATTTCTTTCAGTCGGTGTTGTCGCTCGAAGCAACTAAGGGAGAACGGTATCACATCCAGTGTAAAAGGCTTACAATCTATCACCAATTTACACATCGGATCACCTTGAAACCTTGAATATGCTAAAGTGCACGAAAGTGACGCAAGACAACTGGTAGTTGTGGCAATTTTCCTGTTTACCATTAAAGGGATTATGGTTGATTAATAGCCATAAAAGTAACATTTAATCGATCATTCGAGATCCCAAATTCACATCGAGATTTTGGGAATTCGCGTCATTCATAATTTTTACAACCGCATTCCATTTTAGGATGGTTATAAATATTGTTACAATTATCATCTCCGTTATACCTTTCTCTTGTAACATAAAACCATAGCATCTCACAAGAATGCACCCAAACAGCAACAGTAAGACGAGTGCATAGTGAGTGCAGTGAGGAATGTGCAGCTCGTTGCAGCCGCTTCAGTTACTTGGGCGGAGAGGCAATCTGCCACGCACTGTGGTTTGGACGAAGGGAGGGCAGGTAGCGGGTGGTAGCATAAAAATTATCAATATATCATGCTTCTTTATTTTGTCGGTACTTGATTCAAAGTCATGATTGCCACACCAGAGGCATTGACGATGATATTATCGATTGCATCGAATAATTCTGCCATGTATTCGATGCAATCATGATTTTAATGTTCTGAAGCAAATTTTAAAGCTACATTTTTTCACTTCTTGTACCTCCTCACCTTTACCCATTATATGGCGTCGGCTTTTCTTAAATTGAGTCTCCAGGCAGCTGCCTGGATTATATATTCATATTATCCTTATGGATAGTAATCTGGTTGACAAACCGTGAGGTTACAAATTACTGTTTATTTTTATGTATTTTAAATAATTTCAGCATTTCAATCAAGTAAGATGATTCTTTTTGTTATGATGGTGATATAGACAGGGTAATCTCATACCCATTTGATGAAGATCTGTTAAAGTTTAAAGATTGACAGTAAAAAAAGAAAAGATACTTAGCAGATCTTAGGCCTCTTAATAATTAGCTTCTTCGTTGGAGTTTTAGATGTTTCATAGTTAATGAGCTGCGTCAACGTGGCTTTGCACAGCTCCTGTATCTGTATGTACTATGTCACTCAAGAGTAATGTCACGCGAGTGATGACGCGCACAGTCCACCACAATGCACGCCGCGACTGTACTCTTAAGGAGATGATTTTTGCCTCACAGAATACGTTTCATATTGCCAATTGATACCGAATTGATACTAATGACCATTGCCCCTTTTTGACTCCCTGGAAATTTTGATTAAGATTTTTTTTTTTCTTTTTTTCTTTTTTAGGAGCACTGACTGTAAGAATCAACGGTTTAGGAATACGTCGGTAAGTAATTATGTTTTTTTCACACATACACTTTTCACTTTATTTATGTAGTTGACATTTAGTGTTTTCAAGATTCAAATTAGTTCCTTTCTGGTTCTTTAAATCATGATCAGTGACGTCCCGCCTTAACGTTTCTACTCGTAACTTGAAGTAGATGCTCAAAGTAGGGATGCAAAGTGAAAAGAGCAAGTTTTGTTCGCTTTGACACAGTTCTCTGATGAATTGTTCACTGTGCAAGTATTTGTGTCTCTTTGTTACTGCTCATTGTACTTATTTAAAGTTTGAGGAAAACTAATAGAATGCTTGTAGTAACTCGATTTGTTTTATTTTTCTACATAAGACAGTCATGAAGAAGTTCAACAATATTGGTGGGAGTGTTATTGCATTTGCTTTGTATCACTTCGACCATTTCATCAGCATCATTATCATCGGCCCCACTGCTGGATATATGCCTCTCCATTTTTGCGCCAAGTTACATTCATCTTCACCATTTTACTCCATCATATTTCTCGACCAATCGGAGCAATCTTTTGGGACGACTTAAAAATACTGAGAGCTTTATTCAGTAGAAAGCATATCGCCATCGATAGTTTCGCGATTTTTACAATTACGTTAGAAGTTTGTACAAAATGTTGTTTGTATGCCTAGTTAGAGAAAAACATTTTCCTGCTCGTCATTCTAAGGTATCAGGTAAAAGGATCAGTACTGTCACTTTTAACGTAATCTTTAGGGGGTTAACAAGTAAATGTAAACTTATTATAAATAACGTTCTACATCTTTCCCGCATATGAGGCATGAATTTTTTCTATTCCTATCTCCGTGATTCGTTTACGAATGTTACAGATAATGCTACTTTCGTAAACGAATGAGCAAGTGTAAAATTAAAAAAAAAACCAGTGCTCCTGATCCATATCAACACTACAAACTATTTCTCTCAAACATGTCGTAGGCTACAATCTCTTATTTGAATCCCTTCTCATAAAGCTGACACAAAAAATCATTAAATCACCTTTATCTTTGACTCCCAAGCCCTCTGATTCATTATAACCCTTCGCGAGGGATCAGAGGCTCGCCGCGTCTGAAGTTAAATCAGAACAGTAAGAATTATTCGTTGGAAACGGACAATTTTTGGCCTACAACTACGACAGGATACTTTACCGCACCTCCAGAGTTATCAAAGCGAATTGTATATGATAACTTATTGTGTCCACGCTGCAGCAAACATAATAGATACTACAGAAGACTATAGCAACCCAATCAAGACGTTCGTCCAATCATTTTAGAGCTTCCTTGTATGGACACCCTAACAATAATTAATCTATCGCTGAAACTTTGAAGTAAGATAAAGTAAAGTATACTGATTAAAGTTGACAAATAATCTAGGACCGGAAAAAATAAAACCTAGATTGTTTGTAAACCGTAATCAGTATACTTTACTTTATCACACTGCAAAGTTTCAGCGATAGATGAATTATTGTTAGGGTCAAACCCTAAAATGATTGGACTGTTCGCTGTACCGTACCTTATTGTGAGGGTTTTTGACCGTAGCGTCAACGTTTAAAAAGGCGTTAAATCAATTTTGATTGCAGAAATAGAATGAGCCTATTTCCAACCAGCGCTTTAAGAGTCGCGTTGGCACTAGAGAAGATCAAAATTTGACAAAAGCGTTGCTTAAATTGTCGAATAATCGTCACAAATGAAACGTGATGAGTTGATGACATTACGACGGTCTCTGTTAATAGTTGTACTTTTAAAAGCGTTATTAGCGCCGAGTGCTGAAGATAGAAGTAGGTATACAAGGTGTTACAAAAATACAAATAAACCTTTAAGGGGGTGGTTTAGACCATCAAACTGCACAACTTTCACTATGGGACCAATATCGAAATCGCGAAAAAAAAATTGACGTTCCATACTCTTCAAATCGACTAGAGCTAAAATATGTATGGGATATCAGATTTAATTTTTCGCGATTTCGATGTTGGTCCCATAGAGAAACTTGTTCAGTTTTACGGTCTAAACAACGAACTTAAGAGTTTTAAATATTTATTATTACTTATGAAACACCCTGTACACTAGTATAGTTAGTCTGATGACATCGTGAAAGTGACAGGTTCGCATTAGATCAAATTAGCACCGGACCGTGAGGAATGATGCAATAAAAGGGAGGTCTACGCCCAGCAGTGGGTTGACGCGAGCTGATTGAAATTGTAGTTTCAAAAGGACCTGAGAAGGATCTGCGTATAAGTTTGTATACCTACTAAACATGCACCAAACACCTTACTATTCTGTTTCAACTCAGGTTTGGCTCTCGCCGTGTGTCACCGACTTCCCTCGGAGACAATTATCGGCGCGTCCACCGGCGGTCGGAGTCCTTGCTTGATACCTACATTATTCATTCAGATCCCTTCCTGCAAAGGTTTCCCGTTTGAAAGGTAATCTTTCCTTTTTAGCGAACGGTCTTATTATTTAAAAAGAATCCAAAAATGTACAGGAAGCTGAAAGGTTTCGGTAGATATGATTTACTTTTGAAGAGGTTTTTTTTATTTTGTAGGATAAATAAAATTATTCATAGTACGAGAGAAAAGACTAGTCAACTCTTTTATGTTTTTAATCTGAGTTTAGGCAGAAGGATTTGCATTTTTTTAGAATAGCACTAACCCTGACGGGTGTATAGAGGTGCGACTAATCTCTTCAGTGACAGTCAACATCTATCCTGTGATTCCGACACCGTGTTGCTACCGACAATAGTCAAGTACATCCAACCAACCTCACTCATGAGTGTATCAGTTTCGCGTTCGCATTCTGGAGGAGACTAAGGGAGAGTCAGTGCTTCTCTGTGTATACATTCATGTACATAAATATAATTTGGATTCAGATGGATACTGGATTGGAATTCTGATAATTGTTAATAAAATTGTAGATAGATATAGCTGGGTTTCACGTCTGGGACAATTTAATACTATTTTTAGATCCTATGTACCCATGAAAGCAATCAATAAATGAATATAAATAAATATCCTGTTAATAGGTGGTCCCTAATAACATTGCTATAAATTTAATTGAATGTTATTGTTTTAACGTACTAAACTACATACAGCCTTAAAATAAATTAATACGAAACTCTGAACTATTTGTGATCTGAAGAGTACACTACGTTGTATCGAAAAACCGGTGACACTTGAACATTTTTTATTTTAATTTAATTTGGGGCTGCTATCGACTTGATATGACAAGTCCATCGCTTATGACTGTAGCTGTTGCGACTTAGGTCTGTATAGAAATGATAAATTACAATGTTAAAAGTAAACAATTAGTAGGTACCCAGGTACGGTATTATGAAGCTTAATAAGAGCGGTAGTGAATGTAAAGCCGTGGGTGGGTGCTGGCTGGGTCGGGGCGATGGGCAATAAACCAAGATTACGTTCGCGAAGCCTCAACCGAGCCAGCAACGATAGCGTCCGCAGTTTTTCACAGGTTAAAAGTATTAAGTTACAGCTTTAATATTCTATTCTTGCTTTTTGTGTCGATGTGGGCTTTAGGTACATAATTAGGTGTCGTACAAATAGGTACCCCTGGCATTGAGTCTGAGTGTGTGCACTTGTTCATACGCCCTCTAATGCGAGCTATGTGTTAGTGCACCGACAGTGGCCGCTTGTATGAAGCTTTCAGTCTGCAAGGATATTTACGCCTGCCACACACATTATGTTATTCCGAATCAGAATTGTGATGTTGTACATAGGATTTGACATCTCCGTAATTCCGAACGGAATTCAGGAGGGAAAAATCCATACGAAATCATAATTCCGATTCGGAATTTCGGATTGGAATGTGTGTGGCAGGCGCTAGTCATGTGCTTTAGGTGGTGAGAAGTAGAGGCAAGTGCAACTTTTAAGCTGTTCACACATTGTTGCGCATGAGTATTGTGTTTTCATTGAAAATACAATCAATGTGCTAACCAGCTGCTTATATCTAACATATTATCTAAGCACCAAGTTATAAAGGTATCTGTCCAAGCGACTAATCCCTTCAGACGTCTTCAGATCTTCCGTCTTTTTAAGCATGCAGTTGTAAAATGATATTTTAGCATGTTGAGGGTTCATGTAAAAGAGTAGAGAATCGCTCGGTGTTCTCTTTGTACTTCATATTTTAATTTTAATAAAATACCTACACAAGTTTTTAGAGACCTCTCTAACTACGCAAATCCTTTTGTTTTTATGAAATTTAAGAGCACGGATTAATTAATATCTTTTCCGAGATTTTTATAATTATGAAGATAATTTTGCTTAACTAAGAATCCTTGGTGGATTGGTAATAATAAAACATTTTAAGAGCAAATCACTCTGAAACCCCTCGAGATGACGTACAAAACAAAATGAATAATGTGTTTCTTTCTGTATCGAGATTATTTAGTTATATGTTTAGTTTTATGGGTCGTGGGTTATGTTTATATTGTACCTGAGCACTGCAATGAAAAGGCAGAAAAGCACACGAATTCAGACTATGTAGGTAGGTACGCTATAGAATAGCTTAAACTTTAGTCTGAAATATTTAGAAAGCCCAAAAATTCGTGCACAAAATTTCTGTGCCAGTAAGCCGGGGGAAAACTATTTTTGTATCTATTCGAAACAAATGAAAAATTCCTGCAATTTTTCTCCATGACCCCGCCGTGGTGCGAGCGAGTCAATGCTAGACCTTCATCTTTGTCGCACACTTGGACGGAAGCCAAATCGCGCATTGGCCCATATAGGCCATTACCTTCGTACCATTGTCACTAATTGCTTTTATAGGTCGTTGTGACACCCGAAGCTATGAACCCAGCGGCCCAGCGGCCCAATGTCCCAGTGGGCTAATGTACAAATAGATTTAAATATTCAGTGATAGTACGGAATGGCTTTCTGAAACGGATAATGGATGGTTCATAGCTATTACTACCCTCTGTTGTACGAAACATTCAAACTAACTTGATTACATTCTGATTTTGTAGTTTCTAATGGACCACTATCTTCCCATTACCACATGAGTAAATACACCACAGAGAGAAAGCTTCATACATTTGCGCTACAATCGGTACACTAGAACAAGACGCCGCCCGTCGACAACCGCCGTAGTTTTCTTAGGTTTCAATCTTGAAACTTGCTGGAAACCCTCAAATAGAAATTACGTTTTTGTCAGCACTTGACACGATGACGCGACGTAACGATGGTGAAGAACCTTGCTGCAACTATTACAATTTATGTATTTATTATAATTTTATAAAAACCGGTTCTGTCATGTAATCTCAAGTATTGTCATATAGGTATGAACATAAACACATTAATGGTACAAAATGGTAGAACCACGTGGCCAGCCAAACCGCGCGCGCACACTTCCGCTTCCGCTTCTAGCAACACGATACCACAGCATAAGACAGAGTATCTAGTACTACATACAGTACAGACACTCCCTGCCTCCCACCGGCTTTTTACTTCACCCCCTGTGATTGAATCGTGGTTCTTCTTTAGCAAATGCGTATTCCTGTCTCGCTGGCACTCACCACGTGTAGCACATGCATAACACTTTAAAAAAAAATTAAGTAAGTACCTATATGAAATGAAAGCTATCAGCTGACAGCATGTCAGCTATAATAAGAAAAAGTTATTATTTTCTGACACTGACGCTGCAGCATTATAACAAGAGGTAGGTACTTGAATATTTTCAAACTCTTACTCCAGTATCAAGAAATGGGTAAGAAATGGGTGCTTCACTCGTGATTAGACGAGATTACGTCCGTCTTTTTTTCAGGTCCGCGTCCAGTATGTTAAAAGTATCCGTCATACTTTCATACTTTACATCCTGTAGAAAATTTCTGTCCCAGTAAGTCGGGGGAAAACTACAGTATGTTAAAAGTATGAGGGTTCCTTGTTTGACTACGAAACTTACTTAATACTTTTGAGATTTATTGAGTTTAAATGAATAAGTGTTAAGTACTTAGTAAATAGTTATAGGAGTTAAATTATGAAAGCAGTATAAAGCAAGACGAACTCTTATTCTCAGATAATAAAACTTAGTTTCTTGTGTAAGGTTTGAGAGAATGTTGAAATACGATTCTTTTACGTTGAGTGCAGTTTTAATCTTCGTTCACTGCAGTTTCAGTTACCTACTTTAACTTTGTTGTTTAATGTGACAGATCTTTTTCATTTAGTTATGTATCTTCCTACTTAAGCTCGCAAACTACTTTTTTTTATTTTACTATGAAATTGCATGTAACTAATTTGTACGATATTAGAACATCGTAACAATGTCCTTTTGAGCCAAGTATTAATTAATTTTACATTCATAACAACTTATTCGAATCTCAAATAATTATTGATTATAAACATGACAGCCATGTTGTGCTATTTCGAATCAAATTTAAGATTGAAAAATGTAGTCTCAGGCGGTTTTTCTAATCTGTCTGTGGTCGATTTTGGAAGCAATCGCGTTGCCGCCAAAATCACGATTTACGAGATAACTTGTTCCAAAACTTACGTTCTATTTTCTTATTTGAGATTACTGTTATGTCGATTTACGCAACAGTTTGGTACAAAATCCGCACATAAATAAATTGTTCATGATTCTCAAAATAAAACTGCACTGGTAAAAAAGGGAAATGGAGAGAAATGGTTTGTCAATGTAAGTCACATTTTAGAACGAAGGCAACAAACTAAAGCGAAATGTCTCGAGGCCGAAAACCTTACAATTTTAATCCATTGCCACGTGCTACCGATCGCCTAAGGTACGATCAAGCTAATGCGGTCGTCGGTTGCGATCACGGTATGGTTTTGCCTTTTTAAACTCACGACCATAGACATTTTGGGACATAATCTATATCCAAATTCAAATTGTTAAATATAATGCCCAGCAGTGGGTTGATGTGGGCTGATTTGATTGAATTATTATTATAGTTATAATTATCAGAATTTTATTTTCAAAACTTGAAACTAGAAATAGCTCAAATTAACATGTTTTTACTATTTCAATTGCTCTGAAGTGGCAGCTAACGCCATCTATTGAGATGTAATAGAACTATCCTTGTAACCTACAATATTAATGTTGCTAGTCAGTTAAATCTAATTTGCATTATATTATATCAATTATTCACTAGTCATAACTGGCAACATTCACTTCTCTTCCGTCCCTGGTCACGAAGGACGGTCGTAATTTTATATTAATAATTGAGAAATTCATATGTAATGTGAAAGTACGAAATTAAACCTCAGTTATAACCTAAAATCAGTGTTTTCATCAGCAACCTAATCAGAAGCTACCTGGTGGAGGAATTGTCGCTTCGAACCCGCCGATATCTCCATCAATACTTAGTATATTTAATCCAGTGAATCTTCTTTCGTGCCAGCTTGAGCTATATCGCATGACAATACTACAAATAAATGATCGAAACCGTGACCGCATACCGCATTAATTTGACCGCACCCCTCACAAGCGTCACGTTTTTACTCGGGCGAGATAAATTTATCACCGTGTCGAACTTGTACTTGAATCGGTCGATTGTTTTAATTAAATCCTTCGACTTCAAACACTGACTATCTTACTTCAGTGTAGCACAGGGTGCCTGTAGGAACTGTTTCCGTTTAAAATGTTATAAATACGATATTTCTACAGCGTTAAAAAATAAACATGACTATGGAATTGATAGATGTACTATCTGTCAAATATCCACCTTTCTATACAGGGTGTAAAATTTAATAAGTTACGTATAGAACAGATACATTCTGTATCGTTATGAGATGAGGTTATAATTTTTTTTTAACTTAAACACGTGATTATTATAGATAGAGGACCGCGGCGAACTTCTTTAGAATCTTCGCGCCTTAGAATCATCCCGACACACACTTGACCGTTCTTATAGCATAATATGTTAATCACTGATAATGTAGTATTCTAATGGTGAAAGAATTATTGAGATCGATCCAGAAGTTTCAGAGCCTATTCATTACAAACAAACAAAAAATCAAATCTTTCCTCTTTATAATATTATCGTATAGAGTACAAATATAGATGCATAATAAGTATATACAGTACGTAAGCAATTCCACCATATAATTATTATAATGGATACCTAATAAATCTACACTTAGGGCCTGTTTCACCACTTCTGAGTAAGTTCTTGTTAGCTTATCCGACAGATATTTTGAGATATTTTGTATGAAATTATGTCAAAATATCTGTCGGATAAGCTAACAAGAACTTATTCAGAAGTGGTGAAACAGGCCGTTACACTTCAAAGTATCTGAGAGATATTATTACCTACATGAGACCGCCAATTAAACGCAATCAGATTGTTCATGTTAATTGAAGATAATTATCATTTAGTAATAGTTGATAGTTCCCTACTGCTTGACAAGTATACACGGCGGTTTACTGAATCGAATCAATGAGAGTCTCTTCGAAACTGCTGAGTTGAAATAATCGGTGGTTTATGGCTTTAATATCAGGTGGAAAAGAGAGGTGTCCGTAGTTTGAGAGAGACGACGAATCTAATGTATTTTTATTAGGATGTGCAATCTGCTGGACGAATGCAATTTCTTTGTCAGCTGATCTTAATATTGTATCAAAGCTACTTCCTGTCGTTCCTGTGTGTGGGACCTTCATCTATACTTATAAAACAGTTCCGTGACTGACTAACTGACAGACAACGCACAGCCAAAACCGCTGAAGATAGAAATATTGTATCAGGAGGTCAGGAGATCAGATAGCTTGGAAAGTCTCATAATCACCGGCCGTATGGAGGGAAAGAGAGGTAGAGGACGCATGCCTACGAGATGGACCGATGTGGTACAAGAAATTACCGATACAACAGTACAGGCCAGCATACATTGGGCCCAGGATCGAGCGGCCTGGAGAGCTGTGGTGGCAAAAGCGCCCATGATGGCCATGTCTCTCAGCCAGTTGGTTACGACCAATAAAAAGAAGTATAGAGGATATTATATAGTTATTTGGTCATCCAATTGGACGAAATCACGGGCAAAAGCTAGTTATTGTATAAAATACGTTAAAATAAATGACCTTTTAGTTTAAAGTTTTTGGTTCTATAAACAATAATAGTTTAAAGAAAATTTGTGTTAATTATTCAAATGACGTACCATGGAAGTACCTAATTACTTCAATATTGTAAATAATAAGACTTGCTCTACCTGCTCGCTTAATTTTATTGAGATAGTTGGTCGTTGTAACGGGGGTTTCTAACCACACTGAAAAGGATTATCCTCGTGAGTATACGAGTAGTGGATTTTTCCGTAAAGGTATAAAAAATGCATACCTGGTCAATGGTCATGGTGCATGGTTACATTTTAAAGCATTAACATAAATCTTTTTGTCACTGGATACAACAGTTTTGCGTTTTTGCAGGACGTCATTGTGATTTAAGATTGTAGTTCACGATATTTAATAACTCGCAAAGGTAATTTCTTTCGTCATAGTTTCTGACGAGCATTGAGCATCCACGTTTCATCACAACATATTGTCATGAAACAGAAATCCACACAAATACATTCACATAAAAATCTATTAGTGAGATTTGATAGAGACAGTTCCGTACTATTCATCGGTAGCAAATACATACCTAGATACAATAAAGGTATTACATAGTTTGCTAGTGAAAGCTGAACGAGATTACACCAGTTTTGTGACAATACGCCCGCACCGGCCGTGCCACTGTATGGATAACAGCGTAATTGATACATTTACTATTGGACATGGTTTTTGCAATGAAATTCTGATGTTTTGGTAAAACTGTGAACTGGAGATTAAAGTATTACTATTGACGCTGCATGATATACATAGTCCTTTAAACGGTCCCAATGGTTGGGCACAGATACTTTCAAGGTATGTTCTTAAGTGCACTCAAACCTTGAGTCAAACGTATGGGACATCTGATTTTTTTTGCGATTTTGGTGTTGGTCCCATAGAGAAAGTGGTTCAGTTAGATGGTCTGATCATCCCCTTAAAAAGTGTCAGCATATTAAGAAAGATGCTATTTATAAGATTATATAAAATAAAGTTATCACAGTATTTCAAATCAGATTTAAGATTGAATTTAGTCTAAATTTAAAACTAATTTGATTCGAAATCAATAATAATTTAAAATCAAAGTTTTATCACCACCAATTTATAAGCATGTTAAAGGTAACAAGAGCTGGAAGCAAAGCCTTTGATCAGAGCTTGTTGTCATTCACACAGCCGCGATGAGCTCTGTGACCTACGATCTATGCACCGGAGACAAGGGAATGAATTGTCGAGCTGGAATGAAATAGATTCGTACGAGGGGAGCGTGTCATTTATCTATGCTTCTGATGAACTGTTTTATTTGTTTTTAGGTTCTGTTACTAAAACATTTAATTGGCACAGCGTCAGTTGCAGAAAAGCTCTAAAGTTAATCCTCCAATCCTCCATTAAATCTCTTGCTAGCTTTTACTACGTCAACAAGACAAAAAGTGACAGCAAGAGCACAGATAGGATTAACTCTTATGAGCGTTTCTGCAACTGAGCGACACTATGTGGAGATGTATACAGGGTCCGACTTAATTTGCTAACAGTTTTTTTATGAGAATGATCAGACCATCAAACTGAACAACTTTATCTATGGCAACATGGCATCGCAAAAAAAATCTACTGTCCCATACATTTGGGTCGAGTTAGTTTGCAGCTTTGTATGGAACAGCTGATATTTGTGCATAACTTCAAAGTTAGTTCCAAAAAGAAAATTTGTCAGTTTGATGGTGAATTTCACCTTCAAAACTCTGATGACGTTTTAAATCAATAGTTGGTACTCGGAATATTTCTGACTGCCACCTCAAGGAATACATGTCGTCGTGAGCATCTAATAATTAACAATGCCAGGTGTAAAATGACTGGCTGTGCAGTAGAAAGGTAAGTGTCATTTTTAAGCCGAGGCGCGCCTGTCCGCGCCGATATGCAGATTTTTATTCGTTCCCACCTCAGAGAACGGTTGGTCTATTAAATTGAAAAAATGCTGTCGCATGGATTTTGCGTCGTAAAAGGGGAATCTATTTAATATTAAAACTACGTAGATTCTGTTCTATAGGTAGCGGAGCATTTGGATTCATTTTTACCATTTTATGCAAGCATGGCCCTTCTCACGGTTTTTTAAGAGGACAATCAGACCGTCAAACTAAACATCTTCCTCTTTCACGAAAAAAGAATATCAACTGTTCCATCATCATAATTTATTTTAATTTATGAACATCAGGAGAACAAGCGGTAGTGTAAATAAATGTCCAATATGCAGTTATTGCTAAATAACATCCAATGACATGTTCCACATATAAATTAGAAAAATTACACGCACGGTAACTATTAAGTATGTGCTTGTTTAAGACAGAAATTGGAAAGTTAAAGTGCAAATCACTTTATTGCTCTAATCAATCTAAAATGAAGATAACTTATTGTGTTATCTGACCTAGAAGACAATTTACTGTGTTATCTCTGATATCTTGGACATATGAAAAACCATCACTAAATGAAAAACATGGGTTAAAAAGTCATTCTAAAAAGCAACAGAGGTCAAAAGTGTTGGAGCGTTGCAATGAATGCCAATCGTCTCGCCTCGCGCTTTCACATCCTTCCGCGAAAACCAATTGGAAATTGTTCAAATCCAATTGCCGAACCAAATTGGATTTGGTGATTTTATCAGCAGGACTCTCCTTTGAAAGGCTCCACCGCAATGGCCGCTGATAAGACGAAGGTCCTACTTTATTTTATTACAAGATCCCGCTTCTAATTTTATAGACCGATATATTTAGGCAATGTTACCTACAATTGCAGAGGAAATGTCATAGTTTAGAAATTTTATAAATTGGGTGTCCATTATTCTAAGGTTGCCACTTTTGGGCATATCACAATCCCCTGGCAGCTGGGTCGAAAAATGTAGATCCCGTTGAGTGTCCATTCGCTTTTATTGAAGCTAAACTTATGGGGATGCTCGAAAAATAAGGTTGCCTGCTTAAAAATGGCCGCATCTAGGATTCCCACAATATTTTCAGTTGTGCGACGAAAACTTTTGGATCGACTTCGATGATTTCTTCATTCATAAAATCTCCTCTTTTAGGTTTGTTTAGGTCTCTTCTTTAGGTTTGTTTTTTATGCTTACAAATAAAACACTGCCTTAATCGATTACAACTATTTGCCACAGGCGTATAACATGCAACCCTATTTTTAGGAGCCTTAAGTCATGAAACGACAATTGGAATAATATGTATCATTTCTAAACATGTGGGTGCAGAAAACTTGCAATGAGATCTTAGCCTATGATAAAGACAAAGATCATACTCTATTAGTCCTTGCTGAAGTTTGCAAATACAAACGATTCGAAGTTTAAGATAATCTCTATAAAGATATGACTTTTAGATAAAATTTTCCCTAAGCTTTATTATCTCGATTGCTGTCTCTAAAACTTTACTAACGATCGGTGATCCTTTTTAGGCTGAGGTTGCCCAGTTTCATAAAGCGTTTTGGTTTTACGGTAAAAATTTACTATTATTATGAGCTTTTATCTTGTTTCAGCCTATTTGCCGCTCTCTAATGCCCGTCCGCTCCTTATTCTTTCTTGGTGTATAAAGACGGACGGATTGAATAGAGGATACTTCAGATCATGAAACTGAACACCTTTCGCCAACATTGAAAGTGTCATAAAAATCAGCTGTTGCATAAAAACGTCAACGGCTAGCGGCCAGTCGACCCTAATGACTGTATAGGACGGAACTTCGTTTGTATTCAGTGCGCTCGGGAGCTTTCGGAATAAACTTCTCTTAAGAACGGTGCGCGATTAATGAATGAAAGTAAGCTTAATTGCACAATGCTAATATGGAATGGAGAGAGACTGATTAATCCAAAATCAATAGCCCCGCCCCCCTACACTCCCCCTCCCCCACTACCGCCTCATAGCGGGGGCACGTGTTAAATTACGTATTCCGATCGCGAGTATCTACCAATAAAGCAATTTCAATTTACAAATTTGTGACGACTGCCAAAATATCTATAGTTGATTATTTCAATAATTCGATTGGATGACAGTGCTCGTAATGAAATTTTGCTGAACAATTGTTTGACCATGCATTGTCCAATTGAACAAAATATCAATTATAATGAGCATGCTCATCAAAGAGCCATAGTAATGCTGACATATCATAGAGGGTTTTCGGGTAAACCGTTACATTACTTTAAAGTTAAAACTGAATAACTTTCTCAAGAAACCACTAGATAATTAGCAAAAAATATGATGTTTATAATCATATTCATTTATTGGTTGCTTTCATGGGTACATAGGTTCGTATTAACTTAAAATAGTTCCATGGGTACTCAATGCAATCAGCTGATCAAACAATTGTATGAAAAGCAAAAAATTTCTTTTGCAAATTTTCCTTCGTGGAAGTTGTTCATTATCATGAGTACAATCAACCCTTAAAGTAATAGTCTAACACCTTGTATAAGCACAATACGCCTGTCAAATGGTGTCGTAGTGCTTGAGTATTGAAAACGATCACCAAAGTTAAACAACGTTAGGTCCAGGCTTTGGATGGGTAAGCGTTTTTCATCTCGAGGAGGCGCTCGTCTGGACAATAATTTGTTCAGGAAAGGCTCATGACTTTTTTTTTATTTCAGTTTTATCTCGTTTACTTCGCACTTCACAAATAATTTTAAGCAATTGGATAAAAACAAGTTTAATCGTCCTTGTCGTTTTTGACAAAGGTCTAGAGATTGAAAGAATTTAAAAAACTTAATTTTTCTCAAATAACATTACACACCGTGTTGCCATCTCCCCCAGAAATACATTTGAAATCTCTAAACTTGAAACTTGGCCTGTACTTTGCCGCGCTCCTTTATATCAAACGTAAAGATGATAGCGTTGTGAAACACGTCGAGTGTGAAATCGTTGGTAAGTAGTGAGGACGCGGGCCACTGGTGTGTGTAATTACTAAGTACGGCATGCAACAGACGAACCCTTTGAAACCACGGAGTAATGCTTCGAGCTTGTGTACTAAGAAACAGATACATTTATCTAGCTACATACAGGGCTTAAACGAAACGAAAATTACGATAAATGTGAAAATACGCATACACTGACATATACTCTTGCGATAGACAAGCTCGTTCAAACAAACAACATGTCACACAAAACAACACAAAATGACACATTGCGGTCTGTCATTGCCATAGTGACGAAGTGAACTCGGGAATATCAATGCGATGCGGGTACCGCATTCAAGTGGAGCATGTTGCTTCTATGAAAGGGCCTGTCTATCGCTAGAGTTTAAATCCATGTACGCATACTAATGTACAAAAACGCCTTCCATAATTTCGCATCGCGTGTACTATTATTATCTATTCATATGACCCTATTCTTCATTCCAAATTAAGATAACAAAAATTTCGGATTCCTGTTTTGCATTCTGGCCAATTGTGATTAGCAAATATAATTTATTTATCAGAAAGATATATTATCTGACGTACCTATCTTGGAAGTTATGTTTTAAGAATAAGTGAGAGTAAGGGCCTGTTTCACCACTTCTGAGTAAGTTCTTGTTAGCTTATCCGACAAATAGTTTGATATACTTTGTATGAAATTATGTCAAAATATCTGTCGGATAAGCTAACAAGGACTTACTCAGAAGTGGTGAAACAGGCCCTAAGGGTTTCAAATCTCTGTTTCTGTAATTCAAAATAGCCATAAAATTTCGTTGCGATTTGGATTAGAGTATAGTTATATTCATACCTCGAACCACAAAGACTGTTGTTCCATACAAAACTACAGTACCAGCAGCAGATTTTTTTTATTTTCTCGATGTTGGCTCCATATTAAAGTTGTTCAGATTGATAGTCTAATCTAAAGTCTATTAACCACCCCTTTAAATATTACTTTAAAAAGCCGTGGTGGTACAGTGGCGAGTAACCTTGCCTGCCGTGCAGGAAGCGATGGTTCGATCCCCGTCCAAGCCGACTCGTACCAATGAGTTTTTCGGAATTTATGTACGATTTGTTACACCACTGGCTTTTCGGTGAAGGAAAACATCGTGAGGAAACCTGCATGCTTCCATTTTCGAGGCGTGTATTGTACCCACTGTCCATAATAAGTGGAAACGGGCTCACCCCCCGTCACACTGGACAGTGTTTCGGTACTTCTGGTGAAACGTGGATGTTCTGAGGTTTCAGAATATCTCTGACTACCCCCTCGGGGAATATAGTCGTGAGCATATGTATGCATGTTAAACAACAACGGGAATAATGTGGAGTTCGAATGATTTTTTCGCGCCCACGTTTGCCATTTACAGAATAAAGTAAAAATTAAATTTGTATTGATAAACTCCATGAATTGCAAAAAAATTAAATTAGTTTCTAATAATATCATCTATCCGTAAAAATAAAAATAAAGACAAAAAAAATCTTGACATAAGTACCGAATTGTCTGAATAACAATATTTTCTATGTTAGAGATTTTAAAATGAAAGAATTACGGATATTTTTTTAAACTAGGTACCTAAGGTCGTTTTCGACCAGGAGCGCGATTTTTGAATCTCATTCGGTGAGCTCAGCAGTTGAAAATGTCAAAATTACTATGGAGATATGCATCTTTCTACTGCTGATTTTACTTTCAATTTGACTTTCAAAAATTATACTTTAGGAGTGCGATTTTTGAAAGTCAAATCAGCAGTAGAAAGATACATATCTCCATAGTAATTTTGACATTTTCAATTGCTGACCTCAGCTAATGAGTTTCAAAAATAGCAGTGTTTCGGTACTACTGGTGAAACGTGGATGTTCTGAGGTTTCAGAATATCTCTGACTACCCCTCGGGGAATATAGTCGTGAGCATAATATGCTATGCTATGCTATGCTTAAATATTACTAGGTGTTTTGTTACACTTTATATGGAGTGGAGTGTTTATTCGTGTGATCAATACTAACAAATGAGTGAAAGGCGTTATATTTCCAATGGACTGTCGGGGCACAATGCACCGGCAGTTAGTTGCAATCACGTTCAGTTCCGTCCCGTTCCGGCGCGGCCGGCGCCGGCGTCTGATTGTGACGTACAAATGGCCTTACACTAGCGTCCTAGGCACACAGTACTCAGAGACAAGCAGTAGAAATACATAGTACTAACTGTAGGACCACTGCAAGAAGTGAGCCATACTCCACTGCTGATTGGTGGAGGCATGTTAGTGGTCAACTTACTGGCAGAAAACTTTCAAGCTGTATCAATTGACCTGGCTTAACGAATAGTTATTAACACCAGGTTTCTGTAACTCAGCTGTAGAAATCAAGATAAAAAAAGATTGTAATATGTCACACCACACGTGAAACACGTTTGTGTGGTAACATCACCATCGGACGCAACTATCCAGGACCAACAGCTTCATATTCGAAGACCAACTGCGTTATTTTACCAGACTGCATGACAAAAAGGAAGGGTAAAGTGTTTAGGTTTCTCGTATTATTTTTCATTTCGAATCATCATATAGGATCTTTAAAGATTTAAAATAAAAATAACGAAAAAGTGTTAAATACATTTTTATTATTTATAAGTTCATTATTCTTGTGTGTTCATTATTATTAAGTTCTTTTGTATGTATCTATTTGTATTTATAATTACTTTTAAATGTTCATTTTATTTTATACTTTACAAAAAAACGTTTGATATCGTACTGCTTGTTACGTCATGTGCTGTCAAGTGCAGTCCCGGCGCTTTGTTACCTGAAGCTTTCGAAGGCAGTTCTCATAAAATGATTCGTGTTCGAAGGTGATGGTAATGTTGCTCTTTTGAAACTGTAATCATTCGCTTATTGCCTTTACGACTAATGCTTTTCTAGACCATACTACCAATAAGATGATGGGCGTGATTTTCAGGCCGTATATTAGAGAAGGAGGAATTCACGCTAAGGCTACTTTGCTACTTTTACAGCATTATACAGGGTGTAAGGAAAAGTATAACTAACCTTTAAACCACATACTCTACACGTCAAACTGAACAACTTTTACTATAGGAGCAACGCGTCAGCTCAAAATATCAGCAGTTCCATACTAAACTAGTATAAGGGTTTATAATACTTTTCCTTACAAACTACATTAATCATTACCATCTATGGACTGTGTCTGAACTGAAATAAAATTATTTTGATTTGAGCTGATTATAAATTAATTGTAATAGCAGCTATTCTTATGTACTGTCCGAGGTTAGTATACTATTTTTCTCCTCGACGGAAGTGGAAAGCGACAACTTATTTTAGCGCAGCGGGACGACAATTGACGCTTTCCATCCGGAGGTGAGAAAACATAATAATTAACATGATGCTTACGATCATTTTTTCATTTTTTGTAATATCTCTTTTGTTTTGATGAAAAACGTAAAATCAATAATATTTAAAACTGGTTCTGTACTCGTTATTTCAATATTGTTCATTATCAGCAAGTATAGCACCAGTTTCTAAATTTAATAATTAGTATTTTTCGATTATTTATTGAAATATTCATTGCTTTTATTGACTTAATACCCAAAAATTGGCCGTCGCGGGACGCCCGGCAATGTGATACGACGAAATAACGCACTCTCCCGATTTAGCGCTTTTTTCAAAAATTGACGAACTAAGTCGCAGCTGTCATTGATACCGCACGCTCCCAATTTCGCGCGCTTTTTTCGTCATGTCATAATTTCATGACGGCATATACTGCCAAGGCGCGCCAATAGACGTTTCCTATCTAAAACAATCCGTACATTATCTTATCAACAAGCTAAAATATACCTTATAAATGTAAGCAAGTCCACCAATTAGGGGTATTGGCTGTCTTTTTGCCTAGCTTAAAGTTACTACCGATATCAGCATCAAACCCAACAACTGTAAGTAAATGATCTCTTCACAAGTTGATCTCTCTCTTGCTTACGTAGACAGAGCAAGCATAAAAGCCTCCATCCTTTAAGCCGTCGTTCATCGGTATTACATTAATGAGTGATATCGACAATCCGCAATCAAACTCGGATTAGAGGTGACCCCGCGCCCTGCGGGGCCTGATGCCGGGGGGATGGGGAGGGGGGGAGCTGACACAAGTGCAACTTTTGTAAGGATTGAAAGAACGTCTTTATGAGGGATGCATTATCAGCTGTCTGCAATTTGTTAGAAGCTGTCGGTTAGGTTAGACGCGAAGATAGAAAAGTCATGAAAAGAACATAGCAAGTTTGCTCTAATTAAACAAAGATATCACTACCTTATTGCTATCTTTATTGACGTAACCATATTTTTGTTCTACACAGTCATGTTTCAAATTGTATAAATCTCAACCTCCACATAGCTGTCTTTGTTTTACACGTTAACGTAAGTGAAAATTCTAGATCTATGAACCAGTTGCAGAGACGTAAGTAATAGTAAGTAAGTAAGTAATTTATAGCCTGTAAAATCTCACTGCAGGACAAATGCCTCCTCTCACGAATAAGAGTGAGAGGGAGTGGGCGACACTCCACCATGCGGGGCCAATGCGTATTGGTGGAGGCAAGTTAGTGATCAACTTGCTGTCAGAGAATTTTTTAGCCGCCTTATTAGGCCTCTCACTTGGCTTAACGAATAGTTACAACGCCATCTTACTGAACTATCCGAGACCAACTGCTTAGCGTGCCTTCCGGAGTACGCAAACGCTCGAGATGAAATACCACTAAACGGCCACCCATCCAAAGACTGACTGGACCTGATGTTGCTTAACTTCGGTGATCGTTTTCAATAAAGAAGCTCCATTACGCAACGTCGAACGCTTACAGAGACGTATGAACATTAAATCACAAGAATCCGGATTTGTGTACCCATTAGGTACCTGTGACCTATTAGGTACCCATGAGTTTTTGTAACTTATGTATACCAACTGATGTCAAAAGGCGAAGGAACACTTCGTAAGTAAACCTACATAATAATATGCTGAAGAAGCAATTCTGATTAAAAGTCTACCAATTCATTTAAGTCCCGCGTGGTGGATTAACTCCCTTACTTACACCCTCTTTGAGGGTAACTGTGCAGTATAGGAAAGACCTTATAAATGGCGATGATGATAATCCAGTGAGTTTGATGTGTTTTGTGAAAGACTAGGTTTCATTTTCAGTGTTTTAATTGGTAATTTTAGCAAAGTCTCTGACCCAGAAAAGAATTACGGTCGTAGGCGTAATGTAATACATTGACAATACAGGGTGTAAGGGTAAACAGTTGCATTAATGCAAGGGGTGTGTCCATGAAACTGAACAACTTTCACAACGAAACAAATAGGAAATTCGCAAAAAAAATTGACTTTTCATAAAAACATTCGATTAGCTGATTGCATTTAGTATGGGAAGTACACAATTTTTGTTGCGTATTTCCTATAGGTTTCTTAGGGAAAGTTGTTAGTATCATGGATATAATCGCCCTTTTAAGTAATACAAGGGTTTACCATTACAACATGTGTACAGGGTGTAACAAAACACCCTACTAATACTTTAGGGGGTGCTTGAGACCATTATACTGAACAACTTTCACTATTGAGTCAAAGTCGAAATCGCGAAAAAAAATCATTTATTGTGTTTCATACAAAATTGCTACCGACTCGACTTTAGTTTGTGGGAAGCAGATTTTTTTTTCGATGTTCGACTATGGAGCCATAGTGAAAGTTGTTCAGTTTGATGGTCTGAAGCACCCCCTTAAGTGTTACTAGGGTGTTTGTTACACCCTGTACTAGAAAACTGTAAAAACATATTGACTGAAATGGTTTTGAAAACTATAATTACACTTTATTACACAGTGCAATAATATCGTAGCACCGTAGCAGTGCCGTAGCAGCGTAGTGCCGTAGCCCGTAGCAGTCGTATTGTAGGTGAGCGCAATACGGTACGTACGTGCCATTGTCGCTACTTGCCTTTTGAACCAGGGTCGCATTTAGAGGTCGTATTTTAGTTTCATGTGTACGGAGCTTTTTTTGGATTTATTACAAAATGTTTTGTCTGGAATTTTAGTGTCATACATTTTTCTTTGAATTGCTTTTGAATGAAATTAAATATGCTATATTTTGTATGGATTTAAAAATGTTTTTTATTAATTTTATGGTACTATTCCAAAAGCCTACCTTTGCTAGTTTTTATACAAAGTCTAAAATTTAATTAATCAAGTAAATTTGTTATAAAATCTGACGAAAATTACGTAAACAACCGCGCGCAGTGCTTTTTTTCGTACGGAAAAATTGGCACCGTGAAATTGTCATCATCTAAACCTGCCTTAATAGTTGCGACACACTGACCGACGGTGACCGACGGCCATCCATACAAAAAGCACGTTTACTACGGGACGTTCGCATCCTTCCGCCGTCGAAGCGGTGAACGCTCCAAACTACCACACTATACTAAACGCCAACGCTCGTGGCACGCGCAGGCGGGCTTTCTGAAAAACAAATGTTTTATTCAAATTTATTCAAATAATCGACAATAACTCGATGCATCACTACGGTCTCCCGTAAGGCTCCTAAGTGCGAGTGAGCGCGCAACATCAGCAATACTGCTCGCACGTCGCGTTCCAGGAGCGTTGGCGTATAGTATGGTCGTGTTTTCTTGTATGAACAAGCCCTCGATCGCCGTCGTTCAATGTATCGTACCCCTAAGCCGTACCTGTCAATACCATTGTATCGACTCCCATTGTGTTCCTACAGCGCAGTTCAACACGGGGGCAGCGCTAGTTAATATTCAGTCCGTCGGTCAGTTGGTTCCTACACGGTCTCGACAAGTTTCACTCACCTCACCTCTCGAGAGCTTACCCCATGTTCCTGTACTACGAGTTTATTAGTTGTTGGTAAATTAGATGGTAGGAAGAATACTAATTGGTGTTAAGTACTTGTTTGAGTTTGGTCCTCCGAGGAAAGGCCTAGAGAGGTAAAAAACTTTGTAGGAACAACGAGATTAAGAGGTAAAGTAAGTTGTTTAAATAATACAACTTAGTGATAGTACCTAAATAAGATTTATTTTTGAAGAAGCCGTCACGTCATACACAATCGTACTCAAATAGCTTTAGATGTTCGATATATTAGATACCTACATTAATTATAAATGTTCCTTTTTGTCTATTTCTTAAATAACATAAAATTAAAGAAATTAAAGAAAATTAACATAAATTTAAATAAAAGATTATAAATAAGATACTGAGAATTATTTTTTAATAATTTACGGTACCGCGCGACACAATGGGAACCCCATGATGGAAGCCGGGGCCGGGGCAGACCAAGAAAAAGATGGCGCGACGACCTGGATGCCCACGAAGCGGAATGGCAACTGATGGCACGGGATAGAGAAGGCTGGAAAAGTTTGGGGGAGACCTTTGCCCAACAATGGGACGAAATAGGTTAATAAAAAAAAATATATACATTTTTGTTATTTTGAAGAAAACTGAGCTCAGTAACCGTAACTAAACGCTTTATTTTGTTATAGTGGTTGTTAGGAAAGCTTGTTTTAAAATGTGGTTAAGGGGATATAATTCAGAGCGCGCTCCATACAATCGAAGTTTAGTTATATTTTCAATACTGATCAATTAAAGTCAATGAAACTTTTCAGAAACAATCTTGTACGAAACATGCATAGATATTAGTTTTTAATTCGATTATTAGCCTGATTTTCTTATAAAAAGAAAATTAAATATTTGAAAAAACCCGTGACGGATGTTAACATTGTAATCGAAAAAGGTTTTTTTTTTTGAAAAACCCTCGACTAAAAGAAAGTAGGTAAGTAGGTAACTAAAGATAATAAACCAAACCCTAGAAAATCCGTCGAGGGCTGCCATTGCCATCTGTTCCCAATTTCAATAAGACACAAACTCATAAAACTGAAAAAAATGTAGTTCATTACAGGGCATGAAATGGCAGTCCCAACGTATTTTCTAGGGTTTGGTTTATTATCTTTCGTTACTTACCTACTATCTTTTAGTCGAGGGGTTTTCAAAAAATTTGTTTAATCCTTTTTCGATTACAACGTTTACATTCGTCGCGGGTTTTTCCAATTTTTCTTATTTTGCTTTTTATTAATAAAATCTAAAGACTAATAATAGAATTAGAAACTAATCTCTATGCATTTTTTATACAAGATTGTTTCAGAAAAGTTTCATTGACTTTAATTGATCAGTATTGAAAATATAACAAAATTTCGTTTGTATGGAACGCACTCCGAATTATTACCCCTTAACCACATTAAGACAAGCTTTCCTACCAGCAATATATAACAAAATAAAGCATACCTACCACACATAATAAATTATTACATCAAACTGTATAATAAACTATTATAGATAATGTCAAAGTAGAATCAAGTCAGACAGTCGGTTTATAATGTTAGATAACGGGCCATAGTTCCAACAGATATCAAGTTGGAGTCAAGTGGGAGCTGTTACTGTACTGATTCTAACTGTATATCTCACTCTGGGGAGTGGAAGGTTAGGAACGAGTTGCAGTATAATATCTTAGTGCGGTGTTCATTCACGGGTATAAAGAAATTGGGACTTTTTTTTGTTTTCTGCGCAAACGTTTTTGCCAAATTAAAGCAATGAATAGTTTCAAACATATGTGTTTTTCAAAATAATAATAATAAATGTTGTCACAGTCACAGTCTACAGAGTGTTAGGGTAAACAGTTGAATTACTTTAAGGGGTGATTGTACCCATGATACTGATAAATTTTACTTTTCATACAAAGGTTCGATCGGCATTTAGTATGGAAAGACCAATTTTTTTTTCGAATTTACCATAGTTTTCTTTGAGAGAATTGTTCAGTATTATGAGTACAATCACGCCATAAAGTAATGCAACAGTTTACCCTAACACTCTGTTTACTCATTTTTAAATCTTAGTGTGCAAATGGGAAAGCTTCTCAATAAAAATAATGGCGGAATTTTAAACCGTTACTAGGAGTTAAATTCATTCGAAATAATAACCACAGTCACAGTCCTGCGCTGACCTCATCCGATGGGTTCCCGCCGCCTTCTTCTTTCTTCTTAGCCATTCTCAACGGTTATAGATGGTTTTGATCTTGCCTTCTCTATCCATCCACTCCTGGGCCTCTAGACAAAGTATCTTTCGATTAGCGTTAACGGCAGTACAAAACATAAAATTGTATGGATTTGACGTATGGTGACAAAAGCAAACGTCAAAATGTTTGAATTGCTAATGTCAAATCCATACATTCTGTCATATTCTACTAGCGTCAACACCAATAGAGTGTCACTTTGTCTAGGGACCCCTGTTGTTCTTTTGATATCGTCATACCAACGCATTTGCGGTCTTCCTCTTGACATTGGTGCCCACTCTAACAGTGCTTTGCCCCACTAGCCTTTTGGCGATCTGTTGTCTCTGCCTACCCCAGTAGTGGGACATATGTATGTATGTATGGTGTGAGCATATGTATGTATGTATGCATGTATGATATGACCAGTTCGTTGCCATTTGAACTTCGCGGTACGTGAAATTACTCATTTTTAATATTTTCTAGCATAAGCATAATGCTCACGACTATATTCCCCTAGGAGGTAGTCAGAGATATTCAGAAATCTCAGAACATCCACATTTCACCAGTAGTACCGAAACTCTAAAACAACTCTCAACTCTCTTTAATATTTTCTACTGTTTTGATAATACCTATACTTCTTCTCTACTGAATTGAATAAAACAGAACTTCAAATGAGTTGTGAGAATCCCACCATTACCTCTCTACAAATAATCTAGCGTAACTGGGCACAGTGCACTAACGTACAGTAGTATAACATTAACTGTGAATGAAAATCATGAAGTCAAATGGTACAATACCACAAAGACTCATACAAACGTAAATGGCAAGTCAGACAGACACCTATCAGGTGAGAAATAATAAGGAACATTTGAACAGATATCAAGTTGAGTACAAGAGTTGGAAACAGTTATTGTACTAATCTGAACTAGACCGCACTCGGGGGAATGCAGACGTGGTTCAGTACGAATAGCTGGCAGTTGAATAACAAAGAGATACTAGTTTAAGTGGTGTTGTGGAGCCTCGGTGTTTGAGAAGCTCATCATTGTTGACGTTAGTTAGTGAACATCTAAAAAGACGTGCAGCCATTCACAATAGGTTTTATTATAATTATAAGCATATGCTCTGCTATTATAATTATAATTTTTATCTTAACACATTCTTCTTCTTTTTGTGGTGCCATGTTGGCTATCATTATAAGGGCTATTCGGACCCTGGAGACTGCATCTCTGAACAGTGAGAACAAATTAAATGCTAAGCTCAAAACACTACCACCGCTAACACAAGGAATGCGTTACAACACTGACTCACCGGGCGAGTCGTGGGCACCGTCACAGTGAACGGGGCATTACGGACCCTATACGTAGGTTGTCAAAGTGTTAAGCTACTCTGTGCTGCGAAAACCGTAAGAATTTGTTGTACTGTCTGAATTGATTGGTGATAGTTTTAATGTTTCGGTTAGTTATTAATGATTATAAAAAAAAATTGTATAGTAAAACTAGTACCTATGGTGTTACGCTGAAAGTAAATTGAAAGAAGATGTTGGGATAAGCATAGAGAAGAGTGTGCTTCGTTGGTTTGTTCATATGAATGATAGCAGATATACGAAAGAAATAATAGCTAAAGTGAGTGGAAATGTCGGCAGAGGGCGCCCTCGTAGGACGCATTCTGGTCAAATTGGTTGCATCCTTTAAAAAGGGGAGGTGCGGAGTTCTCGAAACCAACGGGCAAGGATCGTAGTAGTTGGCGCGCCTTGGTCTTTGCCTCTACTGGGAAAGAGGCGTGACGTTATAGATAGATAACACTTGTAAAGTATAGTCCTTTTAGCAAGCAACGTGTGTTTTATTTGTGTTGCGAATGTGTGCGTGAGCGCAGATCTCAGTGCCGTTAAAAACGCGGGAGAAATCAGCAGTACCCATGGGGTCTGTATTCAAGAGTATTCTTGTGTCACATAGCCTTAGTATGGACATTAAACGTAAAACCACGAATTGCTCTTAAGATAAACGTACGTGTAACTAAATCATCATTGTTTCAAGTGGTGCTACTGTTAGTCGACGCAATGTGTTCGGGGGTGGATGTGAGGTCGGCGTCAAACAGTAGAAACTCGCTGGATATCTGCAAGTCTAATATCAAGTTCGGTTCACTGTTAGTATGTGTGTGGCGGCGTCGCAGGGTTGCCATGTTCGATGTGGGAAAAGTTTTCACTTTAGGGGAAAATTTAGTTAGAAATTGGGGAAAAGTAGTGTTTACTTTAAACTTTTTTGCAAATTTTCCTTGATAACAAATCAGAGATAAATTACTGTTTGTTTGGAGATAAATTACTGTTTGTCGTTGGTTTGGTCATGTGGAGAGGATGAGTGATAGCAGATGTACGAAAGAGATATATGGAGCTAAAATGAGAGTATTCTGATCAAATCAGTTGCGTCCTACAAAAAGGGGAGGTGCGGGGTACTCGAAACCGACGGGCATGTATGAAGAGATGTATGGATATGAATGAGGCAAAAGATGTATGTAAGGATCGTAGTAGATGGCGCGCTCTGGTCTCTGCCTACCCCATTGGGAAAGAGGCGTGACGTTATAGATAGATAGATAGAAATTACTGTTTACATTTTTTTAAACCTAAGGCTTTTAAATAAATCGATAACATCAAAAATCCTTGACTGATGACGAGGTAAAATTTTGTTTATGTCCTAAAAACTATTTGGGGAAAATATTTACAGGTAAATAATTATAAAAATATCTTGTGGTAACCCTATGGCAGCGGTTTGTTTATATGTCTGTACGTACATCTACATGTATGCACAAACATACAAGTCTTAAGACTTTCATTGTTAAGCGCCAACAGAGGGCGCTGCTACCTATGTTATTTAACTCCGCACTCGAAGGCAAGTTCTATACTGTTACCACTGTTACCGAATTATTTTATATTTACCTATTAGTGCACGGAGCTGGGCTAATTCCGTTGAAATTAGTTCCTTGCGTAGCGTGCGCGGCTTAGAAATACGGGATAACAAGTAAATACTGTGAGGTTAAGCGATTCTAATTAAAAAATATACTTTTTCCACACATTTTACAGTTCTAGAGAGAAGAGTGACTGCGTTAAAACACAAAGGTTGTACTTCTAAAAATGTATTGGTTTCAATTACCAATATCTCTTAAATATCGAAATCTAATTATGTCATAATAAGCCAATCATCGTATACTGCAGAACATAGGCTTCCAACAAGGCGTTCCACTAAACTCTATCTTTGGTCTCCCCGCTACCTACACTACGCCTGCCAGTTCATCGTTTTTCTTCTCTATCGAGATTATTCTTTCTGCCAAAAGTAATTGTCCCAATTGATTCTTACACACATACATAATACATTCACATCTGTAATTCAGGGGTGAGCAGTACGTTAGCTACAATTACCAACAGAACTGTCTCTGAAAAGGATGGATCTGAATGACGAGTCAAGTCACAGATTTTATAATAGTTAATAGTTTTAGATACAGAACGGCTACATCTTGCGCCTCTCTGAATTCAATTTGGAGCCAAGCAAGAAGAGCATACATAAGGCATGCGCGTGCAAACGAGAAGGCACGTGTGCGAACGCTATCATCTGTAGCAGTACCTACTAGTCTAGGCCATTCTATGTCATGCGGGGGGGTCAAGTCGTGATAAGTCAGCATTTAACTAACAAATATTTATCCCTAAGTCGCCTCGTACAAAACACACGAGAAGAAATGTGAGGATTCATAAACCAGATCCACTATCGCTCCGCTTATCACCCTACGGCCTTACCCCGGCTCTCCTCCGGGACGCATCATCGTCCTACTTGCCAGAATTATTTCCATTCTACATCCAAGTGACTTCAAGAGCCCAGGGAATACCGCCAACCATTATACCTTATTGCCGCGCATTTAGATTCAATTTCGTTTGTTTAAGACTTTTAGATATGCACGTCATTAATGTGGTTTGTTTTATTATCTTTAAAGCGGCTTTCGGTGCTTCGGGAGCTCGTGGCGTCGGCATTTGTTTCATTTGATAAGATATACGCTTCACGGAAAGTATTTAGCTTTTTGTTCTCATGTGAGATTATTGTGTTTCCATTATTTTATGTAGATACAGCCGGCTTTTGTTTGTAAGAATTATTATGTATTTATTTTGTTATAAATAAGGCCTTTGAAATGAAACAATCTGTGCTGATTGGTTTAAAATGGCACGCTGTTCGTTTCTGGAAATTACAGATTTCTGTAGAATCGATTTTGTGTCAGATTAAATTTTGTGTTTGCACTTTGATCAAATGTTGGAATCTACGGTCAGTTGCACGTATTGGTTATAAGGGCTTGGTCAGTAACCAATAACTACTGCGAGCTTTATTAATCAGTTGCACGTATTTGCATTAAAGTAAATCTACTACATCAATAAGACATTAAGCCAACGGTGAAGGAAACATCTTGAGGAAACCTGCATATGCAGAAGAAGAAATTCTGATGCATGTGAAGTTTACCAATCCGCATTGGGTAGGCCTGTGCCCTGCAGTGGGACGTATATAGGTTGATGATGATGATGAATAAGACATTAAATGATATAGAATTTACATTGATGAACTTAAGTGGAATATTAATTTAATATTTCATCAATGTTCAAATATCATCAACTTTGATACGAATATAACTTTGGAGGACTGATGGGAGAGTCAGAATCGAAGCATGTGGCGGTCTTGTCTCTGCTACCCTAATGGGACATAGGTGTATGTGTGTGAGGTAACAAACTTATAGTCGTACACTTCTCAGATTCACACTTGTGTTTGCTATATTCCTGTATATTTCCATAATAAACAGAATCTGCTCTTAGAACGTATCATACATCCTCATTGCATGTCTCCGTGTCACAATTCTTCATTACCTCCCGTTCATTCCCGCGCCTCGCGCACATTTTCCTCACGGAGTCCGGCACTCCATCATCGTTGCCTCGCTACCTCGCTTATTATCCTACTTATTTACCCACTTTCATTCGTCGACTTAATTATTTTCAATGTCAACACCGTCTTGGGCGTCAGCTAACAGTAAAGCCTTACAAATCTTAACAAGTAAGTCGTTTGCTCGCAGACAAGAGCAAAGCCCCGCATTAGAGGCGCCGTCACGCCTGAATTTATAATTAATCCCCGTGAAAGAGATTTACGAATTTCACTTTACTATATAACTCGGTGTTAGAGGATCCTTGCGATGTACTTATTCAGATTCGCATCAAAGGAACTCCGTCGTATGTGGTTACCAGGGGAGCATAAGTTCTGAGCTGCTTAGTACCAGTGCGCGATCTAAAGTTCCATAATATGACGTCAAGTTTTAGAACTTGATTGTTGAAATTTCAATCGCTGTTCCGACATGGAATGTTTAGTGGTGGGTGAAGATTCTATTCGTCAAAGTTTGCATTGTTTTTGAATTGCAATCTTCCCAGGCAGCAAGGTGACGTTGACGACGTAAAAAAGACGATATTACAAGTGTTAATTCAGGGTAAATACTGTTTGTACTGTAATGACGAAGGTTTGCAAGATGGTTTGTGAGTGACGCTGTACCACGATATACAGGTGTAAGAATTGTCGCCATGGTTTACATAGAACAACATTTATATGCCTATGATTTTATTTAAAAAATTTAGCTGTTCTAAATACTTTAAACATTAGGAACTCTTCATGTAGTGAAGATAAATCGTCGCTATCGAAGCACTACCGCAACGTCCGGAGCAAGTGATTGTAGCAAATTGCGTTAACATGAACCTCTCCCGCTCTCATCTTACAACGATTAGAATGAGACAAATGCCAGCGAGAAGGCAGGGGTACTATGATATCGCGATGTGGTCTCGAGTTTATAGATAATTGAGTTGCTAATTTGTGGCAAAATATTTGTTTTAAATAGTTCCTAAATACTTTTATTTTATTAACAAATTTTTAACAAGTCGTAACTTTAATAAATTATGTTGACATAAAAGTTCCACAGTTCCAACAGAGCGGGACTCAAACCCGTGACCTTTGGATCAGCAAACCGGTGCACTACCAATTGAACAGTCAGGCCGCCAAAGTCAGCACAAAGTCAGCATTGTGATAAGGTATCCTTGGTCGAATCTTCTCTATAACGGAACACCTGCCGACGCGGTAGTAAAGTCAAAAAATGACGTCAGAAATCTATCTATGTGATATTATTTTTAAATAAAATTTTGTTTCATTTGGTAGTATGGTGATATATATACAATGTACATATAAAGACACAAAGAGCTTTGGGAACACTCCACGTCGTTGTAATTAGACACTGTCTGTTGCACTCAGCCGACGAATTGGTTCCGATTTACGTTTTGATTACTGAATTTACAACTACAGATACAGGAATGTAGGAACGAGATATTACATCTGTGCATTCATGCGTACCTAGCTGACTACTTTTGTACATAGCTGTTAGTTAAAATTAGCTATGAACACTGACACATACACACACTAATGGGTTACCTTCCGTATCTATAGTCGATCACATAAGACAAGTTTTGTAATAATTTTCATGATGCCATACGAATTAAGGCTCAACGTATTTCGAGCCTGCGACTTTATAAACATACGTTATAAACAGCGTGAACGCTAACCAGTTGGAGTTAGGAGTGACATTGCACATTACTCAGCAGGTACCGCTCAAAGAGCATTTAGATCAATACCTCCAATTGTCGAACGATCCAATAACGGTTGGCAGACTACGTCCTAAAGCTTAACCTCAATATCCACCGTGAATCATTTGTGGAGATACGTTATATTGTTGGTTTACAAACGTGTTGAACTTTGAGCAAGCTTTATGAGTACGATGGTATATGGTATGGTGTGTATAATCCCAAAACATCAACATTTATTTAAAAAACATAATTAACTCAAAAAATAGAAATAAACCAAAACAATACTTAAAATCTAAAACCTCAACTACAAACCAATAACATAGAAAAACCGGAAACATCATAATTATAAACATAAAACATAGTTTTGTCAAACAATTCGCTACATGCCCAAGCGATTGCTCCAAAGTGTTCAATTATCATTCAAATGTAGACACCATACGCTAACACTTCTTTTATCTATCATCTACTTCAATATTGTGTTCAGCATCTACAGGGTGGAATTGATATCATTAGCTTCCTTAGCTGATTTTTTTTGCTCCGAACGGTTTGCTCCCATAGTAAAAGTTGTTCAGTTTGATGGGTAGACTCTTAGTTTAAAAGGATGCTAATTATATCAATTTCACCCTGTATAAAGTGATCGACAATGATAAGTTCTGACATGGTAGTGGCGGTGGAAGTGGGCTCAAGTTCCTATTTTGAATAAATTATTTTAAGATTGAGTTTGATCATTTATTAGTTTTATAAATAAAAAACGCACTGCACGTGGTCCAGTGGCCAGTAACGTTGCCGGTCGTGCAAGAGGCAACGGTTCGATCCACGTCCAGATCGACTCGTACCAATGAGTTTTTCGGAATTTCGGTGAAGGAAAACATCGTGTGGAAACCTGCATGCTGCTCTGACATCCTTAGGGAATATAGTCGTGAGCATATGCATGCTAACGTACTGCAAGGGACAATTGATATTATGGTCAAAGTCAAAGTCAAAGTCAATATTTTTATTCAAAATAATATCACATAGATAACTTTTTGACGTCATTTTTGATTCTACCACCGCTTCGGAAGGTGTTCCGTTGTAGAGAAGATGCGGCCAGAAACTCTACAACACACTTCTTTTAAACAAAACAAAATATACAAAGTACAAATATTGAATTACATAGTGTAACATTGTCAAGACCAGACATTTTGGTCATTCAAATAATCATCGAGTTTATAGTAACCTTTTTTACAGAGGACTTGTTTAACATGGGATTTAAACTTTTTGTCTGGCAAGTTTAGAATATCCTCTGGTATCTTATTATAATAGCGTATACAGTGCCCCATGAAAGATGTGTTGACCTTACTGAGTCGAAAATGTGGGAACACTAATTTATTTTTATTTCTTGTATTGTAATTATGAACGTCACTGTTTTTGGGAAAGAGAGACAAATTTTTGCGAACGTATAAAATATTTTCGTAAATATATTGACTGTAGAAAGTCAAAATACTGATATCTTTAAAAAGATCTCGTAATGAATCTCGACAACGCAGATTATAAATGGCTCGAATTGCCCGTTTTTGAAGGATAAAGACTGTCTCAACGTCTGTAGCACGGCCCCACAGCAAAATACCATAAGACATAATACTATGGAAGTAGCTGAAGTACACAAGTCTTGCAGTAGCTATATCGGTTAGCTGTCTGATTTTTCGAACTGCATAAGCTGCCGAGCTCAGCCTACCCGCTAGGGTTTCTATATGAGGACCCCATTGCAGCTTCGAGTCAATCTTTATCCCTAAAAATACAGTATTATTTGTGAAATGCAATATATCATTATCTAAAATTATTCGATTTTCATTATTAATAACATTTGGTAGAGTGAATTTAATACATTTAGTTTTCTTTGCATTTAATGCAAGATTATTAACACTGAACCAATTCAGAACTTGTCGAAGAGTATAATTTACATTCTCATTTATATCATCAACATCTTGTGCCTTTCTACTTGTTTTGAAAATAAGAGAAGTATCATCAGCAAATAACACTATGTTCGACAAGTTCTGTACCATGTAGGGTAAATCGTTTATATAAACCAGAAAGAGAAATGGACCCAATATAGATCCCTGTGGAACGCCCATTTTTACTTGTGAGCCAGACGAATTTGTTCCATTGATAGACACCCTTTGAATTCTATTTTCCAAGTAAGATTCTAAAAGATCCAGAGCTCTGCCTTGAATACCGTAGTGGTTTAATTTGATCAACATTGTTTTATGATCAACACAGTCAAATGCTTTGGATAAGTCACAAAAGACTCCGATTGCATTTTGGTGCTCTTCCCAAGCGCTAAAGATATGCTGAATCAGCTTAACTCCGGCGTCGGTTGTTGAGCGACCCTTGGTGAATCCAAACTGTTGCTCATGCAACAGCCTCTTGAGGTTAAAGTGGGAGAGCATTTGACTGAGTATAATCTTTTCAAAAACTTTGCTGAGAACGGGTAGGACTGACACAGGTCGAAAGTTACTAGGATCGCTTTTATTGCCCGATTTGAAAAGTGGTATTACTTTGCTGTGTTTCATTAAGTCAGGGAAAGTTCCCGAGTCAATGCAGCAATTAAACAAAGATGCTAAATAAGGTGCTAAAGTTTTAATTACAGCGCTGAAAAGCTTGACTGACATACCCCACAAATCTTCAGTATTTTTTTGGTTCAATGCTTTGAAGACCTTGACTATTGTATGAGGGTCAACATGGTCAAAACTGAATTGGGAAGTGCACTGGTTTACATTATTCTTTAGCAAGACTTCGGCAAGAGCAGGAGAAGAGTTCAAAGATTCTGTAGTCTTTACAGGAATGTTGGTAAAGAATGTTTCAAACTCTTCAGCCACTTCCGCCTCTGAGCTAACTACACCATGATCTGTCTTAATTGAGATGTCTTGTTCTCTCGGTTTTATATTCCCAGTTTCTCGGTTAATCACATTCCAAACAGTCTTAACCTTGTTGTCTGACCTCCTAATTTTATTACGGATATGTAAAGATTTCGCTAAGATGCAAACTTTTCTAAATATTTTTGAATATGTCTTGACGTATTCTTTAAAATTATCACTATGCATATAGGTCTTTTTTCCGTATAGTTCAAAAAGAGTGTCCCTACTCTTTCTGATTCCAACCGTAGCCCAGTCGCTAAATTTGAATTTTTCGGTTGATGTGGTTTTACGAATTTTGAAAATTTTGTCATACTCTGTACAAAGTACATTAAAAAAATCTTTGTAACAATTATTAGGGTCACTTTGGTTAAAGTTAAGAAACGGCAATTTACTCTCTAACGTGTCTTTATATCTCTCTATCTTTCCAACAGTGACGGGCCTACTCTTTTTCATAATTTTATCGTTCGTTTTTAAAGCTGGGAAAGAAAATATTTGTCCGCTGTGATCTGATTTAAGGCAATTTATTACCGCTTTATCAAAGAACTCACAGTTACAGAATATGTTATCTATACATGTGGCGGTAGTAGCTGTTATTCTAGTTGGTTCCAAAAATAAGTTTTGTAAGTCAAATGAATTGAATAAACTAGTAATTCTAAGGCAGTACGAGTCTTTTTCAAGTAAGTTAACATTAAAATCCCCACAGACTATGATGGATTTATTACTTTTAGATACAAATTTTAACGCATCTTCCATTACTGACTCAAAAACATGGAAGTTCGAATCATAGGGCGGCCTGTATACACAAATTATAATGTGTTTTTGTAACTCGACACAAGACAGTTCTATGGTACTTTCAACCGAAAGTCTGACAATATCTCTACGTTCCTTTACTTTAAGATTATTTCTACTAAATATGACTGATCCTCCGCGAGTTTTCGACTTTCGGTTGAGAGCACTAGCTACTCGATAATTTTCGAAGCCAAATAACATTTGACTTTCTTCGAGCCAATGCTCAGTAACACAAAACAAATCTAATTGAAATTTTTCTAAAAATAATTCGATTTCTAATTCTTTGCCAGAAAAGCCTTCGATATTCTGATGAACTAATTTAAGTGTAAACGGCTTTTCTTTTGTCACATTACCTAGTTTAAATCCGGAGATTCAAGTACATTGTTAGCAATATCACTAATCAAAGTATTGTCTGAACAATGTGTCACCGAACCGCTATCCGCGCATTCGCGATTTGACTCGATGATGTTGTTTGAGGTTGAGCTTAAAGAACACGTGGCGCCATCTAGTGGAGCCGGTGACACATTAATCAGCTCCTTCGTTGACAAACTATGTACTTCCTCAGGTACATAATACAGTGATCTTATTTGTCTTGCTAGTAGCCTAGCAATTGATTTTTGTTGGTACAATGTATCCTTCGTCAACATTTTTCCACTAACAATTTTATTAGTGTCAAAAAAAGAAAAAACGTCACTATGACGACATGTCAACTTAAATATACAATTATTTATGGAATGAATAAATACATTTTGGCTTCCCCAATGAGGGGAAGAATAGGGGATTGCACAAAATATTATTCTGTTAGCCCCTAGTTGAGATAACAATTCAAAACTCTTTTCTAACTCTTCCACCTGGACACCCATACAATTTTGTACGTAAATTATAATGTTTGTTTTGCTGTCACAGTCGCTCGATTGGATTGGGTTTGGTTGCAGAAGGCTTGGTATCCACCATAGTGGAGCTGTGTAAAATTAACCAATCTATTTGTTTTTTCTTCGCTTATCAGAAACAAGCATTTTTTTTTTGGTTAGTGTTACACATCTCCACTCCGCTTTTGTGGATTCCAGAACGACGAGTACAGCTCAAACAGCGCGGGATCAATAGCACGAAGTGTCGAGCGATAGTAATATATCGCGCTGTCATTGTCACGCCGTCGTGTAATGTCGCGTGATTTATCTACACTGCGGCTGCAGCCAGCGGCGTGCGACGACGGCTTTGGTTGTATGCGTTGGACAGTGGGCTGCGATTCAGCTTAGAAGATTTAGTGGGTCTAAAGATTAGGCATCATTTTTATACGTATATTTGGTAGGTACTATCAAGTTTAATTAATAATGGTAAAAAAAAATGATTAAAATAAAAGTATCGAAATGAAAAGATATGAAATAATTTATTTGCCATAAAATTATTGATGTAAGGGTCTAGGAGTATCATCTATTCATCTAAGGGTCCTACACCTCCTATTGTCCGGACACATTTTTTTAGCAATAAACACTCGAAATCACCGTCTCTTAGGACTAAGGCGACATAACCATGTTAGGCTGTCAAAACACTTTTTGAGATATTATTCTGTACCTCCACAACTAACAACATTATTAATTTACTATCAGAAAAGGTTCGTGATAAAATTAAATGCTTCTAAAAACCCGGATCTTGAATCAAAATCTAGAAAGTGTAATGGGGTGAATATCCCAAACAGAAAATTTTCACGGCGTTGCTGATAACGGTAGTGCAGAAGGCTGATATGTTGCTGTGTTATTTTTTTCTGGATACAAAATGTAGTCCTCTACCTCGGGCAACATATAAAATTAAGCTAAGAATCTTATTTATAACGTAAAAAAAATGTTTAAGGCCCGTTTTATCATCACGGTGGCTTGTCCGCAACACTTTTTTGATTATTAATTGTCTTGTAACTCGAAAACTATTTATTATTTAGATGAACTACTACCGTAACATAATTGGCATATATTTGTAGTATCAAAAGCAGATATCATTGCTTAGCTAACTATCCTGCAAAAGTTCTGACAAGTATAAATACAACTGTCCCGCGATACAATATCATTTCGGTGGACAACAAGTTTTTCTGGAATAGCTCTGTCCAGAATCCGTTTATGCGTTCCATTCCTCGCTTGCATCTTCGATTAGTCATGCTCAAGGTTTAGGCGCAGACGCACCAGTCGTATCGTGCTGCAGCTTCTCATAAAAAACGTTAGAATGTCATTTCGGTGGTATGGGGACAAAAAAAAATTCATTTCGGTTGCCGTTATATTTCGTCTATTAATCTGTATATTGTATGTGCTTTAAGTATACACTCACCTGAGTATTGTTGATATTATAATCAAAATTATACTTTTTCAGATAATTTTGAATTATCTTTCTTTTATCATAACGGTGTTCTCATTCCGGTGGATTCGGTGGACTTAAATGCCCTTAGAATCCCCACCGAAATGAAAAGTACCACAGAAATCATGACTAACATCATTTTTAGTACAAAATTCAAAAACAGAGTCATTGTGCTAAGAAATTTAAAGCTTTCTTCGTTCGCTCCAACATTTTTCAACAGTATTACACATCAATTTACAATTTTTGCCATTTACAAAGCTGGGAAGCATCGAGCACGCTCCTATCGGTCTTAACCTGTTCGTGTTTAACTATTCTTCTGTATTTATGACAAAAAGCACATTAATGTAGAAAAATAAAGGCTTTTATTTGTTTACTTGTATCACTTCGGTGCATATATTTTTCATTTCGGTGGATGCTTTTCATTTCAGTGGCTTTTAAAAAAACAGAATCATTTTTCTCAGTAACTAATTATGATATTTTGTCCCCGCTAAAACACATACAATTAAAAATTACAAAGTTTACGTCAAAGTTAAAAAGTAAATAAAAAACCTAAAAATAAAAAATCTCACCGAAATGAGAAAAAAATCACGAATGTTGAAATTGACCCAATGGTGTGTTATCACAAGCATTATTATTAATTGATTTGTATAATTAGTAATGCCTACTGTATCGGTCGGCCCCATTCCGCCAAAGTATGGGTTGAACCTAATCTGGCAGCACGGCTTCGCATTTTTTCACCCTCCATCCTTTTCTATCGTTCCGGAACGTCATTTGCTAGAGCGAGAAAGATAGCGGGAATGCGTCTGACGCGGCAGCACCGACAGTGCTGCGACCTTTCTCACTTTAGCAAATGACGTTCCTGAGCGACGGAAAAGGATAGAACGTGAAAAAATGCGATTTCGTGCTAACAGATGAGCCTCAAGTCTGTATGTGTTCCGCTCTCGGCGACGCGACGATCGCCTCTGCGTTAATATTTGACGAACGTGATTGAATTTAACTTTTCTCAGAAACAATTTATTTCAATTTATATCAGAGCTTTGTTGATACAAACTGAGAGGCGACTGTTGATGTCCCCTTCGTGACTGTCTCCGTGGAAACTGAACTGTTTTTATTAGGATGTCCTCCAAGATATTTATAATTAATTTACTTCGCGTTTTATTTTCATCCAATACTGAGTTCGCTTATAATTTGTAGGCACATAATTATTTAATAAATTTTAAATTGAAAAATAGGCAATAAACATAAAAAAAACGAGTATTGTAATGAATCATCATCATCATCAGGAGCTAGAACTCGATTGCTATATGTATGTCCATAGCAATCGAGTTCTTTCTTAGTTCTAACACAGATGAATTGTTAACTCCACCTGAGTTGTAGCTTCACACTTCACTGGTTATTCGGTGACCGTAGTAAAATGGAGATAAACGACAATAACTCAATTCCTTCAAAAAACCCTTAATTAAATGTATAGTCGACCATACCATACCTCGTACAACATTTCGAACATACGAGTAATTAAATATCAACTCAACGTCGGAAGGATAGTTCTAGAAATAACTAATAAGCATAAACAATAGGAAGATTGGCATGAAGGACAAGAAGGTGATATTCTCGCAATGGATTATACAAGCTTGTGACGATCATTGTGATCATCGATTACAAAATACCTCGATGACATTGACAAACTCCGTCAACGACTTGGGAGCATCATCCACTGTTAACAAATACTGGTTAATATAATTTCTTAACTCTGGTAACCAATCAGTTGACAGAGAATACTTCCAGATCTAACATTTAGCATAGTAAAGTTTAATGGGTATTCCGATTCTCACGCGACAGTGAAAGCACAGAGGATTATATAATCCTCTGTGGTGAAAGTGAACTAAAAAGTTCTTAAGGGGCCATAGGTCCCGACGAATATTTTCTATGAGAAACGCGATTGCCGAGCGCTCCGAAAAGTGTGTGCGTGAGCCGTATTTTCGATTAAAAACAACTAACCAAAGTACTGTTTCTAGATTTTTTTTATGATTGCACCAGTTAAACTAATGGTGAATATGTGAGTATAAATACCAACAATCGGAAACTATTTTAAGTTTTTCTAAAACGAGAAAAATGTTTAAAAATGCATGAAAATACGTCATCTTTGTGACGATTTTCTATCGAGTGAAGTAATTCCAATCGTGTATTCAGTTGATGATTTCACTAGATGAACTATCCAAAAATACTGAGGTATGACTTTAGTTTCGGTAAATGGTATAAATCTAGTCGTAAAATGAAAAATAAAAGATGCCTCCGAGGTATTTCAACCTACTATTACGTCTTAATTTGAAACTCGTGAGGAAACAAAAACAAATCACTTGCGACTTTGTACCTAATGTCAACATCCGATAGAATTGAATTTTTATTTACTTGTATGGAGAGTTTTATTTACAACGCTTTGAATGTTAGATGGAAATTGCATAATAAATATAACGGGCTGAGCTCAGCTGTCAACACGAATGCGGGCGGCATTTTTAAAAATTCCACACGTTTTTAAAATATGCATTTTATTATATGACAAACAGATAAAATACGCAGTGTGATATGCAGCGCGATAGGATTTGATGAAGCTTTCATACAATTCTGCGTCATCGTTTATCAATCATATCGACGCGATTCGATATACCATCGAAACCAGTTACGTACATGTATAAATAATTCCTCTATCGAAACCAGTTACGTACAAGTAAAAAAACGTAACCGTCCTTCTGTCGCAGTCGGGTAAAAATAAGCCTTGTTCGCAACTGGTTTCGTTCAAGTAAACGTTGATCGTAACTAGTTACGGAACTGCGGTTTCGATGGCGGCGAAGCGACCTCTTCCATACTTTTTGGTGAGATTAAATTTCAATTACATATTTGATACATTAGAAAAAAAAGAAAAAATTACTCTCACAGGTACATTATAGCATTGTAATGACCCCAAAGTAAACTAGGTTTTTTGTTATGGAAATTATACAACAACTGCATAAACATAACATCCTTGACCGAACCAGGATTCGAACCCAGGATCCTGGATTGACAGTCCGGCGTAGTAACTTAATTATAATGAGAAAGTAGTCAGGTAATCATCGCAATCATCCACAGCCTGAATCCACTCACTGCTGGATGATAGGCCTTCATTTGTTTATTTCATCCTCCAAGACAGGGCAAAGCGAGGTGACGGCAGATGGAGCAAAGCTTAGTCCCGGTGAAGGCCGAGGGAAGGAAAGCGAAGTGTCATCCGGCGGGACGATGGGTCGACGATATAGAGTCGCGGGAGGTAATATGTGGATGCGATATTCTCAGGACATAATCAGGTACGCAGGATAAATAAGTACATACGTATGAATGGTCAGCAAGGCTCCACTAATTTGTTCTTACCCTTTTGGATTTGGTAGAGACCAGGCGTGACAAACAGCGCGCTATTATGCCTTTTCGGGAATTTTCGGAGTTGATTGTCTTTGATAAAATGTATACCTGCTAGACCAAAGTTCGTAAGCTCAACATTTTATAGCTCGTGTAAACCGGGATTAACAGAAGCGACTACTTATAAAAGTAGACAATTAAGTCCAGCGAGCTCGGGGGATGCTCAGGATACTTTAATACTTTTTTTAAATGCAACGCAAATGAGTGTAGTTTGATAAGTGACACCGAATTATGCAGCCATTTAACACCGACCATATTTAATTGGGCCTGCACTCGCAAATATTTGCGGTACGTGGTCCGCCATCATGGAAACTAACTGAACCGATTAATTTACGACCGGGGTGAGGGGTGCGGGGTCAGCACGCAGGCAGGGGGAGGGGGCACTAAATAACAGCAAAGGGTTCATTTCATACAAAAGTTCACGGTAGGTTCAAGTAAATACATTTTCAACTCTTTGCATGTGATTGTCTTAAGATATAGCTCATGCTAACACGAAAGAAGAACTGTTTGCATATAGTTATAGGCGATACCTGGGTACAATCATTTTCTCACAGCTTCTAGCTTTTCTAATTCCTTGCTAAATAATTCCTCCACGCATTATTCTACCTGCCACGATCGTTTATCTAAATTGACTTTCTGTACTCTGCCTTCTTTTCTAAAAGGGCACGTAACAAGTGAAAATAAAAGAAAGAATAGTAGCATGAATGTGAAATCATCTTGTAGACGGGTCCTTGGCTAATTGAGACATAGATCACATCGTACGAGCCGAGTTGCGTAAACTATGTGTAGTGTTTACACAACGTTTATATTTCGTTGGAAAGAATAAATTAAATTCCATCTGTGGTATCAAATGTGAAACATTCACACAAACACATTTTGGTATTTTGATAAGTTTATAAAATTGTAGAATTGCAATGGTGACAAAAGGGGTATGTGTAAAGTTGGTGTCGTTTAATTACTTTCGCGGCCATAGACTGAAGTACTGAAATTTTGTATGGAGCACATATAGCTAAGTAATATCGGGCTGACATATACAGGGTAGAATATTTTAGACGTGGCAGTACGGTAGGTACCTTAACCATTCTATATTCAGGAAAATGTTCTCAGGAGACTATCCTTAACTTTTTGAGACATTTCAACCTGAATTCACAGATTTTGAAAAAAAAAAAACTGTCAGTAAGAAAATGGGCAATTTGCACAAACACTTTTTTTATGCACATCGATCATTTGTTTCTTATAAGGATCACACCTCAGGGTGGACGACGACCTGGTGAAGGCGGCGGGAACCCGTTGGATGAGAGCAGCGCAGGACCGGCCGTTGTGGCGATCCTTGGGAGAGGCCTTTGTCCAGTAGTGGACGTATATCGGCTGATATAATGATGAAAAACGGTACGGTACGGTTTCGGTACTACTGGTGAAACTCTAAGGTTTCAGAATATCTCTGACTACCCCCTCGGGGAATATAGTCGAGAGCATATGCTAATGATGAAAAACAATTTAGAAAAACATGATTGACTTCATAACTGGTAAAATTAAGTTTTATTTTCGTAACAAGAAAAGCGACTTAAAAAAAACGACGAGACAATTTTCTTATCTTGATTATTTATGATTATACATATATTTTTTTTAATTTAAAATAGAAGGAAAAAGAGATAAGAAAATACCAGAATAGAATTCTTGAACAACAAGTGAAAGCAGTATCAAAGCAGTTGCAAAAAAAAATACTTTTTATAAATACTTCACCGACAAGATAGTATCTCTTGAATAAGATAATGCTAAAACATCTAAATAAAACATAAGCCATATAATAACCGATATTACGTTATAACCGACAAAGCCGGACCCTTGGGTTTCATACTGGAACTCGGGCACTACTGGGGTCTCACTGACATGATTAATTGGGGAACTAACGGCCTCGGCCGGTGGACTCACGAGTCGAGTGGCTTGTTTGACCTCCATGTATACAGAGTGTTGGACGGAACGATAATCAAGAGATCCATTTAAATCATTGGTCCCTAATACCCATGCTTTAGTCTGTTTTGTTAGGGTTTCGTTTCCTATTCATTAGCCTACGCCTTCCGTCTGCCCTAGCTTCAGACGGCTGAATCTTCCGAACCGTAATAGGTATCCTGTTAAAATTATCACAAAATATGTATAATTTTTAATGGATTATATAAAAAATAATAAAAAAAGTAAAAAATTTAGGGGCACCTACACAAGAAACTAGTTTTTATCAACGTTTCTTCTTCCTGTTGTGTCGTAAAAACGGTAATATATACAAGCGGCAAATTTGGTGTGATTACAGGGTGTTACATAAGTAAGAATAAATTTTTAAAACTCTTAAGGGGGTTGTTAAGACTGTCAAACTGAACAACTTTCTCTATGGGACCAACATCGAAATCGCGAAAAATTAAATCTGATATCCCATACATATTTTAGTCGATTTGTAGAGTATATAGAACATAAAATTAGTTTTTCGCGATTTCCATATTGGTCCCATAGTGAAAGTTGTTGAGTTTGATGGTCTAAACCACCCCCTTAAATGTTTATTTGTATTTTTGTAACACCTTGTATAGTGCAAAATCGACAATAAAACAACAAATAATAAAAACTGGCTAAGTGCGAGTCAGTCTCACGCTAAGGGTCCCGGACAAAACAAAATGTTATAAAATGTTCCCAACTGGTTAAGTGTGTAACTAATGACCTGGAACGTGAAATTGATAGGGTTGTTGAGTTTTGGTCAGTGTTTACACAGTTGTAGGCGTTCGTATCAATTATACATAGATGCTTCAAAAATAAACTCTTTGGGTTGAAATTCTACGAATACACTAAATCCTAAAGTTTAGAAGGTTAGATGTTTGGATGCTAATAACTCGGTAACAGATGATAGCTTAAAAACTAACAAAAGTATCATCATTGAAAAAAATTTTAGTTGGAAAAATATATTTGTAAAAATAAGAATTTTATTTTTTGAACAATATTAAAACTCAGTCATATACTCGTAGGCTAGGTTATTGGTTTATTGAAGTATTCGACTAAAACTAGTAAAACACGAGTTATGGCTGTATTAATGTAAGGAAAAAACTAAAACAACGAAAAACAAGAAATATAATATCTTGAAGACTTGAAAACAAATTACATTCTAGATACAAAATAAAAGAATTATCTCGTAATATAATACGAAGCGCAACAAAGCGAACATGTGCCGGCTCTGTTTAAGCGTAAACCTCGAAATCCTTTTTGAAATTACACTCAGTTCGTATGATGCATGTAATTAAAAAGTGGGCCACTGTTGCATAATATCCTCCAGCTATACTTGAGCTCTGCATCTATATGACGCTCCTTGTATATCTAGTGTAATGTGGAGGTCGTTTTACAGTGGTTAATGATAGTGTTTGTGTGTGAGTGAGGGGGGGATGGGGCGGGTCGGGAGGGGGGATGTACCGATGAAACCCCGCGGCTTTGATATCAGTGCGCTCGGTGAACATGATATGTTGATTTGTATGCGATGCCGGGGCTGAAATTAAAATTTATGTTTTGTAGGAACCGAATTTAATGAGAAACTAGTGATTCCTGCGGTTCGTGAGCTGCTTTTTACAGTTGAAGAGATTTTGAGCTTTACGCTCTCGTAAATACACGGGGCAGTTCGTGTTGAAAAATGTTTTTTAAATTATTGTTTTTTAGGCTACGTACCTACTAACTATGTTGTTATGTACCTACCAAATAAGTTAAATAAAATCTTCAAAACTGCATTTCCTTATCAACTTTATCGCCAATTCTCACGTGGTCCGTGTATTATGACTCACGCCCTCATCCATTTTGATTAGAGGTGGCCTTTGGCCAGCAGTGGGACGTTCATCGGCTCATGAAGAGGAAACTATGTGTAACATAACATAACATAAATATTCTTTATTTGCACACCAAAAAAAATACAGCAAAAAAAAACAGAATAAAGATCAAGATCAAGATTAAAAAAAACAGAATAAAGATTAATATCAAGATTCTTATTGAATTTACCCTTTGAGGTCTACCCAAACCATGCCGACGGGGCCCTTATTCAAGCTTACGCTGGCCGTCCGTCCATCCGTCCTAGCTTTAAAGAGCAGTATCTATTGAAACTTAATAGGTAGAGAGTTGAAATTACCATTTGTATAGGCAGGGTCCTTCTTAATATTATATAGACGGTTTTTTAAGGCGATGATCAGACCATCAAACTGAACAACTTCCTTTTTGAGACCACAGTTAAGTAAATGAATACTGCAAACCTCCTCAAAATGTATTTTAATTTATGATATTTAATTCGAGATTTCGATATTGGTCAAATTATCACTTAGAGAAAATAGTGTAGATTGACACTAACGAATTATTATTATCAATAAATTGTTTCTGTTTGATGGTTTGATCATTTTCTGACTGACCCTTAAAAAGTGTCAGCATATTAAGAGGAACCCTACAGTACCTAACATGTCGCGCTGCATGGCACAGGGAGGGTGTATGAGCGTTAATCTACCACGTGTGCCCAATGCTGATTGGTAGATTTCGATAAATAGTCGTGAGAATACAAAAGTTTATAAAACAATTTAGTAAAAACTCAAAATGTACCGGATGATTTCTTTTCACGTTCCGAAACATTCAGGGGTGGTTCACACCATCAAACTTAACAACCTTTACTATGAAAGCAAACACGAAATATTAAAAAAAACAGCTGTCCTCACACATTAGAGTCGGGTAATTGCAGTTGAATATGGAACACCTTTTTTTTTGCGATTTAATGTTTGCTCCTATAGTAAAAATTTGATAGGTTGAAACATCGCTGAAAGTTTCGGAACAGTGAAAGAAATCATGTATCTAATCTCTTATATTCTAAGTGACCTATTCGTGTATATAAAACATATCAATATGGTTTCACGGAAACGTTTGTAACGATTTGGACGAATTAATGTTTTAGTTTCAAGTTTATAGACAAATATAGTTAGTAGATTTGTGTCATAAACAACAATAAAAAACTAACGCTGAGCAAAGATCTATCTCCCAGGTACTTGGTTAATACTTTACGTAATCTAAAGTAGTTCCCAACACGGTAGATTATGTAGGTGGTCAAGGACAGATGAGGTGTTAATATTAAAATCGATCCCGGCGTCACGTGCAGCGCGACGAATAACTGCATACTTTAACAATACCGGCTAAACTGTAAGCGGTAGCGTTTGATTAGTTAACCATGCACCCAACAGATTATCATCCTTAATCGCTTAAAAACAGGGTCAGCTACTGACAAATTAAAAACAAGACGAGCAAACTGTTTTCCATTCTGTTTACTTTTCCAATATCGAATATCAGAATTCTCAATTTGGGAATGTGAACAAATTGGGTGCTATTCGTCCATATTCATCTACCATCCTCATCACGGCTTTTACCAATTGCTGTCAGCAGAAAATATAAAAAATGCCAGCAGTTTTGCCCCTCAAAGCGGGACGCAAAAATACTGCAAGACAAGCCTCGTACGACAACCAAGTGAAAAAATGATATGTTGATGTAATGAAAGCTGGAAATCACACAACTAATAAAGTAAAGTTGATTGGTTGAAAGAATAGTGATGAAGATACTTTCACATTAACGTTTTTGGTGGGAAGGGTTTAACATGCGCGCCTACGACCTACTGCTAGTAACCGCTCCAAGCCTAACAATTGTACCATCCAGCAATCTCCGCCGAAGTCCCCGGACATCGTTCACGTGTGTGTCATACATTCCTCCCCTCTCCCTGCCTCCCCCGCACCGCGACTACCCCCCGCGCTCGCCCGCGGGCCGGGACGTGTCTCACACTTGCCGCTGCAACTGTTCCCGAAGGCCTCGTATTGTGGGAAGCCGTGGACTGGCTTGTATTAAATTGTATGAAATATGATCGTTCATATGAGAACTTTTAAAACTTCTGGCTTAGGGTTCTATCAGTTTGCAGGTTTGAGAGGGCTGGCCGAGCAACAGTGCGATCTTGAGGTGTGGAGTTCACGAGATTAGGATGAGATTGCAGATGTTAGCAATGGATCAGTATACGACAAATGCCCTTCACGAGATTTGACTTATTAATGCCTATATACAAGGTGTTAGGGTAAACAGTTGCATTACTTAAAGGGCGCAATCACCCATGCACATGACACTGTACAACTTTTGCCATGGAACCTACAGGAAATACGTAAAAATATATCAACTTGACATACAAACGTTCGATCATCTGATTGCATTTAGTATGGAAAATCCAACATATTTTGGCGAATTTCCTATAGGTTTCTTAAGGAAAAATTTTCAGTATCATAGGTAGAATCACCCCTTAAAGTAAGTAAGTAGTTTACCCTAACACCCTGTATGTATTATAGAAAATTGTAAGAGAATTTGCTTCAACTAGGAACAAAAGAAAGATAGATAGATAAACAATTATATTAAGTACTTACCTAACGCACACATAACGTTACAGTTCACAACAAGTTTACAAAACAAGAATACAACGAAACCGTAGTAGAACCGTGGTCATATGAATAAATACGACTAGAAATCAAGAAAAAAGTTGTAATCCATTGTTTTATGGATCAAAATGGCGTGTTTTACGAGTCTAGCGGCAATCTACGGCGAGGTGTGCCGCTTGTATGAAGCTTCCGATCTGTTCGGATGTTTAATCATGTGCCGTGGTCATATAATATGAAACCGTAGTCAAAGATATTCCATCACATTCAATACCCGTGGAAGTCTCCTCTTTCCACAGTTTTAATCTAAATACATAAAACAAACATTCTATTCAATTAATCAAATCAACCCACTACTGGGCATCCATCCTTTACATCACTTGATCAGTCCGTCTTCGGACAAAGGCCTCCTTCATATTACTCTGTGACGTTCTGTCTCTCGCCCTCTGCATCCAGTAGGGACCCGCGTGTCTCCTAACATCATTGACCCATCGTTCTGGGGGGAGGCCTCTACCACGCGTGGTTTCTCTGGGCCTCCACTCCAGTGTTCTTCTAGTCCAACGCTTAGTATCCATACGTGCAACGTGACCCGCCCATCTCCACTTCCGGCGTTCTATAGTGGCTACCACATCCACGACCTTTGTATTTCGCCGAATCCACTCATTGCGCTTACGGTCTAGCAGCGTGATGCCGAGCATTGCTCTCTCCATTGCTCGTTGCGCAACTCGGAGTTTTTCGGCGGACTTTTCCGTCAGTGTAGTAGTCTCCATGCCGTAGGTCAGAACCGGGAGGATACACTGGTTGTATACTCTCGTATTGAGGTATTGTGGTATAGTTTGGAGCCCAGTATATTATTATGTTTATTTGCCCGACCAGCTTTGAGCTATTCTGTGACTGGGCATAGGCCTCCCTTTTATTGCGCGAAAACAAACATAGGTGTCAGTGTGTATATTCCCAGATAACATTTGAGAAACTATATCTAGACAAAAGACTTAGTTAAGCAAGGTGTATAAACCTATTAGCTACAGAATACACTCGCAACAGAGCTAGCTCCAGCTTCTCGCATTACTTAATCGGCTAAAAAGAAACACTAGACTAGACTTAGCTCTAAAGCTTCATTGTGAAGGGAGAGTTCTAAGTCGATAAGAACATCAAATTGTTTTGTTTGTAAAGGGATCCGTTTACAGAAACTTTCTCGACATTTTTAACTTTGTTGATGTTTAAAGCAGTCTACAGGGTGAAATTGATATCAATAGCATCCTTCTAAAATAAGAGTCTACCCATCAAACTGAACAACTTTACCTATGGGAGCAAAACCAATCGGAGCGAAAAAACTGGTTGTTGCATACATTTGAGTTGAGTAGGCATTGCAGTTTAGTATGGAATAGCAGATTTTATGGTTTGGCTGTAAGAAACAGAAAATTACAGTCTTGCATTACATAGGCACAATTATATAGTCTATTTTTACACGTTACATGACTGGTGTACAAAGTACGTAGGTACGTACTAGTTAGTCACTGTTAAGTCACTGATAACATTTAATAGTAACAGTTCCTTGTTTTGCTCCCATTGTAAAAGTTGTTCTATTTGATTGGTAGACTCTTAGTTTAAAACGATGCTAATGATTTCAATTTCACCCTGTATAATGAGCAATTATCTTTGTATCCGTTGGTCTAGTTTGCTTGTTTTTTGTTTGTATTTTTACATTTTTCTCCCTTTTGATGACTCGATTTTGATGAAGTTAACAGAGAAAGTTCGCTCAATAGTTTAATCAAATTCATTAATTGATCCGTTTCGTCACCGAGTAGCTATCCTTTCTTGAAAACCACTAGATACAAGCTAGTGGCGGCCAGAACACTTGGGGTGTTCATCGCAGCAGCGATGTTTCTACCAAACTGCCGCTCATTCTCGTACGTGAAAGCTCAATGTGTGTCGGAGATCCAAATAAATAATGTTTCTTTCTTTCTTTCTTTCTTTCACGTATTGCCGCACCCTGACCATGTATGGGTGTGGCTGCGAGCTCGTATGAAGCTGTTTTTCTGGTAGAATAGCTACATATCGTTACGTATTTCTCTGGTCTGCGCGCAGAAAGTCGCGGAAACAGCTAGTTTGTTAATGGATATTATTGCTTCGAAAGGCTTATAAATCTTAATTAGTTAGTTTTGCTTTAAGAATTTAGGTAGTCTACATTAATCTAGGCTGTCTAGATACCAACACGAACTCGCCTTTAGGGAAAACATATTCATCAAATGTGATTAATAACAGTACGCCAACCGAACACGTACCGGACACCTGGGCAAACGCCCTTACCTAAGCTTCAGTGCTACATACGATCCTTGCAAATATAAACCTTAAGCCTTTAACGTAAAGATTACAAAGACTGTAACATTACGATGGTCTACGTCTAAATTAAATGAATTCTAATATCAGGGGTTATGTCAAAAAAAAGATTATTTTGTGATCGACTTTAATTTGGAATACATTGTTCGCTCGTATTATTGTTTGTTGAACTTGCTCGTTTAGAGCAAGTAACGTAAAGCAAATAAGTTTTATTAACAATTGTTTTTTTCGTTTTTGTCGGTGCCTGACCGGTCTGGTACTGTGGCGATTTGTATTTTATTATCTTTGAAGCGCTTTTGTAATGGCGCCTGCGGGTAAGGGATGGTCGCTTTATGTGACCTCTGTCAAAAGACCATTGTTGTTTCAGTTTGTAAATAAGTAGATAAATTATACTTATTACATCGTTTGATGTAGTTGCTGCTCTTTGTGGAATACCTACTTTTTCACATTTTTTGCGTAGTTAGATTAGTTTTAAATATTTGTCATTCTAAATAATTCCAGAATTCATCGATTTCTTGTTTCTCATAAGATAATTGTAATGTTTCAAGATCGTTTTAATGTTTCGATTATGGTAAAATAATTTAAAGCAAGACGACTGAATCAAAAGGATTTAATGGTCAATAGGTTTTAGAGTAGCATAGTTTAATTACATTAGATTTCTAAAGTAATTTTTCTGCAAATAAAACATTTTTGCAATCGCAATATTTCCATTGGAGTAGGTATCCATCGTTTCCTAAATAAATTGGTGTAGAAAAATTCCCGCGTCAAGGTAAAGCATCAACGACTGTTCGTAATTTTCAAGCACAGTATCATGTGACGTCACATAATGCACCACACGCGCCCCATCCTGTTATTAGCCAGCATGTGGCACTCCACCGCCAGCACTCCTCGAGTGGAGAGCGGAGTGGGGTGGAGTGGAGCGCACGTGCGCTGCCTTTGTGTCAGGACACTTGAGGGCGGACGGGTGGGGGGCATTATTGCATCTATTACTAGTTTTGAGGGTCTTAATATCGTGGGTGACATTGTTTGGTTTAAATGGTGATTAGGTTTTAAGTGTTAGTCGATAAAAGGGTAAAATTGACGAGAGATTTATTACGGTCGTTTAGTATTTCGTTTGTTAGTTGATTTCTTGTATTTTTTGTTTTGTTTCGGTAGGCACCTAGATAAATTCGGGAGCCGCGTGAGGATGTTTTAAAAAAGACGAAAAAACTTTAAACTTAATTTATTTTAACATAAAATTACACGAGCTTATAACTCGGAGCCGATTTGGGGACTGACAATACAAAGCTTAAGCCTAGAGTTACAAAAATGTAGAGCTATGCACTCTCGTCGCCCGGTGGCCGGGACGCTACTCGCTAGACATAACATCCTAATTGCAATTCAGCAAGACGCTCAGGCCTGCACTGTGATAGAGCGGGAACCTGGGTGCATAACTACCTTTTTTCTATGAATAGAAATCACTCGGCACTCATCAATTCGCGCAACATATCACTTTCTAAACCCGCAATTACTGGTCACTACATATTTTTAATACAGAATATGTATGTAGGCGGATAACCTAAGTAACACAAATATAATCCTTATAATACTGTCACGGATGCTGCCAAACGTTAATCGTAAAAAGGCATTCACAAATTCAGAGGGTTTGTCAATTAGCTTTGTAGCTCAGCGGTCGGACGTGCGTTCCCGTAAATTCGAGAAGTCCTGGGTTCGAGCCCTCAATCCGGTGAAAACACTTTTAGATTTTAATATTGTTCGGGAATGTTCTAGAAGAGAGAAGGAGAACGAATATTTAGAAAGAAACAGAAAACAACGAAAAGACAGTCGTTTTTAGGAATCTTCGAGAAAGGAGGAGGAGCTAGAAATAATTAGAAGCGTTTAGAAGGAAACAAGGGAATAACGAAAAGAAGATCGAAATTCGATTGCCTAGAACATTCTAAGCAGTATATAAGCCGGCGAGTTTGCGGCCACAGGGCAGTACTGAGTTTAACAGTGATAAGCGCGAAACCAAAAGGAAGAAGAGAATAAGTGAAAAGTAACTAGTGAGAAGTAAACAGTGTGTAGTCAAGTGAGTGTGGTGCCGTGTCGTCATAATTGTGACGTGTGTCGTGACGTCGTAGTGGTGACGTGTCGTGACGTCATAGTAGTGACGTAGTGAATACAGTGCTACAGTGGTGTAAAGGAGAACCCCCGTCTGAGGACCTTGTGACGAGGACTGTGCAAGGGGGAATCTCTGCGTCGAGGACTCCGCGAAGAGGACCCTGCGAGGAGGACCGTGTGTAAGATAAACCCAATAAACTCTGTAAATTTGGACTTGGCGTTTCACTCCAATCCCGGAACCCGTCGCTCGTAACAATACGTAGAATAGCGTCGTTTTTGTCGTAAAAGAGAATGCGGAGGCACGGGCGTAATTCTCCAAACGACGCTATGCTACGCCGCCACACGTATCTTCTGTTATAGCGGCCGTGCTATCGCGCGCGATCGCATTCCGTCTATCTTATATGCTCTAGCCAATGACATCCCTGAGTGACAGAAAAGGATGGAGCGACGGAAAAATGCGATGCTGTGCTGTATGATATAGTTCAACCCTAAACCGCGCTTTATATACTTATAAAACAAATTTTAAAACTAGTATGGATCCCTAAAGTTCATTGTTTATTAGTACATCATTTAATTCTAAAAAAAATAGTGTATTGATAAGCGGACCAGGTTAAATGAATTAGCGACTTACCATAAACGATGAGCAGCAGCATACAAATGCAGGCGGCGCCGCGCGGCGACATTCTGCCGCGTCTACACCTGTAACCGAGGGCAAACGGTTAGTTCTAAAGTTTACAAGTTGAAACACTTATGTAATAGTCGTGTAAGTTGTCTAGTGGGTAGCTTGCGTAGAAGCGGAGTTTGGATCCCAGTTGCGTTCAGACTGGGACTGGGGTGTAACAAAACACTTTAATACAATTTAAATTAAAGGGTGGTTTAGATCAACAAACTGAACAACTTTCACTAGGTATGGAGTCGGTGTGAAGAAGAATAAAAAAAATTTCTGTTATTTCATACAAAATTGCAGTAGTGCCTACTCGGCAGGGACAGGGACAGCAGCAGCAGTCTTGGCGGCACATACGCACGGTTTCGGCGACTAATGCCTAAAATGAATAATGACAATAAAAATAACGATTTTGTATATTTTTTATTTTTGTATAAAATGCCAATAATAAAAATTGTCTTGATATAAAAATGTCAATAATAAAATTTTAGAAGTATAAAAAAGACCAATACACAAATTAAACATTTTTCAAGGAATAAAAATCATGTGACTTTAAATCCCGATACGAGAGCGACAGTTTACTGGGTGAAATTGATATCATTCGCATCTTTTTAAACTAAGAGTCTATACCCATCAAATTGAACAACTTTTACTACGGAAGCAAACCGATCGGAGCAAAAATCTGCTGTTCCATACCAAACTGCAATGCCTACTCTACTCAATTATTTGCTATTCAGACTCTGCCAACATTTAACACTACCTGGAACCATCAGCTAACGTGTCGCTCAATATAAAACATCCCAGGTCAGTGGTCAGTTGATCACCCAACACAAGACTGACCCGACCAGACGGTGCTTAACGTCGGTGATCGATTTAACCTCTACACCAATACAATACGCTATCTACGTCAATGTGCACTGTACATAATTGTAATTACAGCACATACATAGTATTGGCTTACAGTAATATATTAGTTGGAGCAGGTGACTGGGAGCCCTAGAGCTAAGCCTTGATTAAGCGTTCGCCATAGTTTATATTTATTAGTGATACAACCTGCCTTCGTATTTAATTGTGTGGTTCTGGCCTATAATCCAGACCAAGCCAATTTATTTATTCTTGTGGGTGTTGTACGAGGCGACTCAAGGATAAAGTTGCTTATGCCTATGACTGGCCCGATAGCACAGTCTGCAGTGAACCTGCCTGCTGTGCCGAGGGTCGCGGGTTCGAATCCCGTAAAGGGACAAATATTTGTATGATGAATATGAATATTTGTACCCAAGTCATGGATATTTGTATCTATATTTATGTATTCTATATAGTTGTCTAGTTATCATAATACAAGTCCAGGCTAGATTCTGGTACTATAAATGTGACTAGATAATTTGTGTGACAATGTCTAAGATATTTATTTATTTATTAGTCTATTGAATTTAACCAAGTCCTGGAGGTACAGATTTATGGTCACAATCAAACTTGAAGCAGAAAAAAAAATAAGTACATGGAATTAAAAATAGGCATGTTTGAGAGATATATTGATGTAAATGAGGCGAAAGAGGTACCTATGTAAAGATCGTATTAAATGCGCTTCCTGGTCTCTGCCTACCTCATTCGGATAGAAACGTGACGTTATACAGAGTGCTAGAGTAAACAGTTGTATTACTGATCAACTTTCCCTAAAAAACAATTAGGAAATTTGAAGAAAAATAACGACTTTTCATACGAGTACAAACGTTCGACAGCTGATTGCATATGAACGGAACAAAGAACGGAACTGTTGCCGTTTTGCATAAAAATTTTTTTTTAATTTCCTATAGGTTTCTTAGGAAAAGTTAAGCAGTATCATGGGTACAATAACTTCTTAAAGTATTTACCCTAACACCCTGGAGATAGATAGATGGAATTAGAAGAGATCACAATATAGCATATGCTCACGACTATATTCCCCGATGGGGTAGTCAGAGATATTCTGAAACCTCAGAAAATCCACGTTTCACCAGTAGTACCGAGACTCTGTCCAGTGTGACGGGGGGTGAGCCCGTCGCCACTTAGAATGGACAGTGGTACAATACATGCCTCAAAATTGAAGCATGCAGGTTTCCTCACGATGTTTTCCTTCACCGAAAAGCCAGTGGTGTTACAAATCGTACATAAATTCCGAAAAACTCATTGGTACGAGTCGGCCTGGACGGGGATCGAACCATCGCCTCCTGCACGGCAGGCAAGGTTACTCGCCACTGGACCACCACGGCTAAAAAATTAATTTAACAATGAAAAAATATTCCTCAAACAATCGGAGTTAGGGAATGTGCTCGTATTGTAGAGAGCACAAACAAAAGAGTTTTATGTAAGTGTCGCAATGTTGTGAAGCGCCCTTTTGTCCTGGAACTCATTTATACGTGGGCTCGCGCGGGGCGGGGCGGGGCGGCGGGCGGGCGGGGGGCGCGGTGACACTGAATGTTGTTATTTTTTAATAGATTAAAACGTATGAAGCTCCGATAGCCTGGTTGTTAGCGACCTTGCCTACCACAACTGAGGTACAAATAAAAATTTAGATACAATACTGGGTCCAACTTCATATGCTGACACTTTTTTAGGGATGAACAGACCATCAAACTGAACAACTTTCTGTATAGGACCAACGTCGAAATCGCGAAAAAAAACAGCTGTTCCATACAATTGGGTCGAGTAGGTTTGCAGTTTTGTATGGAGCAGCAGAATTTTTTTCGCGATTTCGATTTTGGTGCCATAGAGAAAGTTGTTCAGTTTCATGGTCTGATCATCCCCTGAAAAAAGTGTCAGCATATTAAAAAGGACTCTATATAATTAGGTATCTTTTATGGGGCAGAACGCCGTAAAGAAGATTAATTTTTGTATCTTAATACCTTAATTTTATTACTTTTTATAACCTGAAAAAGAGGCCTTCATTACGAGTTATTTTAAAAAATTTAACGGGCTATAGATAATTACAATTATTTTGATCTTTGTTATTTTTTTTTTCTTTGTCTCTGTAGTGAAAGGTGTTCAGTTCCAAATATTACTAGGGTGTTTTTTTACACCTTGTATTATGTAAAATACTTACACGAAAGAGATTAAGATGGTTAGTTAATGTTTACAATTATGTATCTGCAATAGAATGAGGTAAGTACTTGTAGAACAACAATATAACAAAGCGCAAAGTGTCGGTGGGATCATTAAAACAGTTGAACTTTAAATTGTAGCTCCAAGTTTCAGTTTGTTTAGCAATTACAAACTTTTATTAGAGCCGTTAGTGCTGCCTCCCCGACCTCCGTGCTACATTACATTACATCTAGTAAACAAAAACTCATTACCACACCGCTTTACGTGCGAGGTTTATATCGCATTGTATTACCTAATAATAACAGTATCAAATGTGTCAAAATATGTATAAGGAAATATGCTTGCAATATCACTGGTCTTTTGGTGAAGGAAAACATCGTGAGGAAACCTATGTACTACGTGCTTCAATTTTGAGGTATGTTCTTCTTTTTATCGTGTGGGCAAGCTCTGGTGTCAGAGTTTCTTCAGTCCGCATTACGGCCTCTGATGTGGTTCTTATGTAGCCAGAGATAGTAGCCGGGACCAATGGTTTAACGTGCCATCCGAAGCACGGAATCATTTTTCTTCTCAGACAATCAGATGATTCATCCTGCAATGTCCTAACCAAATGTCAAAAAACGCACAAAGTGACATATCACTAGGTGTCTTCGGTGCGAATCGAACCAACGACCTCCATGTCAAGAACCCGATGTTCTTAACCAATAGACCACGGAGGCATGTTTAAAAGGTGGTGATAGGCTGACTATTTGTGATTTCAATAATGGCTCCATAGCACACATTATTTTGTTTAATGTTTTGATGCACCTCTTTACATATGTAACTAAATGCTGTAGTGACCTTGTCGTCTCCTGCACGGTAAACAAGGCTAAAAGGTCACTACAGCATTGACACTCAGTTGCAGAAACGCTCATTAAAGTTAAATCTCTTGCTGTCACCTTTTGTCTTGTTGACGTATTAAAAGCTAGCAAGACATTTAATGGAGGTTTAACTTTAACGAGCGTTTCTGCAACTGAGTGTCAACGCTGTAGTGACCTTTTAGCCTTGCTTACCGTACATGGGGCTGACGGCTCGATCACCATGCTCCAATTATGAGATGTGAATTGTGCTCGTTTTCAGATGTGCTTTAAGAAATCTCTTCAGAGATAAGCAAGCCCTTGTAACCTGTCTATTATGTTGTTTTCATCTGTATTTCCGTGTGTACAATAAATAGTTAAAATAAAACAAATTAAAATTGTTTAATGTGTCGCTGTTACACTGGATTGGGTTTTGAACTGAACGAATTATCAGTATTTCAAATAAGCCATATTTATTGCCTCTACGAGTAAGTCCTTTGACTCTCGGAAATTCTAATCATTTAAATGAGTCAATCAGTACATTAAACCGTATCGTGAGGCTGGTAGGTTCTGGAAGTGAATAATGTACGTAATTATTTTTGAGTATTATGGTTTCAAACTATTTTTTGAGCAGGTAATTAATGCAATTGAATTTTAAATATTTTCATCTGCTTGCAAATATAGTTAATATATTCCATTAATTCCAGGAAATGATTTATTTTGTATTTTAATTTGATTAATACAACAGCGTCATTAGGTAAAAAAAATGCATGCCACAATGTCATAATTATTACGATGGTTACATATTTATTCCGAAAAAAATGTTTAATTACTTCTTCTAACTTTTTACATGCACATTAAACATAACACTTACAACTTAATTTTTTTTATGAAAAACAATAGGAGCATAGCATAGCATAAGCTCACGACTTTATTCCCCGAGGGGGTAGTCAGAGATATACTAAAACCTCAGAACATCCACGTTTCACCGAAACTCTGGCCAGTGTGACGGGGGGTGAGCCCATCGCCACTAAAAAATAATAGGAGTTTTTGGTTAATTATTTTCGCTTATTAAAATGTATAATTTTGATACAAATCAAGGGCACCTAATTAAATTTACTGTTTAAAACGTTGAACAAATTAATGGAGATGAAGTTTCATTATATCAATAAGAGTTATTTGTGATTTGAAAACAAAACCTATGTTCGAAAACTTGATTACAATAACAGAAAACTCTTATCCCCCTAACTTGTAACAAAGAACAACTTACTCTAAACTCAACGCGAGTAAGTTCAAGTTCCATCAGCACACAACATAGTTCAGCACTCAGTCATATCAACAATTCACTAGAAAGTTCAACTTTTCACACCGCGTAATTCTTTCCGTTGCTACGAGACTACGAGCTACGGCGTAGCGACCGCGCGCGTAGGCATCCACTCCGAGAATGGCGGGAGATGAGAATTGCTGTACCAAGCACCGTATGAAGCCACAGACTAAACAACATTGCAGAAAGAATGTATGAAAGATACAGTAGTGTAGTCGATCTTCTGGAATTTTCATGTAGGCAGTAGATTTTGCTATTCGGTTGTAAGGTATATGGATAGGTCATTATGTATTCGGCTGTTTCGGACATAATTGAATGTGAGACCCTGTTTTGCGCAGATTAACGCCCCTTTGTTTCGTTTCCATTGTGAGAATGTCGATTAATAATTAAATTAGGTAGTTGAATTTAAACTAATCAATTAATTGTGTTTGTTTTGTTTATTGATGAGTGTATTTGAGGGTGAATGCTTTATCCTTATCTAACAAAAGTTGTTTTAGTAAAGGTATTGATCAATAGGCTTATAAAAATTACTGAAATACAGGGTGTAAGGGACAGCCCCCCGCAAACTGAAACGGTGAACTTAGACCATCAAACTGAACAACTTTCAATATGGAGCCTACCACAGGAAGCGCGAAAAAAAAAATCTGCTGTCCCATACATTTGAGTCGGGTAGGTACGGCAGTTTTGTATGGGACAGCCGATTTTTTTTCGCTTTTCATGAGGTAGGCTCCATAGTGACAGTTGTTCAGTTTGATGGTCTGAGTTCACCATTTCAGTTTGCGGAGGGCTGTCCCTTACACCCTGTATTTGTATCGTCACTGGTTTTTACTTGTTGATAAATATTGTGACATTGTCACAAAAAAAATTTACTTCGTAGTTCAACTATCATAAAATTGTATGAAATAATTGCCAACTAGAAAATAGAGCAAGTAAGATAAATAAAAAGGTCAGTAAAAGCTAATCGGCCATAATGCGAGCATCACGGACAGAAGTGACAAACGGCGCGAGTCCCGGCGCAGTCCCGCGGGACTCGAGCGCGGGACTCGACGGGAGAGTACCGGGACTTGTGCGGGACTCTCCGTTAGGAATAACATATCACTTGTAAATAGAGGCGGGATACGCGATGTGAAGATAAGATAAGATAAGATAATACTTTATTCATACAAAACAGTACACGATACATAAGTGAACAAAACAAGAAACAGTACAATAAAAACATTACGAAATAATCATCAAGATATGTTCATATTACATTAATAATTATAGTAACTGCTTATTTACAACAATAGGTGCTTGGGATTGGGATATAGAACAGATTTTAGTTATATCTACCAGATTTATACTGTGGCGTCCACTAAAAACGATTTATTTATTGGATAGTCAGTGGACATTGAAAACCTAATTTCGTTCCACCCGGTCGCCGTGACAGGAAGGTCAATGTCGTTTTTCGTCAGACAGTTGTAAATTGTTTTTGCCTATGCTTTTGTGTATCATCTACACTTTATAAAACAATTCCGTGACTGATAACGTACTACAGCCTAAACCGCTGAAAATAGAAACATGAAATTTTTAAAACAGATTCTACGGAGGATGCACCCTTAGGTGTACTAAGAAAACATTTAAAGATAAACTAATTTAACGCCGACGAAGTCGCGGGTAAAAGGTATTAAAAAATACCGGTTGATTTTTTTACCGATCAATAACTTCCAGGGGAGGTTCAGACTTCAGCCCATCAAACTAAACAACTTTTGGTATAAAAGCAAACGTAACTTCGTATACAAAAATCTACTGGCTCATACATCGGAGTAGAATCGGCTTTGCCACGCTTTTTTTACCCATGAAAGTAGACACATAGTGGGAACCCGCATTGAACATAATTATCAGCGTACCACACGCGGACGTCGACAGCAAATTACAACACCAGTTTTATGCAAGTAGCGTCTAGACATTTCTCTCCATGTAGTTCGCAAAGAACTCAAAAAGACAGTTTTATGTCATCAACGACGTAACATATTAATGTAAACAGCTTGAATAAATCAAGTAGGTTAATAGAAAAGCCGCGTTCAGCTCTCATCCCCCAAGACCGTCGCCATCTTCTTGTTTACCTTTCACTTGTGCGAGCACACAACTCTGCGTCTTATATTTATTCATCAAAAAGCCGAACATTGCTCTAAGTAAATCATACATCAAATTAACATGAACTCCATCGTTGGGGCTGTTTGTCCAACCTTATGAATATATTGTCTGATGTGTGTGTGTGTGTTCGTGAGTAGAATAAACACATAACGCGGTGAAAGTTTAATATTCATGTTTTAGATTTTGGTGGGGCGAAAGTGACAGCGGAAACTAGAGCGTCACAATCATCATCATGCTAGATGGAAGACATCTATAGTTGGACACAAGCCTTACAAACACACACATTGCTTCTTTACAGTTTTATTCACCTTAAGACCTTCTCCATCATGGTAAAACATTTCCATTTTAAAACTAGATAATTTTATCATGTAGTGTCGAGCACCTTTCGTTTTTAGCAATGTAAATTATTATTTTTTATTTTATTGATATAATGACAATACAATGTTATAAATTAACAAATAATAGAGTTTCTAAATGCTGCGCAAGTGAAACTGCGTTGCCGACTGCTGCCACTTTGGTGTGAATTTAGATAATAATAATAATATTTATTTTCAATGAGCACTTTCACCTAGTACATTTAGTTCATATACAACAAATAATAGGTATTTCACATTGACATCACGTATTTAACCAAAAACGTTTACAATTATCCCCCACACTAGGCTAAGCCTGGCAAAATGTGACGGGCAAAATATTAACGAGTTATCATTTAGTTAATACAGGGAGCGGTAGATATTCGCCTAGTCGTTTAAAATTGACATTTACTTTAAAAAATAAATCGATCGTCAAAATCTGTCACTTTAGCACTTAGTTTAATGTTTTATTAAACTATATTCGCCGACACTGCGTCCTCACCCTACGAGCTAGAGAGGTGAATAATAACAGAAGTGTGCTGCGAAGTCACCGCGCTGTGTCGCGGGCGCGGGACTCCATCCCGCCGCTATTTAGGATTATCTTGTCGCGCCCCGGGACTGCGGGACTGCCGGTGGGACTGGCAACGGGAACAGAAATGCGACTGTCATGGTAATATTAATATTATCCCTCACGGAGATTACTTTACATTATTTATTGTTAAACACGAAATAGTTTTGTAGAAATCTTATATTCTAGCAAGCAGTAACTTTGAGATGCAACTAACTGATACAAACGTACTCTTACATACATAAACTCACTAATGAAAAGAAATTGAAGGAAGTGAAGGTGTCTTTTTATTGACCCTATCTACGAAGCCAAAGCCGGCTTAAATACAACCTGAGAGTCACCTTGCAGGGTTTGCCACAAACACATGTATGTCTTTTGCGTGGTGTACGCGTGGTTCGCGTTTCAGCCTGCCACGAGGCTCCGCAATCTTTCTCAGTTGTGTTCTTCCTCAAAAACAATCCTCAGAATGGATACTCCCTCAAACCACTTGACACTGGCGGAAATGCGGTGCTAACGCACAAGCAAGAAGTGCATTAATTAGCCGTTAGTGCTAGTTTGGGATCATTACAATGTATGTGCCTGTGAGCATTATTTTTTTTTATTTTTTTTTTTATATTTAAAAAAATGCATCCTTTCCTTTCAGAGTACCACAACTACCAATCCCGCAGAAGCAAGCCTCGCCCAATAGGTCCCCGGCCAGTAATAAATAAATCAAGCATCAAACCACGTTTTGGTTTAGCACACAATATACAAGACCAAGTCCGAACGGGCCCGAACAACGGCACGCGGGTGTGCGGGCGATTCATCATTAAAGTAAAATATCAGGCAATTTCACGTATCGCTAATTAGTGGGAATCACTCACGTGGATCGGACGCAGCTCGTATCGCTTCACGTTAGTTGCACCGATAATAATGATATATGAGTTATTTACACATTTATACACCGTGGAATCGGGGTCGTTTTGAATCCAGAAGGAGGTGATATGCAATCAGTAGTACAATCATTAATTTAATTTAAAAAAAAGTGTGTGTGTGCAGTTCACACACGGCAGAAGTGAAACTTCAGATAAGTAGCCTACGAGAGAATGAGATAAATAAATAGTATCATTAGGCGTATAGTATGCAGGAGTCGAGGATAGTCGAGGTGCGGGCGCGCCTTGGCGACCTTGACATACGGTGGGTAATTGTATATCATACCAATCCGAGTGGCACTAGGATTTATTCTTGGTATACAATTATCGACCTTATGTCAAGGTCGCCAAGGCGCGCCCGCGCCTCGACGATCCGCTTTAGGACTGGAATCTACCCAAATGTATCTGTCATCGTCAAGTCTTGTAATCTATCTCATTCTTTCGCAGGCTAAAACCTATTTATGAATATGTTTGTCTCTTTTTGGTGTCACTTTTTCGTTTCGTTTCATCGAATTTTCAAATCAAAACGATCCTAAAGAAGGTTTGACTTTAAAAAAAATCTAGAAAATCTCGAAAGCATGAGATCCATTAGAAGTTTTTCATATCACGCCTACAAAAGAAGCAGACTCGAAGTATCGGCGCCAGCGACGCGTCCGTACTATATTAAGTTACTATGGGTTCGAGACTTTTTGGAACATGACTTCCCGACACTTTCATTTTGTTCATTTAACGGCTTTTGTAAAATTTTATCATAGTAATTAATTCTACTAATGACCTCCTTCCAGTTTCAAAACTACCCCAATTCCACTGTGTATTTATATTTATATATAAGGTATTTGTAATTATATCAGAAATGTTTTGTTCATCGTTGATGAGCGCCCGTTTTCTCCGAAAGCGTTTGACTCTATGTCCATCTGCAACTTAGAGTCAGGACTTTTAATTATTTTGTGTACGCCTGTCTAAGGTAGGGTTACAGTAGAGTACCTTGTATATTATGTATTAATAACATATAAATAACATAGGTAAGCATAGTACGGAGAGATCGGTGGGGCTCTGCGGAGAGGTATGGACTCTCAATCATGAGGTCCGGGTTCGAATCCGTACGGACAACAAGCCACGCACGAATTTTTCTTACTTATGTATGTATTACCGACTGCTCTCAAACGGTGAAGGAAAATTTCGTGAGAAAATCTGCATAATATGCAGAAGATGAAATTCTGATGCATATGTGAAGTCTACCAATCCGCATTGGGCACGCGTGGTGGACTTACATCCAAACACCCTCCTAGAGGGTAGGCCTGTGCCCTGCAGTGGGACGTATACAAGTTGTTCCAAAAATACAAATAAACATTTAAGGGGGTGGTTTAGACCATCAAACTGAACAACTTTCACTATGGGACCAATATCGAAATCGCGAAAAAAAAACTGATGTTCCATACTAAACTACAAAACTACTCTAGCTAAATTTATGGGACAGCTGATTTTTTTTCGCGATTTCGATGTTGGTCCCATAGTGAATGTTGTTTGGTTTGATGGTCTAAACAACCCCCTTAAAGTATTAAATGTTTAATTTTAATTTTGTAACACCCTGTTTAGGCTGATGATGATGAACATAGGTAACCCTGCTGAGAAGCAATTCAAACGATACTCGATAGGTATCGGCCTCCCTCATTAATATATTGTCATGCATCATACAACAGTGTGTAAACTAAATTACAAACAAACGCCGCTGTTTGTTCGTTCCGTTTGTATTTGTTTTATTGAACGCCGCCGCGGTGTGTTCACAGAAACAACATAACGGTTTCATATTTATATTTAATTTGAATTGAAATAAATATGTGTAAGGGACAGCCCTCCGCAGACTGAAACGGTGAACCCCGACCATCAAACTGTACAACTTTTACTACGGAGCCTACCCTTAGGGAAAAAAAAAAGAAGGAAAGAAAGAAACGCAAAAAAAATCTGCTGTTTCATACAAAACTGAGTGCAATAAATGATTTCTATTTCTATTTCTACTGTTCTACCTACCCGATTAATACCCACCATAACCACTATCAAATGGGAAATAGACATGTAGCCAGTGCGGACGCACTTTTAAAACCAAGGCTACATCAGCCATCTAAAAGAACACACAGACGAAGCTCTCAAAATAAAGCCATAATCAGTCGCTGCAGTCGAACACGGCCATAAAGCATCATCATCACCAAAGTTATATAAAAGAAATTTAAAATTCAACTAATTGTATAAATTAGAACAAAAAAGCAGTTATAATAAGAACAAGGAAGTAAACAAGTGAGTCTAACTTGGTCGTACTCGCAAGAGAGGAGTAGAGTGCTCCAGTTGCGGCGCATAATAACAAAACCGAATGAAGCGCGAGTCTGTGCAAACATCGGCGTTATGAACGCTGCACCAACTACTGACGAACTCGTTCCTACCTAGCTGAGGGATATAGGGCGGGGGTGCACGGCTTGTGTTTGGAAATATCCTTTACAATTAGTACTGTAGCTCCGGTACTATTTAATTATGAACAAGGTTACCGATTGCCGTTTGAAATTATTGTAAGTTACGACATAATTGATATAAAAAGCCAAGTCTCAAAGATCACAAGCCGTGCAGCTGCAGTACGACTACCTAGCGTTCGGAGAGGAGGAGGAAACCATGGAACATATCCTGCGTGATTGCGATGTCTTGGCGGCTAATCGCATGTGCCCCCTGGGAGATAGATATCCAAAAACGGGAGACAGGTTTCTTCCCCTGAATGGTATTTCCTCCCTCATTTACTTTATTTTTGAAGGGCGAATAAATATGTAGGGGACAACACAAAAGATCCCATTGGGTCGAAGTGTTGCTGGCTTACAAGCCTCCAAAATAAGATAAGATAAATATACACGCTGAACACAGACGCAATCTTTTGTCCTTACCCTATATCTGATGGAGCGGGAGACTAAAACGATCAGAGGTGGGGTCAAATACATCGATAACTAAAGCCACACGGTGTGGACGTCAAAGATATTAATAACAAATCAGTAAACCTAAACGCATGATCAAACTGACAACCAGTACCAGTGTACCCCACCCGTTAGTTGTAGACCGACCCAATCCTGAATGTTCCCAGTTTAATCCCCTTTGTGTAGCCTCGCTATATCTAGGTACACATCTCTGTGGCCCGGTGTAGACTCGGCACAATCCGGCTTATCATTATGAATAGCTGAGCTCATAATGCAAATAACGGGACCTCGTTGTGGTTCTGTTCGTTTCCAATGAGCTGCGGATCGATCTGTTAATACGTTGTCGATGTCGGCGAGTTATTGTGATTCTGACATTTACGTGCGGTCGGTTTGTCTTTATTGAGAGTTACATATACCTACCTATAGTCCATTCCAAATAGGAACGAAAATTTAAGGTCATTATTAATTACAGAAACAGAGATTTGAATCACTTACTCTCACTTATTCTTAGAACAGCTTTAGTTACGTCCAAGATATGTCGGATAGTACATCTTTCTGTTAAATAAATTATATTTGCTTATCAGAATTGGCCAGAAGAGGCCAAAAAATCTCGTCGTCCTTATTTGGAATGCGGTATAGTTGCCTATAGTTTTACGTGCACAGGTATCAATACAGTTCTCACTTGATATCCATACATGCATGTATACTTAAAGCTGCAGCCGACTGTATGGGATTTAACATTTTTTTTTGGTAAGTTAGATATCAGAGTAACAAACACTACATAGTATTAATTTAAATATAACGTTCTATTTCATACAAAACGTCAATAGTTTCTCGACTCAAACGTGCAAAACAGACGAATTTTATCACGATTTCAATTTGGTAAAAGTTGTTTAGTTTGATTGTCCGAAGCACCTCCATTTAATGCATTTAATAAATTTTACACCCTATATTTGTCGTTTGTCGATGCAGTCATCACTGATCACTTCTTAATATGTCAATATAATCATAATCTTAAAGAGAGTCAATCGAGGACAACACAGTCTAGCCTGCCTCTTTCTTGTTAATGTCTATAGAAAGTTAAACCTTAAGTGTTGAAAGTAAAAGTAGATAAGACAGATATTGAATGACATCCACATAAATCTCGAAGTAAGTACAGAGTGTTGATAATAACACTACGACAAAGTTTATTGTCAGATACACTCACAGTCTGTATCATAGTTCAAGAGTTGTTCAAACACTCGTCTTAAACCGCAGACCGATATATTTCTTTGTTTGAATGTTCGAAAAACTAAAAGTATCGCTAGAATACTCTTATAGGTAAAATAGTCTTCAGATATTCTTATGTTAAAAGGCTGTCACAAGTATTTATAGAGAATAGAAAAGTAAACTATTCCGGTCCTACATATTTGTCCTGGGAATTACTTCGCACCCCAACCGCGCTTACCTTCATATTGGAGTATGACGCGAGTCAACACTACTATTTGTGTTCCTCTCTCCGTGTTAGTGGAGTGGCCTGGAGGATGCAGGTGGAAAGTGGACGTAAAAAGAACCACAGAGGATGGTCGACAACGTTCTCATACAAGTAGCAGTCCTAGTGATGGATATGGACCGTTCGCTCTGAAATGGCACTTCATTGAAGTGCGGAGTCAATGCACTTTATATTTGAGGTATGGCAGATAAGTCTGTTCAAGTCGTTAGATGAAAAATTAAAGTCGAAAGCATAAACACAACTAATTTTTAATAACTGTTGGTGGACAGTGAACGAGACATAGTAGATTTTATTGTCATGACTGCTATAGCCAGTTATAGACCGGGCAGTCCTAACAGAACGAGTACCAGTTTGTTTAAATCCGTAAAACAAATGAAAGACTGTTTCTTCGTACACAGCATTGCTCTGAAACTTCCATACGGGGCAGCAGGGCATGAGGTATGTAGGTACCATAAAGTTATTATACCTTACAGGAATAGAGTCACTAACATGACGACATGAGTTGTCAAATGACACAGTTTTTGGATGTTTTTTGGAGACTATTCGCAGGCAAAAATTCGAATACTGCCTATAATTCTGAGTCTAACGTAAAATCGTGGATAAATTAATGAAGTAGTGTCATATTTCACAAAATTATCTACGATTTCACTTTAGATTCCTAATTATTCACGAAAACCGAATTGTAAAAATTGATTAGTGACTAAAAAACGGTTCTATTGATTCGCGTCACGTATCTCTTTCTATTATACAGTGGTGCCGCTAGGTACATCTCGCTCTCTCAGCTGTATGTTCCTCTATTCCTACCTCTATGGTAGGTACACTGCGGAACAAAGAAGCAAAATCTAATTTCAAATAGTTTTGATTTTAAACATGTTACAGCCATGTTGTGCTATTTCGAATCAAATTAAAGACGACGCAAGAGACTGAAAATTTCGTTCTCTGGATAGTGGGCTCGGTAGCGAAATTGAATAACGCAATTCCCCGGTTTGGAAGAGTGCCGGTTTAAGTCCCGCCCGAGACTTCATTTTTCAACACTACCTAGACCTAAACAATGAATAACGAGCAGTTGGTACAATTTCTCGGTTTGTACAAATACTCAGTTCGTTACAATCTTGATGATAAGATGTAGCAATTCGTACAATCAACTGCAAGTTGGTATTTGAGTAGTAGGCTAACTCGATGACGTAAGGTTTCCGACAGCCCTGTATCGGTCTACAACTGTAATAGATCTCTTGAATGTCCCTCGGGGACTCCGTTTGCGTCTAGACAGTGACTTTAATACTCTATTGATTCGATTACCATCCAATCGGAAAATAATCCTATTGTACAATTTTATTTATTTCAATTCTAAAATTGTACGTTCTTCTATAATTATAACACCCCTCTTTTTGCGTCGGGGGTTAAAAAAAAACGAGTGTGCTTTAGACCACATGACTGAAGTAAACCTCCCGTTCGTCTCGCCCGAACACTTTTCGTAACGCTCTCGTCACGCATTCACCAGCTTACTCCCCAAGTCAAGCGTGCGCAAAGAAGTTTTACTTCAATAAAGAAAGAGTTCTAACGAAACACCGTGGCTTGCGCGAGATCTGTAAAGGTACTGATGGGTCAAAATAAAAATTAATGAAAAACATTTATTTGCATAGACGAATGTTTTTCGCTTACCCTGGTAGACGGAACATCAGTGTAATCGCGTATGAGATATCGATAGTCAGAAAATCCTATACAATTTATATGAAACTAGATGACTGACTCATGATTCAGACAGCCGTCGTAGTACAAAAAAGTGGTTACGTCGATAAGGACAGCAATAAGTAAAGATCTCCTTTTTTAACTAGAGTGAATTTGCTATGTGCGTCTCTTATTGAGTGAATATGACAAGACACGTGCTTCCTTCTAGTACCTTCTCTTTCTACGTTTATTTGCCACAAATGACATTTGTCATGGAGATAAAGATAATTGTTGTTTTGCCATAATTATGTTTTTTTAGGCGGTCTTTACTCAAAGATTCCAGCGGTTGCTTAACATGCCTTCCAAAGAACGTAGGCACTCGAGATGATTTACTTTTAAAAAGGTTATCCAATCACAGAAGTGCAAAGCTACCTAAAACGCATTAGTATGAGTCTGATCTAGAATGGGAACGCACCACTACCCCTTGCAAGTAAAGCGAGGCTACTAGCCACTAGACCACCACCGCTCTTGTGTTTGCTATTACTTAGTTCTACATGCTACACTAAGCCATTAAAGAATCCATTTGTATCGAAGTTGCCAAGCTCAAAGCTTTTAATTTGAATTCAGATCAAAGTGTTCTTTTGATTCTAAACCTTTTGCTGTCGAGTGGAGAGAACAAATCACCGCGGCGGTAGACCAGGCGGTAGATCCAGGAAGCGAATCCTTCGACCTTTTCGATACAAGACAACAAAGGGGGCTGTTAATTGGTACTGCATGTGAGAGCCAACGATTATATTCGTACAGATGCAGGTTCCTCTGTTACCGTTGCATAGGTGAAGGAATTCAGAACGTCCACTTCTTTAGAAAGAAAATGAATGAATTTTGACTACAGTGACTGCTTATTTCCAAAAGCGTGCACCAATTTCATAATAATGCAAAATGAATAATTCGTCACGAAAAATTACGAGAAGCAGCAACAGCAGTATCAGAGCATCAAATTGCTGTCACAAAATGGTCAAGCCTTGTCTAAAGTCATTTGACTTTTCTAAACGTACAATATTTTATACAGAGACCTTCGTAATATGCTGTCGGTTTCTATAGGGAGGAATCACGAAAAAAATTTGCTGTTTCACAAAAAACTGCTAACCTGCTGACCTAAATATTCCATACATTTTGTTTAGTCCCATAGAAAAAGTTGTTCAGTTTAACATTCTGATGATCTCCTTAAAAACTGTCAGTCTATTAAAAATTACCCTATATCTTATCTTAACTATTATAAAACCGTAAAATCATGAGGAATAAAAAAGTAGCGGTTTACTTCATATAAACTCAAATAACACTCGATAGCGCGATTTAAATGACGTGCAGCGCCATCTATTGACGAAATTGTTAGTTTGTTTGTTTGTTTGCGCATCACGCAAAAACTACTGAACCGATTTTGATGGAACTTATTTTGTTTGATAGCTTATGATCTGACTTAAAATCTGGTACATAACTTGTGCGGACGAAGTCGCGGGAAAACACTAGTATAAAACAAATGCAATACGAGTAACTTCAGTGAACCTTTTGTATACTCAACACATATTGACCTCACGTGATGAGATGCACATCAGAGAGCGCACAAAGCGACGAAATCCGGCACGTTTCAATTAGTCGTGCGACCGTCCGACCGGTCGACCGTCCGACGGCACGATCACCTGACCGGCTGCTGGTGGTCGGACCGAGTCTGAATAATTTCAATCACTCCCAACAATGGCCGGAGTGTGTTACTATGCAGAGCTGTTGACATTACCAGCAACTTGGGAATTGGTCCTTGGATCAATACTGAATATGACAACATGTAACTTGTTAGGAGGGTTTTTTAATAAAGTCCAAATAGCATCCTTGTATACAGGGTAAATACTTAAAAGGGGTGCTTCAGGCCATGAAACTGAACAACTATTACTATGGGACCAACTTTTAAATCTCGAAAACAAACCAACTGATTAGTACATTTTGGTTAAGACATTTTCTATGGAACAGCTAATTTTTGAAAACAGACAGGCAAGATTACTCGCATAGCCTAACCTTGCCTACCGTGCAGAAGGCAATGGTTCGATCCCCGTCCAGGTCGACTCGTACCAATAAGTTTTTCGGAATAATATATTTTAGATTTGTAAGACTACTGGCTTTTTGGTAAAGGAAAACATCGTGAGGAAACCTGTATGCTTCAATTTCGAGGCATGTATTATCCCACGGTCCATTATAAGTGGCGACGAGCTCACTCCCCGTCACACTGGTCAGACTTTCGGTACAACTAGTGAAACGAGGATATTGTGAGGATTTAGAATATCTCTGACCACCCTTTTGGGGAATATAGTCGTGAGCATATGCTTATGAGCTATTTTTTTCGCAATTTCGATGTTGGTCCAAAGTGAAATTCGTTCAGCTTAATAGTCTGGATCTGTCGATATTTAACGCATTTAAATATACAACCCTGTATAAGTTCTGGATAAAATCCATAACATATTATTATCGTAATTATCTGTATGCAAAATTTTATCCCAGATCCGTTCAGCCGTTTTGATTGATATGAAACATCGTCACAAACTTTCAGATTTGTGATATTATATTAGGATAGGAGTAGAGTGCAAAACAAACAGATGTCCCATAGTTTGTAGATTATTCCACGACTGAAATCATCGTAATTATGCCATCGTAACACTCGAGGAATTAATTGTTAATTGAACAATAATCACGCACAGTGGGTCATGTCATCGTAACATGTAGATTATCGACTGAATCCCGCTGCAATCGGGAACTGGGTCGTTGACCCCGACCCCGCGCCCGGGGGTCAACTCTTTGAGGCCTCCGAATAATGATCATTTATATGGATACTGTTATCTATGACCTATTGTATGTGGGAATTGTTGACAGGCGTGTTGTGTTACATTTTATAATTTAACACACATTAGGATTGATCTGAGTTCTGGACAAACGCTTTTCCGCCTATTCGAGATTCTACACAATATGGATTCCGCACAACTGCCATTGAACACATTTTCTATTCCACGCAGTCAACAACGTGGGCATCTCGAACTTGGTCAACTAGGCCAACTCAAACAACATGGACAACTTGGTCAACTCGGACAACATAAACAACTCGAATAACTTGTTTGAGTTGTTCATGTTGTCCGAGTTGACACATTACCTAATAAACATACAACATTCTGATTCCGTTATAATTAAAGACCGGCAATCAACTTGAACACAGCCTTGAATGCGGAGAGCAAAAATTTTTAGGCGAACGTTTCCTACGTGTTATGTATCTATAGTATAATCTGCACAGAGTACAAATACATAAAGTAATATAGTCAAGAGAAATTTGGGAGTGACGTGGCTGAGGGGGTGGCAAGAGGACGTCTCGTCGGCTTGCGATTTTGACAGCCACGTGGCTCCGCCGTTTTATGGCGGTTTCTAGTGTGTTTTTGTTTAAAAACGGGGCTTTGAGATCGCCATATCCTATTGTACCGTACAATATCTAATGAGTCTCAACACTTGACACTAACGAAATCTAACAAGGAAACGCCATTAATTAAGAATAAAATAGAATAGAATAGAATAGAGAAATTTTAGTCATTTATACAATTATCAAGTTTATAGGTACGACATGAGTTTACTATCAATCTACCCATAGTACAATCTTTCTGGAAAAGTGGTACAAGTATTATTTTACAGAATAGGCCTAAGTGGCTAAGCATCTCTAGGTCCATGAACAAAGAGTTCAACCGTTCAACTATAGCTAGGTTGATCTGTCACATAGCTATAGTGCCCATTCTAAGGATGGCACAAATAGAATGATGTGCACAGTACGAGTGCGCAATAAGTGTCACTCGTTGGAGTCAGGGGCTCGCGTATAATTGGATCGTGCTGTCCGGCGAGACGTGCGGCTTTGTGTCTAGCTCCTGTAGGCCGGCCATGGCGTCGTAAGCTTCACTACTGTTAGCGCGGCTACTGTGACTCAATACCTACAAGCGTAAGAAACGAAGTCTTAACGGTTTGTTTATTATATGAAAATACACAAACACTATGCAAGAATGTAACAGCAAAGTTATAAAACTCAGTGGGCACACAGCAAAGACTACTCATGACCCACATTAGCATACACCGGCTGAATATCGAAGGTACCGGCCTACGTTCCTCCGCTCGACAAACAGCTGACACCCGCCGTCACCCGGTGGCCCCCGACACCCGACACCCGGGGGCTCATCCAGCCCGTGTACTATCCATCAATGTCCTTTACTCCCCATCACAATGCCTCCTGTTATTTGTCTGCATTTACATGAATAGTTTAAACTTTCGATTGCATACTTGAGATACTGGAAATAGCGAATACCAAAAAAGAGATTCCAGAACCAGAGTAGCTTACATAGCCCAAAGGATTGCCACTAAAGTGGCAATGGGCATATTGCTTGCAGAACCGATGGCCGATGGGGCCGAAAAGTTCTCGAGTGGCCAGCGCGCGCGTACCTGAAAGCGCAGCGTGAATAGGTCCCCCATAAGGTGTGTCGACGACCTGGGGAAAGCAGCGGGAACCCGTTGTATGAGAACAGCGCAGGACCGGTCGTTGTGGCGATCCTTGGAGGAGGCCTTTGTACGAGGACGTGGATGTCCATCGGCTGAGATGACGAAGACCAAAAAAAAGGTAGTAGTACTTCTGTGTGTAAGGGTGCACAACAAGAAGCTTTCAGAGTGACGTCACAGCTCTACTGTGGTGACGTAGTCACGTAGCTAACTTTGTCTGGTATTCCTGCCTAACTATCGATAGATTGACTAACCACCCCATGGATGTTTTGTTTGTATACAGGGTGACCACTAGACAGTTGCTCTACTTTTATAGATGATTGTACTCATGATACTGAATAACTTTACCAAAGGAACATAAGGGGAAATTAGCAAAAAAATCGACTTTTCACACTTTTTTTAGCTGATTGCATTAAATACAGAAAGTCAAATTGTTTTTTTTTTTGTTTATTTTCTAAATGTGTCTTAGGGAAAGTTGTTCAGTATCATGAGTAAAATAGTCCATTAAAGTAATGCAGCTGTTTACCGTAACAATCATCCATTATCCGGCCAACTCTCACCCTGGCTTAATCACGCGGCATATTTCTTTTGTACCTGCGCGACACCCACGAGAAAAAAAAACTAAAATTATGCAGTCACCTACGTACGAAGATAGCTACTGGCACATAATATACACGACTATACAGGTTAGTAAATGATGTATAATAGGCCGATGTCCGGCCGGACCGGACGCCCGGCGCGTGCACTCCCGTGCGATGTAATTGCCTTTCACTGAATCCCGCGTGCCACGTATTATGAAATATTTCACATAGCACTCGCAAAGAACTCGATTTTCCATGATTATGCGTTTTAATACGTTATTCATCATCATCATATTATCAACCGATAGACGTCCACTGCTGGACATAGGCCACGACCGGTCCTGCGCTGTCCTCATCCAACGGCTTGCCACCGCTTCCATCAGGTCGTCGGTCCACCTTGTGGGGGGCCTACCCACGCTGCGCTTTCTGGTATGCAGTCGCCCAGTTAGAACTCTTTGGCCCCATCGGCTATTGGTTCTGCCAGCAATGTGGGGAACATTGGGGCCTTTACTTTAGTTTAGTAATTTTTTGTTCTAATGTCGGCTTCTCTGATTCTTCGGCGAATCTCTTTATTTCTGATTCGATCTCACAGGGAAAATGCAAGTTAAGCTTTTCTGTATGGAAGGCTATAACAGAGATCAATTAATGTCTCATCCAATCCACACTGAGTCCGCGTGGTGTAGCTACTTAGCAAACATTTTGACATGGAGATTGTAGAGTCGGGCAAGCATTCGGTACATTTCTGATTATATATCAGTATGTGCATGTTTAGTGCAGATGTGCCAAGGGATGTACTTTACTATAAAAGCTTCAAAAATTTTAAAAATGCTAGGATACCCGCTAACAACTTGAGTTAAAAATGTCTAATCAGAAGCGTAGTGTCGTCGTCAGACTCGATACACTCAACAATAACCTTTGTTACAGGAACGCCTGGAATCTCCAGCTTAACCCCACAACTTGTACCTTACTCCACCGTAATACGGTCCACATTGCTAAACGCAGCCGTGGACAGTACAACCATGCATCTTATGCTGTTGTAATAGAGTTGAAATTGGAGCAGAATGCAGCAGTGGCCGGTAACTGGAGAGCAAGGTGACGCAAATCGCATTAAGTTTGCTCGTCGCTTGTTCCTTCATACAGCAAGCGGCTGTGAGAGTAAACCTTCCTTTTTATTATTTTATCACTTGAGTTAATAAACGTCTTTATATAACTTTTATAAGATTAGGAGGCTGATGGATTTATCCATTTCGCTTTTTTGTCTTTTGTTATTAGGTGGGAAATATTATATTGACATTACAAGTCAGTAGAAAGAAACACAGAAAAGATAACCAATAGGCAAGAGGACTAATTTAGCTCTGTGAGTAGAACTTAGTCGTAGTATGATTAGTTTTAGAACATTTAATAGAAGCAGACCATGAAAAGAAGAAAAGGAAGAAGAAAGTAGTAGTTACAGTGAAAAGTTAGAGGCCGAAATGCGGTTTGAATAAACTCTGACACCAGGGCTTGCCTACAGGATAAGAAGAAGTGAAAAGTTACCGTCAGGAAATTCAAAAGTTTGAAGAATTATGCAGCACAGCTAGAGATGATTTGGCAGTGGCGCATCGACTGCATAAGATATAGATATGATCAAAGATTAAGATCAAATGAACGAAGGCGTGAGAACTGAGAAGTGACATTTCGGGTTGTATATTTATTTATAAAGACTCTTTTGTGAAAATTTGGCACTTTAGGAGCCACGGACAATTCAATTCAAATTCAATTCAAAATCATTTATTCATTATAGGAGCCTGAAGCACACTTATTAAACGTCAATACTTTTTTAAGCTACCACCGCGTCGAAACGTGTTGTCGCTGTAGAGAAGATGCGGCCAGAAACTCTACAGCATGTATTGATGCACGCAATGTTTTCATTGACTTGGACAACGCAATGTTTTCATTATTGTAATCGACTTAATTATCAAATTTATTTAACTTATCAGTTTTCGTTTAACAATAAGTTACGCGAGCTCATATTTACTTATAAATCAATACAATAAAATATTTTGTTATAATTTCGTCATACGATTTTATAAGTACAATACAGGGTTCTTCTTATATGCTGATATTTTGTTAAGGAGATGATCAGACCGACAAACTGAACATCTTTCTCTATAGGATCAACATTAAAATCGCGAAAATAAAATCTACTGTTCAATATAAAACTGCAAACCTACTCGAACAAAATGTATGGTTAAGTTTGACGGTCTGATCATCCCCTTAAAAAAGTGTCCGCATATTAAGTTGAACCCTGCTGTATTGTTCTACATCAGGTCATCGTCTATCAACTTATCTAACTACCATGGAATGACGTGAGAATTGATGTGTTTATGCATGTAAACTATTAAGTGCAAGTAAATATTATATAGATAGTAATAATAAGGCAAGTGCACGTGATCAAAGCTAGGCGATGCATCGAACTTAATAGCGTTACTACGAGGGACTAATTTAGTTACCCCTCGCTGGTAAAAGGTAAATGGCAGTTTTGCTTTGGTCCGTGCTTCTACATAGATTAAATATATTATAATAAGCTTTTATACATGGTAGATTGTACACCCTAGATACTTCTTATTAACGGGCTCGCACGACAAGACGTGCAATACTGAATGAGTGAGACTGAGAGAACACTACACCACTGCCTACTGTTTACTACCTCCAGAACAGGAGGGAGTGAGGTAGAATCTCAAATTAACACAAATACAGCTCCTGTTTCTAGTTAGAGCTCAGGCTCTAATGATTTGGATGATTTTTTTTGTCTTTAAGCCCCACTTGCGCCAACCTGGGTTAGCAATAAACTCTAGGTTAAGTTGGTAACCCATGATTTTTTGTATAGAAAAACAACTGAAAGAGCTATTTTATCCGGAGTTAACCCGTGGTTGGCGCAAGTGGGGCTAAGTGTTTTACTTTTAAAGTTTATCTAGATAGGTTTCATTCCATTCATAGGTAACATTCCTAAGAAAGTTCGTTTTCACAAAGAAAAAAAAACAGTTTCTTCCAATTTGTTTCCAATAAGTACCATCTATTTTAAGATTTCAGTCAATGCAGGCTGTCAAGTCAGGTAGCATGGATACATGGATATTTCAACCTACTGCTACCGGTAAATTTTTGTTATGAAAATTTATGTTGTTATGACTGTGAGAATGGACGAATTCTAGATTAACTCGGAAGGCATCGGGCAAAGCTATATCCGGCCAGGTATATAAAATTATATCCTGCACATGTGACTGATTTTGTGTAATTGCACTTGTGTTCATACGAACAGTGAATCATAAATCATAATGGAAGAGTGACAGCTGCATAGTAACATGCAGCTCATGAATATGCAGCGCTGCGCTGTGCAATACCACTGAAAACATCCTGCAGCCGGCACAGTAGTGCTGTCAGCCGGACCGGACGGAACCGGACGGAGCCACACCGGTCGCGTGATCGAAATCTCTTGCAATATGTTATGATTTACTATTTATTGACCGATTACTTTTACCTAACTAACAAAAACAAAAATATTGATTCATAAATTTTTGTTGAGAAGCTATTATAATTTTCTATGGAACAGCAGATTTTTTTCGACACGGTAGATATGGGCTCCATTTTTCTTTGTCTATTATGCACTTTTCATTAAGGTGGTTGGAGAGCTGTCAATTTCATAAAAAACGTTGTCGTATACGCTTTGAAATTATACATACAAAATTTCAAACCCTTATATCTTCGTAATTATATTACAAATTGTAAATATTATTTGATATGCGCAAACTAGATTTTCTAAGCTATTTTTCCATATATAAAACATTACTTTTATCAACACCGTCTACGAGTGTTATACGACAACGTTTTGTATGGACGGAAACCACCTTAAGGGTATTATTACCGTTGGCGCGCTCCATACAAACGTAGTCTGGTGATATTTTTAATACTATCCAATTAAAGTAATGACATTTTTCAGAAATAATCTATAAAAGAATCTCTATGTTCGTATGAAGTTAGATTTTCGTTAAAATATACAGTTTTAATGCCAGGATTAATTTAAGATTTCTATGGAAATCTTTGAGGCACTGTAACCTAAAAACTCTACATTTTAAACTAAATTCTGACTTCATACGAACATTCGTATTAGTTTAGTTTCTAGATTGTTTCTGAAAAATTTCATTAGCTTTAATGCGATAGGATTGAAAATATCACTAGACTACGTTTGTATGGAGCATGCCAACGGTAATATACCCTTATAATAAATAAATAGAGTTGATCAGTTTGATGGTCTTATTGGATGGATTTATTTGCACACCAAGAATAAACAAAAACATTTTGAAAAATCTTTCTCTCTATCTCTACTTTAAAACTTTTCAATAAAAAGTTATGTAACTAATTGTGTGTTTTGTTGTGTATGCAAATAAAAAAAACTTGTTACAATAACTTATAACTGAAAATCTAAGTGAAGTGTAAATTGGAGTCTGTAGGTACTTTGAGTAGCGATGTTTGAAATATCGTAATAGCTATAGTAATACATAATACATGTAGGTACATCTATAGATCGCGATGAACGCAATCATTCCGGCTCGCGGCGTCTTACTCGTTCATTAATCATCGCATCATCACACTCCGCTTGTGTTTAATCATTGTTTAATTACTGTTACACAGGGTGTAAAATTAAATGCGTTACATATTAAACAGGGTGCTTCACACCATGGAACAGAACATATTTCACCATGGAGCCAACATCGAAATCGTGAAAAAAATAGTTTCTCGACCAAAATGTATAAAAGCAGATATTTTTTCGCAATTTCAATGGTCCTATAGTGAAAGTTCGTCGGAGCGTCGGTGGTGCGTTATGAAGAGCTATGGAAACTCAATCGTGAAGTCCGGGTTCGAATCCGCACGGGCGACATGCCATGTACCAATGAGTTTTTCTAACTTATGTACTTAATACCGACTGCTATCAAACGGTCAAGGAAAACATCGCGAGGAAACCTGCTTACGATGAATGTGTGAAGTCTACCAATCCGCATTGTGCACGAGTGGTGGACTTACGCCCATACACCCTCCCTGAGGGTAGGCCTGTGCCCTTCAGTGGGACGTATGGATGGATGAATGGAGGTGTTAGGAAAAGTATCATTCTCTTCATCATCACAGACTCTACCCATCAAACTGAACAACTTTTACTATGGGAGCAAAATGATCAGAGCAAAAAAAACTGCTGTCCCATACGATTGCGTCGCGTAAGTATTGCAGTTTATTTTATAGGACAGCTGACTTTTTTTTTGCTCAGATCGTTTTGCTCCCATGGTAAAAGTTTTTCAGAAGGTTAATGATACTTTTCCTTACACCCTGTATAGGATGTGATGATGATACCTACCGTACACAATGATACTCTTGATAATTAAATGTAGCTGAAATACATAACATTCATTTTAATAAACAAGCAGACCAACAAAACCTACGATTATTTCAGTTCACATTTGTAAATATTAAAACCCACATGATAATTCAAACAAACACGGCGCTCGGTTAATCCGCAGATATCATTTCATTCCGCGATTCCGATCATTTATCCATATACCTTCATAATTGGTGGTCATTATATCGGACCGGGTGCACCGCATCCGACTGACGTACATTCCGAATAAGACTTTAGCGTGATACGAACAAGGTTTAACGTGGTGTGTGTGAAATGTAGCCTGCGGGATTACAGATGATGAAACGTGGTCGATGGACGGAGGCAATAAGATAAAGCGCTTAGATTAGTGTGCTCGTTGAACTCGAGTGATATCGTGTCGTATCGTACCGGGCATGCGATCGTCGCTATAATAATATGAAGCATTATCTGTTTTTGTTATTGATTATGTATGTTAGGGTTTCGTATCCAAAGTGTGAAAACTGAACTCTAATCCTTCACACAATCCATCCATCTTTCCTTCGGCCTTCCTCTCATGCCACAGCCATCCACATTCATATTTAACACTCGTCTCGTAACGTCTCTCCGCATCACAATATGTTATATTATTACAAATTCAGATATTTTATATTAATTTAGATTACTTATCAATCATTTAGAACAACTGGACCAAAAGCATATCTACCAAATGAAAATTAGTCAGGATTGCATTAGGTACTATCTATATTCTTAATGTCTCGGATGAATCAGAACATTTAAACGGCTTTTATGGAAATTGTTAGACCAATTTACGGACAAAAGATGTAATGATGTTCGATTGTTAAATCGGAGTTCGCATTCAACGCGAAGGCAACGTATTTATAGTCATTTCCGCATTTCTACCATTTTAACACAACTGACGTTTTTGTCGAGAAAAACATCGTACCTACACATAGGCATAAGAATAGTTAATAATAATACACATAGGTCATCATCAATCATCATAATCACTGCCTATATACGTCCCACTACAGAGCACAGAGTACAGGCCTACCCTCAAGGAGGGTGTATGGGCGTTAGTTAGGCGTGCCCAATGCGGATTGGTAGACTTTACATAGGCACGCATCGGAATTTCTTCTTCAGCGTATGCAGGTTTCCTCACGATGTTTTCCTTCACCGTTTGACAGCAGTCGGTAATACGTACATAAGTTAGAAAACTTATTGGTACACGGCATGTGGTCCGTTTGGATTCAAACCCGGACCTCAAGATTGAATTTCCAAAGCTCTCCGCAATACGCCACCACAATTACGAGGTGTATACGTAAATTAACTATACTACCTATCACACTGGCGTTTTTGCACTGCTAATGTGAATAATCTGAATAAAACATATCTCTGTTAAGTCCCTGACCAACCCCTTGGGAAATATAGTCGTGAGCATAATGTTATGTTGTGTAAAGAAATGAAGTTTTACTATCAGCTATTACAGAATCATTGCGCACTGTACAGCAAGTGCAGTAGGGACATAGGGAGGGAGGTGATTACACGTAACCTAATGAAACTGTTAACAGTCCGGCAGTCGCTGCGACCTGCGAGCGAACACGACTGTTTAAATGTAATGCCAGGTGTTAACGCTGACGCCGGCTGAAAGAAACAGACTGAAGGCTGCAAGTTGTAGGCGACACGTATATGTATAAATTTATTGAAACTTTTTTTTAAAGAGAAAAGCATAGGTACTTTTCTTATTTTCTGATGGAAATTTTAAATGTTAACTAGAAATATGAAGTCTAATGTTTTACTTTCACTTACAGAAAATAATAGGTAAGTTTGTTAATTAAAGTAACATTTTATACTCTTCATGGACTTCATGAATTATCCGTGGACCTTAAAAAAGTACACTATGTGTTTGATTGAGTGACAAACATCTAAACATACAAATACCCAAACTTCGACATTTATAATATTAATGAGATTATTGATAGTTCAATACGATATATTTTTGGATTATTTTCATAATACTCATAATCCATCGATCTAAAATTCACCTCGTTCTAGACCACCAAAAGGATCAATTATTAAACCAGATAGAAATTATTCGAATATTTTATAAACTTCACGCGATATTTATCTCTACATATTTTTTGATCAATTACAACTATCAGATACATTTAAAACTTAAAATTTTTTTATTTCCGTTTTATACATTTGTCCACCGCTCGTGTGTCACTTGTGCCACAGTTTATAGTTTTGTTGAGTGTCGCCGTTGTTGTGTTGTGTACAATTAAATTATATCGTATTTTCCTCCAGAAGTTCGCTTCAGTGTGAAACACTTCAGGATTCAGTCGCTTTGCTTGTACGACTTTACGTAACTATTTACACATTAAAATATTCGTTTCTCCGTGTAGATAGAAATAAGTCAGACCTTTGTCACTTTTAGGTGAGTGTCTTTTGACATACCTACATAGCTGTCTGTCTGTATAAATGTACCATAATAATGAAAACAACATATTGCATAGGCATCGGTACAGGTTGGTTAACTAAAGCTGGCACGTTCATTTCACAGACACACACAAATACGTTTTTCCTGTCATTATAGAGAAGAGATAGAGAACTTTTCAGTATATTGTGTGCAGTGAGACAAAGGCATTGCGTAAATGTGTGACACGCGCCAGTTTTAGTAACCCGACCTGTACCTATAGCTTACAGGGTCCTACTTAATATGCTGACAGTTTTTAGGAGGATAATCAGACCATCAAACTGAACAACTTCTCCAATGGGACCAACATCGAAATCGTGGAAAAAAAGACCTGTTTCAAACATTTGGGTCCAGTAGGATTACAGTTTTGTATGGAACAGCTGATGTTTTTTCACGATTTCGGTTTTGGTACCATCTAGAGGAAATTGTTCAGCTTGATAGTCTGACCATCCTTTTAAAAAACGTCAGCAAATTAGGACGGATCCTGTTTGAACGTACACGTAAACTACGTGACAGTGACAGTGAGCCATCCTTAATTGAATATTAATTAAAACATCGACGTGGTATTAGTGTAACACAGGTCGAGTCATCAGCACGCGGGACACGTTTCACCGATCTCACTCTAACTGTTTGCAAAGTTAAACCGATTAGCACCTACCCCTCCCCCCTCCCCCCGGCCCCGGCACCGCCCCGCACTCCTCCGACTGACGTGCCGTCCCCGAATCATTCTCTTAATTATTTTTCCGTTGAGAATTAATTGGTAAACTAGTGAGACGCAGATTAAACAGTTGGAAACTCAGTCGTACTCCTCGACCTGAGGGGTGCGGGGCAAGGGGGTCTGTGGGAGGAGAGGGGGGCTTTTAATGACAGACTTTATCTTCAGGCGCTTCATAGTGCCCAGCTACTTTAGTATATGAAAATTAGTCCAAACCATCAGAAGCTATGACGGGCGTACATTTAGACAATAATATAACTATGGACGACTAGTTTGATGTTGTTGCTCCACAATTATAGGCTATCTTGTTTAATGATAATATGATAAGGTATAAAATTGTATGCAAATGCACATGATCAATGGATCTTGTAACGTGGCATAGGGGAAATGCTACCGCAAGACTGGTTCCCTAGTTATATTGTCGAAGGGCGTACACCGAATAGGGTAACGTTTTCACTCTTTGGGCACTGATCCTTATAAATGAATGGGACCTATGTAATCTAAACTATTATAAAACTGTAAATGAAGTGTGTCTGTACATTGAAGATATTTACAAAAAAAAGATTACGATATGGTTTTTAGGTATCCCTGACTCGAAATCAACCTTTTTTATAAATTTAGTCTGTCTGTTTGTTTGTTTGTTTGTTCGCGCATCACTCAAAAACTATTGATCCGATTTTGATGAAACTTTTTTTTGTTTGATAACTTATGAATTAGGTATGATCTGACTTAAAATCTGGTATATAATTTGTGCAGACGAAGTCGCGAGTAAACACTGGTATAGTTTATATTTGTAGAAGTTACTATAATAGTATTCCTATAGGTTTCCGAGATATGAGCAGAAACCTTAAAAAAATTGACTTTTAAACCCCTCCTCCACCCGCGGCGCACCCCGGTGTCGAGATCTTGTTACAATTCCACAACGAGTTTCCTCTTTGCATGAGCTGGAAATACCATACACCTACCTATTGCATTGGCATGTTCACATTCGAAACTGCTATTAGGACCGTGATGCACTATACATTATGGGGACCCCCTCTCCCTGCCTCACCACATCTCACCACTTTCAATACAATGCACCACAAAGGGTTCATTATAGGCTGACGGAGGTATTTGATATTGATGCGGTTACGCGGCGATGTTGTGATTAGCTTCGACCACAGAATTACTAACAGTTAGAAGTTATCTAATGCCACGCTGCAGTGTCTCACCTAACCTCTGATCAAAGCGATCCCCATTTCATCAGATTTTGGAAGGAAAGAACGAGAGAGTGCATTTTTATTCCTGCAAATTCTGACTATAAGAAATCAAAGGAGAAATCAATCAATCCAAAATTAGCATTATGAAAAACGCTGCAACACTGATAGCCAAATTCTCGCAAAACCTTTCTCGAATTGCAAAGGACTCTGTAACTGAGCCCACAATGAATACTGTATTTTTTTTCATTTCTTTACGGTTTATTTTTAAATACATTAGATAGCATCAACCAATGATATTAAGCTATGTTTTAGCTATATTACTTGGCGAAATAACAAAAACGTGGCATCACTATATTATATTTTAATATATATTTAATAATATGGATATAATTATACGCATTTGCTCTTCACATGTGCTTACGGAAAATGAAATCAATATCTGTATACTTTATTTACACCAAAAAAAAAAAAAAAAAAACAATAAAACAGGATAACAATAACAGCTATTAAAGTCTACAAGGCACTTCTACGTATCATTAATATTCTGTGGCTTTAACCTCCATCCTAAATGTTGTGTAATTAACACGACCGACGACCGGCGGGCTTCGAGATCAAGTTCTAAGCTCGGCTTGAGACTAGTTACACGAGTTAGTCCACAAACTGTTTAGTTCGTGGAAATGTAAGAGAGTGATAACGTTGCATTTAAAGTTTACTCATATCGCCCTCTCAACACTTCCGCTTCCACTTCCATTAAGAGTCTTATTAAAAGTCAATCTACTTATTACCTGAATAGAACCAAATTGCATAAAGTGTACAGTGGGTAACCTAATTGTAGTATGACGCGATTGACCTCCGTGACCGCTGACAAATAAATGTATGGATTTATAAACTATGATAGCTTTGATGGAAAGGAATCACGAGGCTGGCCTGTACCACGAAATACAAATTAAGTCCTAGCAACGCCACTGTCTCCATAGCTCTCTGAGCTACCTTGAATTGATTGCATTTTGAGAGCATTCTATATTTATTTGCTTACAGGAAGATTTACAGATCAAATAGTATCTTTAGTTAAACATATAAGTTTAAAAAATTCAGTGATACACGGCATGCGTCGTCCGTGCGGATTCGAACACGGATCTTCATGATAAAGTGTCCATGGTTCTCCGCAACTCGCCTCCGACGCTCTTGCAATAATGTGCTGGATGAGAATTCGTGATCTAAAATAGAACCTCTGAAACCTACGGAACCATTAATCCAACGACGGCGTAGTGTCCTTGCATCTGACATCCCACCGAGTAGCGCGCCCCGCGGCCCCGCGGCCCCGCGGCGCTGTCGCGCCGGACACACGGGTTCAATTCCGTTGTTTTTTTTTATAAATAGTAGTTTATTTTGAATGCCTCCGTGCATCGAAAAACACTTTAGGCATGCTAACTTGAGTCCCAAAGTTATTAGTTTGTTTTTTGGATCGGTCTTCATTTCTGGATATTTTTTTTTTGGTAAAAACGAAAATTTTTAAGTCAACTCACGGGGAATGAAGTGACGTCTGGAGTGCGATTTTTGAATCTCATTCGCTGAGCTCAACAGTTGAAAATATCATAATTACTTCATTTTATTTTGATCCAAGATAATTACTATGGAGATACGCATCTTTCTACTGCTGATTTAACTTAAAAAATCGCACTCCTGAAGTATGATTTTTGAAAGTCAAATCAGCAGTAGAAATATGCATTTCTCAACAGTAATTTTGACAATTACGGATTTTGAAAAACCTCATTCATGTTTTGTCAATTTCAGAGTGCAGACTAGACACACGCAGACGGCTACAAAAAAGAACCTGTTCTCGTTCTTTGGCAGAAGTGCAATCCATACAGCACACAGAGGAGTCTGGTAGAAACCACATTTCCGCTAACAATAATAGTCTGAAGGTTTGTTGCTTTGTACCCTTTCATTCTTGTTATGAATAATTGCATTCGTCTATTTTGCGTGCAATATTATTTTTTTGCCTGTGGGGCAAGCCCAAAGTTGTTTGATGAAATGTTCCAGACTCCAACTCTAATTCTATTTATCCAACCAAATCCAACTCTATTTATAAACATCACAATTGGTTCCGTTGTAGTAGCATACTCTTTCTTATACCGTGGTTCAGAGAGCCCTCAAATTAATAGGTACCAGGTTGTAGTTAAAGGGGTGGTGTGACGTCATGTATGGAGTTGTACCTAAGTATGTACGGAAGCAGTGAAGCCAAGCTGCGATGAAGCCACTGCGGGGCCTATCGGGACTTTATCAAATTACCGTAGCACTAGAGCATCAACAATTTTAAGAGCGCCACCTAGCGGAATAATGGCGTTATACCAAGAGCTTTCTACAGAGAGCCACATGGTTCTGTTTTGCGAGACTGCACCGCAGTTTTATCGCAGCTCCTCGAAACGGGGGTTCTAAATAACTCAAAGCAGACACGCCTCAGGATACTTCGAGTTATTGACAACCCCCGCTAGATGGTGCTACGTGTTTTTTTTAAACGTTGCCTTTGTAAAGTAAGTAATAGTAGAAAATCCCACCATTCGTCGACCTTCTCTCATAGAGTTTCCTAATAAAATGTGTATTTTGTACAATATAATGTATAAATAAACCAAACTAGCTAGGAAGTGGCGCCCTTGCACATCAATTTTTTTAACTTCGTACCGCTTCAGAATCAGTTTTTCCCGACACGCACTTGGCCGTTTTTTTTATTTATAAACCTTTCCTGGCATGTGTAAAACCACCCACCAACGTTTCATCGCAATCGGTAAACCCGTTTCATAAAAAAAAACCTCCCCCTAGAAACCCCTGCCGATTTTTAATTATAAAGGTTGTTACAAAAGTAAAAAAATAAACATTTAAAACTCTTTAGGGGTTTTTTTAGACTATCAAACTGAACAACTTTCACTATGGGACCAACATCGAAATCACAAAAAAAATTAGCTATCCCATACATTTAGCTCGAGTTGAATTGTAATTTAGTAATGGAACATCAGTTTTTTTTTCGCGATTTCGATATTGGTCCCATTGTGAAAGTTATTCAGTTTGATGGTCTTAACCACCCCATTAAATGTGTATTTGTATTTTTGTAACACCTTGTATAGATAGATCGATTATTTATTAATGTAGTTGATGATCATGCATCCTTGAATTGAATCCCCAATCAAGAAATTACAAATTCATCCGAATTATAATTTAACTTTTAAAGGCTGACAGTTTTTAAATACGTTCATTTTTCGTAAAAGTAAGTCCTACTAATTGGCAATGTTTTATTCATTTGTAACAACGAATTCACTTCGTTGCGAAGTTCCAAGGATCGTCTCGACTCAATGAGTCAATTACCTTGTTTCTAAGAATAAAACACAATTAAGACGAAATGTAATTTAGAGCAAGTTGCCCCTTGCCGGGCGAGACCGACCGTTCGTAGCGACCGTCGTAGCACCGTAGCAGCTTAGCTACGGCGTAGCAACAACGTAGAGCGGCTGCTTGTTAAATTGTTTTATTGCCTTTAGCAACGGAATACCAATTAACTTTATATTATACTCAGTTAACATAATACCTCTAATTATAGATAATATGTGAAGTAGCTACCTTATTTCGTGAAAACCTTAGAGTTAACAAAATGTTTCTACTAACTTATAAGTTCAAGTTACACTACACCATTAATTTTTAATTAGTAACGAACTTTTAAACAACTTTCCCTAAGGTCGAAAACGAGAAAAAAATTTGGACCCCCTATAGAAAAACGATCGGCCGATGCGCACTTTTGTATGGGAGGTCCAAAATTTTTTCAGATTCACGGTCTGAATACACCCTTAAAGTTTCGTTACTAATTAAAAACTAGTGATGATTACTTGTATGAGATTTTTCCGACGACTTCGTTCGACTAGAATAAAAACACAGATATTCGACATTTTTGGATGACGTTTCTGTGGCAACCGTTTTGTTTTTGGGATAGTGATAGTTGTATGTTTACAACACCCTGTGAAGTAAATCGAGTAAAAATATCAAATAAAAATGCATCGTATCGTAAAGTATTAACAGTTATTTTTAAAAGCTATAATAAAGAGCTAGTTGGTCCCGGATATTGTAGTTCAGTCAGTGCGGAGCGAGGCGAGTGTTCCCCCGGGACATGTCGCATGGCACGTAGACAACATACCCTGTTAGACATCGCCATTATTAACAGATTCATTTGTTCTTCGCAACAAAAAAATTAAAGTGCGGCATCAAAATTGTGTAGGTTTTATAATCGTTTACTTTATTATGAATTTTTTCATCATCAGATACAATTTCAGAATCATGCGGCCACTCCCCCTAACTTAAAAGTACACTAATTGGCCAAAAAAAATTATTATTGGTTAGAATCAGTAACCTGCGGGGCGGATTGACGTTATTATAATTGTACGGGCTTTTTCCCGCGACTCCGTCCGCACCAGCGGTTTCCGTTATTACAGCGACATAAAATATATACCTACCAATTTTTAAGTCCAATTGTAAGCTTATAAATTAAAAAAAAACATCAGAATTGGTTCAGTACTTTAGGAGTAATGCTTGAGCAAACAGTCAAAATGCCCAAAAATCTGTGATGTGGAGTAAAGGACACTTAAACACCTTTTAATTTAGACATATCTTCAATGAACAAACACTTTTCCGTTACAGTTTTATAACAGTGTAGATTACCAACAAATATATAGCAGAACTTATAGAGTTCTTATGTGTTTTTCAAAAAAATCGCCCTTTATTAGAAGTCTGTTAGATCAATGTGTCTATGTATCGTCACCCCCCACTCCACGAGCCCGATCTCTGTCGAGCGCTGTGAGACCTTTCTCACACAGATTCTCTTTTTTTCACGCTCGACTTTACAATGTAGGTGTTGATGTAGGTGTACCATTGATTATGCATGGGGTTGTATGGATGCTGCCGGCCCGCTGTCCGCACGCGCCGCGGTGACACAGGACATGGAGCGCTTGACGAATAGTGTTGTGACTAAAAAGGTTCCGATTTCTTTTTATCGCAATCTCGAAAATAAAAACACAATTTCCTAAAGCACCTTCTTGCATCCTTCAGTTCGTCGAAGATTTAATATTAAGACGTAATAGTAGGTGGAAATACCTCGGAGGCATCTTTTATTTTTCATTTTACGACTAGATTTATACCATTTACCGAAACTAAAGTCATACCTCAGTATTTTTGGATAGTTCATCTAGTACAATCATCAACTTAATACACGATTGGAATTACTTCACTCGATAGAAAATCGTCACAAAGATGACGTATTTTCATGCATTTTTAAACATTTTTCTCGGTTTAGAAGAACTTAAAATAGTTTCCGATTGTTAGTATTTATACTCACATATTCACCATTAGTTTAACTAGTGCAATCATAAATAAAATCTAGAAAAAGGACTTTGGTTAGTTGTTTTTAATCGAAAATATGGCTCACGCACACACTTTTCGGAGCGCTCGGCAATCGCGTTTCCCATAGAAAATATTCGTCCGGACCTATGGCCCCTTAAGTTTGAAACAACGCATACCGAATAGACAGCACGCCGATGTTTGCGCTTAGAGAATTGCACTCAAGGTGAATTGGTAATGCTACTGTGACTGCTTTTGGGCCGAATTGTGAATTATTAACAAGAACAACTATCGATAATTAGACTATCGACAGTATCACAACACTACCGCATGCGGTGACTGTAGTGACGCTTGAGTTATTTTATTTCAGACTCTCGCATATTCAATAAGGTATTGTGCACAGAGAAATGAGTATTGTGATATTTTTATTTCAATCTCCATTTTCCATTTTCTGTTATCATTTTAGTCGGAGATCGTAAATGTCGCGAGCGTTATTATTTCCCTAGGAGCGGTCCCCGTGGGGTTTCAAACCATTTTCAGCGTTGAACGAATTCTAGGAATCGATAGAGACTTGTTTAGTCTATAACAGTTCAATATGATATTGTAATATTACGGTGTGTTTCAATAAACTTGTATTTTTATTAAAGTTTCTATTCGTCCGTCGTAAGATTTCCTTTTTTTTATTCGATATGCGCTTGCGATTAGCTTAGCTCGCCTAGGTTTAGATGAAGCCAAGGATGCAATACCTACACAGAAAATCAATTATTATTTTTAAAATATCATGATTGTATTTGCTAGGAAAACCAGACGCAGTAGACGCAGGCAGATTTAATTTCATGTATAACGACCTATCACTTCAATATTTGAATATAACTGATAATATATTGACCTTATTATGTACAATACACAAAAAAATATTTCAATGAGCACTTTAACTTAGGTATATATAGTTCATATACAACAAAGGATAGGTATTGCACATTGACATCAAAGTATTTAAAAAAGATTTACAGTTATCCCCCACACTAGGCTATAAGCCTGGCAAAATGTGATGGGTAAAAAATTTACGAGTTATCATTTAGTTAGAGAGGTATGGTATGGTACAGTTATCAACAAGGACAAAAACAAATAAAAAATATTGATTATATGAAGGTGAAAGAATGGTGAAGTAGGTTAGCACTATAGGTTGTAGGTACTTAAATTAATCATGGCCTTTAAAATGACATGTATATGTGTATTATTGAGTATTTTACAAATTATGGCTGTTATTAGTGTGTGTGTATGTATGGGTTTAGAGCTTACTGCAACACTCTTATGAACTCCTCTGTATCTTTACTGTGTAGGTACGTACCTATAGTGGAAAAGCAAGACGACAGGTTTATAAAATGAGTAGGTAGATTTAATTCAGGAGTTAGTTAGGGAATGAGATGGCAATCTTAAGAAGAACTTTTAAAGTGTTTATATTAATGTAATTATTACGTTTGTGCTGCGGAGATTGCTAAAGTGTAAACTGCAGGGGATGCGCTGTATTCCGATTTATACCTACGTGCAGCACGAAGATTTATTGATAGTCTACACAGTGGCCACTTGCACCAGGTTGTAGGTTGTGTAGTTGCATAGTAGGTTGCAGATGGCGTCAGAGTGACGTACAGGGGACGCAAATGCTCAATTTACGTCATAAAGTGCATACAACCATAAAGTGTTACCTATACATGCTGCGGTCCGCATGCAGACCGCGGACGGTCGGTATCTGGACCACCAACAAACCTTTTAAATAACTTAGAACGTCAAAACGAAATAAATAACGTATAAATAATATTTTTATGTAATGGACACGTTTGGGCGCCACTCTTATCAATGTTTTTAGTAGGTATTGACAAGTAATACGACGGATTTCACTATTTAATAGTTAGTTAGGTAGATACATATACAAGGTGTTACAAAAATACAAATAAACCTTTAAGGGGGTGGTGTAGACCATCAAACTGAACAACTTTCACTATGGGACCAATATCGAAATCGCGAAAAAAAAAAAATGTTCTATACTCTACAAATCGACTAGAGCTAAAATATGTATGGGATATGAAATTATTTATTTCGCGATTTCGATGTTGGTCCCATAGAGAAAGTTGTTCAGTTTGACGGTCTTAACAACCCCCTTAACAGTTTTAAAAATTTATTGTTACTTATGAAACACCCTGTAATAGTTAGGTAGATACATATATATATATAAGCGCAGGAGGGCCTTCATCGCAAACAGATCACTGCTTAATAGTAAAACTACCGAGATTACACAGAACTAGCGATCCGTCGAGTTATGCGGTGGTTCAGCCATCGCTATTCCAATCTTCAACTGAAGTCCTCTTGACATGGCTGTCAACCACCTTTACCGACACCCGACGTTCCACTAGACCGACACCAGGCGGCGCTGTAGCAAGGCTCCGTCATTAGTGTGCGATCTTGTTCTGTTTTAACTTGAGAGATGGCGCCAGGTGCCGTAGAGGGCACCAGGCGCCGTCACGGCCAGACTGACTGTCGACCGTCCTCGGGCGTATCTTACTGCGGCCCTGCAAGAAACAAGCAAACATCAACCATACGGCAGATCTGAATTCCCGCTCGTCCAGCCTGACAACAATCTCGCATCATCGTCAGACTGCATCTCGACATGTTCTTCACCGTTGGGCCGGGTGCGTCCTTTCTACCAACCACGGACGGCAGCCCCCCCGTCCAATCTCACAACAACCTGGACAGACGAGTGCGTCCCTCCAACCAACCCCCACACACAAGGGGTATGGCTCGGACGACACTACGACCGCCAGAATTGCTTTCACCGCGCCGCTACTCCATCAATTATCTTATCACATAGCATCTTTGACTAGGTACTTATATGAGGACTCGTAACGCGTGTAATTCTTCTTACAAACATTTCTGCCACTTTTTGCGGGGGGCGAGGTAATATGCAATCCGCAACTTTGGATTTTATTCCCCATAATTTTAGATTCTAATTTTGAATGTCAAAAATCATGAAAAGCAGTCTCGTGTGAACCCCAAACCTTCTAGATTCGAAGTTATTTATTTCGCAATTATAGGCTGTCTCGTTTAGTGATAAGGTATAAAATTGAATGTAAACTGCACATGATCAATTTCTTATACCGTGGCAGAGGCGAAATGCTACCGCAAGGTGAGTCCTTCATATAAGTAGTCAACGCATAGCATAGAATTCCGTTTCCAAAAACACGGGCCATTAAGGTGACCCGTGTTAACTGTAGCGTCTTCTGGCGCCGTCATGGCACATCCAGAAAAAGGCGGGCTCACCGCGGATCATGCTTTCGAGGTACCTCGAGACATTCATTGTTCACATTGATTAACCTCCTTCACTTGACAAGAACACTTCTACTGCTTTTTCGGTCTGATCGGATGGTAGTCATGCGTCCTGGCTTGCCGCAAACATAACAGGTTGACACAAAGCAAGTTACAACGTTTGTCTCTTTTATTTATGCTCTTTTGTGCGCGCTGATCTCGACGAATCTTCTCGCTTAAACAGACAAATTAAGGTATACATTATATCTTTATTTTTAGACATTATTAGTTTGTGAATCAAGAACAACAATAAAAGACAACATAAGAAAACAACATTTGGAGTCGTCGTCCAAAGAGGTGGCACGACCGCTCGATGTAGTTGCGTTAACACTTGACACACAATCTGTGCACCATGATCAGCAGTGTGGGGCGCGTGCTGGGAGCGTCATGCTGCGACGAGCGCCTGACACAGGCTAGGTGGGTTAGAGCGCGTGCACCCTAACGCGTGTTACAAAACATTACTTCTCGGTAGCTTCTCTAGTTAACATAGTACCTCATTGACGAAAACCATCACATAATAACCACCGTTACATTATTTCTTGATCAAAAGTTACATACATACAGAAACTCACGGCAATAATCCCTTTCGGTGTGGCCAGAAACATTGCATAAAAAATTACAAGTCCATAAACCGCAATTATAAATTAGTAACAAATGTGTGCACACTCGCAAGAGCCCAGGGCTCGGCGATCAATTTCAACAATGTGCAAATACAACCACCATTTACATTATAACCCAAATTCAACACACAATAAGGACCTTGTTTCACTTCTAAATCGGAATCGGAAGTCGAGGACAAGTTTTAAACGCTGTAATCTTGTTGGAAGGATGATGTATGAAGGAGTTTCGGAGTTTGGCCTGACCTGACTGAACATGAAGCGATTTACGAGCCGACAAAGAGAGCTCTTAATCGCCTATTAAGTTCCACATCGCGTCAGCAACAGGCAGATTGAGACACCTAAATTCTTCAGCAGCATCTAGGTACAGAGTTACCTTGTACACAGAAGCAAATACGAATAAGTTTTTATTGTATCAACAACAGAAACATGCCTTTGAAATAGAGTGTATACAGGCATGACGGCATGACAAAAGCATGGGAACCATAAAAGCCATATTTTATAAAAAAAAATTAGGCTTAGATACTACAGCGATGTTTCTGACTACACTGCCTGCATTCAACGAACTATCGTATGATCACAACTATGTTCGGGAGTAGTCTGAGATATTCTAAACCCTCAGAAAATCCACGTTTTACTAGAAGAACTATTGTGCTTTCTGGAATATAAGTTTACAACTCAACAGCCCATTATAAATAGATGAAACCAGGTAATGAGGGCACACCAAGCACAACACAGCAATATCCGACAAAATTCTCACCAATAATCCGTGACCAAAGTCTATTTCGAACCACAAACGTTAATTATACCATACCAACACGGAGATAACTTGCCCACTATCTCATCCTGGACACTTCATACAACAAGGCCGGGCCAAACGCTGGCCTGGCATTAGTAAAACCATATTGCCTACTGTAGACACTGTAGTTGTCTTCCACGAAGAAGTGCAGGGAGTGTCCGTACTGTATGAACTGTATTATGTATCGACTTTACTGTAAATCATTCGTCAACTGGTGGGGTTGAAAATTACTGCTCGTCGTTCCGCCACTAGCCATATGAGTAGGCAGGTCATACGTTAGATCATGTTCCATGTATTTAGAATGCAGATTGATGCAGATGCAGATTCAGCCGCTGTTTCTTTCGCATCGATTTTGAACCTCGTGATAAAACTATCATCAGGTCTTGACTCTTGAAACAAAAGCTAGGTTTTAGCTGTCAAATAACCATCAACATTTTTCTATAGACGATTTTATTTCTCTTGGGCGCAAGTTTGTTTACACTTCTGATATAAGCGCAGGAGGGCCTTCATCGCAAACAGATCACTGCTTAATAGTAAAACTACCGAGATTACACAGAACTAGCGATCCGTCGAGTTATGCGGTGGTTCAGCCATCGCTATTCCAATCTTCAACTGAAGTCCTCTTGACATGGCTGTCAACCACCTTTACCGACACCCGACGTTCCACTAGACCGACACCAGGCGGCGCTGTAGCAAGGCTCCGTCATTAGTGTGCGATCTTGTTCTGTTTTAACTTGAGAGATGGCGCCAGGTGCCGTAGAGGGCACCAGGCGCCGTCATATATATATATAGTTTGCTATGGAGCGCCACTGAAACTGGACCCCACTTAAAATTAGATACCTTGCCTTTGAGTCTTAAGTAGTCTTAAGTTGAGTCTCTAATGTAGGTACATTAGGTATTATAGCAGTAAGGCTATGGTGGGCAGTAACTAGCCGGTGTCACCGTGGCACCGTGACGAGGGTCGCGACCTCCCCTCCCGACCGGTCGTCATCCGCCTGGAGGGGGGAGATCTCGGCGGTGTCTGGTGTCGTGTAAGTGTCACTTACACTTTAATTAGCGGTTGTCGCTTAAGCTACAATAGTTTCAGGTTTCATTCAGTTGTTTGGAGTGACACAGTCGTCAGAGTGACGTAATTGTCACAAGGAGAGAGAAATGTACAGAGTACAGAGGGCCTACCATGAGTTTTCCCTGTTCTTTACTACTGTAGTTACGTCGCCAATTCGTATGACAGAAATTAGTTCTCAACGTAACCACTAGGAGCGCTGTTCGAAATTCAATACAAAATTGGTGACGTAACTACAATAGTAAAGTACGGTGAAAACTCATGGTAGACGCACAGGTACTCTTTCTTATACGGTGGCAAAATGGTGTCGCTTTTACTAGAAGATTGTAGTACAATAATTTACAAAAAATGCCATTTTCACGGCAACTGTGCTAGAATTGTGAGTTTATCTTAATCTTAACTATTATGAAATCGTAAAAATCGTGAGGGAAAAAAAGTTGCGGTTCACTTCATATAGACTCAAATAACTCGATAGCGCGATTTAAATGACGTGTGGCGCCATCTATTGACAAGTTTATTTGTTTGTTCGCGCATCACGCAAAAACGACTGAACCGATTTTGATTAAACTTTTTTTGTTTGATAGCTTGTGATCTGACTTAAAATCTGGTATATAATTTATGCGGACGAAGTCCCGGCTTAACTCTAGTAACTTATAAGCTTAAAAGTGGTATGGTAGGATCTTTTAATTTAATTTAATTTATCTTTATTGGTTATCAAACAGCAAATTACTTAATTTCGAATACAACAACAAGATGTGAAACATCTATTGGAGCGCATTATTGGGGGTAAGATCGACTCAAACCGTGACGGCAAATTGCATGACTTTAATTACATTTCAATAACAATGACATATTTTTTCTTAAACTAGATTTTGTAACAAAAACACATGCGTATTATAATATTGTTCATTATTTTTTTCGTGTACATAATACACAATAATACTTGTTGAGGTGGTCTGAATCTTTCCTGAATAACCGTGTCTTCGTCATTGAGCATTTTCCAGTTCCTTACATTAGTCTCATTCAGATGGCACCACATTTACTTCAGATAGGTGGAAAAAATTATACCTACCTTAAATCATCATGGTAAAAGTACTTGCGGCAAGATTTTGCTAGGCGTCCCGGCGGGGTTGTATAAATAAACCCCTGTATAAACTTACACTCAAAACACATTTCGTTTCCAAACAACTAGGTGCATAATGCGGTCGGATCATAGTATATTAGTGAAATATTTAACGTTGGACCCCACGCCTGACACTGGTCGTTCGCAGTGTATCTCCGGACATAGATATAAATCGTGAAGGTCGTCGGCGTCTCGCCGCTGAATGGTGGCGGTCTCTGTTCTATTCACTCTGAATTTATGTTCTTTATGTTGTCTGTACTAAGATTTGTTACTTTATTTTTAGATACAGGGCGGGTGTATCTATTCATAACTTCAGTGAAACAACCCTCAAAACGAGATTCAATATTGAATTACTACTAGACCTGTTTATTTATAAGAGATCAATTGTAATACAACAAGACAGTCACAGATTGCCGTGGATTTGACCATTTTTATTGTGTTTTTTTAATGCAAAATGTATGAAAGATGTTGTCCAAATCATTCTTCAAATCTGTAATTATTCCACATCAAAAATTCGATTTCGCTGTACTTAATTTTCTCGATGTTGGTGCCACAGAGAAAGTTTTACAGTTTGACGGACTGATCATCCCCTTAACCGCTGACTTGCACTGTTAACTACCACTTTACATGGATATTGTACTCCAAATTGCACGTGTCAAGTACCACTTGACATGGGCCCTCCGCTCCCATCCTCAATTTTATTGAAATATGCTTGTCTCTCTTTGTTTAAGGTCAATCGGGAAAGCAAACGGTTTAAAAAGTGTCAGCATATTAAGAAGGACCCTATGGTTATAAGAATAATATGCAATAATGTACACGACCTTTAATAACTAAACAGAGTGCTAACTAATAAACATATTATCACCATCAAACTGAACTCGATCCGACTGATCCGAGTTTGAGTTTGAATCGAAATCGTAAAAAAAATATTCGATGTCCCATACATTTGGCTCGAGTAGGTTTGCAGTTTTGTATGGTACAGTTGATTTTTTTCGCGTTTTCCATGTTGGTGCTAAAGAAAAAATTGTTCAGTTTGAAGGTCTGGTCATCTCTTTTAAACAGTGTCAGCATAATTATTGAGAAGAACCCTTCTATCTATCGTTGTGTAAAAAGGCCTACGTCAAGCATTATGACGTCCTTCAGCTTCTTCTTCTTCTTATCGTGTCGACTTCGAAGTCCTTCAGCTGAAATCTGTTGATAGATGAGCGTTCTCAATTATTAGCATATGTAATAGCAGCCTGTACATCAGGTCTCGGTGCGACGTGTCTCAAGCGCCGGCAGCCAATATATCACGATCGGACGCCGCGCGAGGCGAGCTTCGTTCGAACTGAACGGTCGACCTGTGATATTAGGGACTCTGTCCACTGCAGTCGGCGAGGCAGCGAGGTGGGTGCGACGCGGTTCGCCGGCGGTGAACGATGACAAAATATAACTATAGAATTGCTTCGTTTTTGTGACAGCTGTTTAGAAACTCTAGCCGGTAGGCCGGAGGATATTTTTAATGTATGTATCTGATAACTTTGCTAGTACGATAAAAATTCTCGTCATCATATTATAGTCAAATCTTAGTAACGTGCTCTGTCTTAAATATTCATCATCTGATCGCTTCCGGTACAGCACAACCCAAATCCAAATAGTATATTTCTGTAACGTGCTACTGCACGTCAGTATAGTAACGGTGTGTTGGAATTAGTGCTTACTCAGCTCGCTTTGCTCAGTTGCCTCGTTTTGCTCCAGTGTACAGGCGCCCTTACAGCGCCGGCGCTGCACGGCACGGGGCGGTCTGCTCCCTGACGCTCTTTGTTACTGCACTGATCCGTTCCGCTTCACTATTTCATTCCTCAACTTGTCTCAACTCTTTCCTATACGAGTACGTGAGATTGGGAATGCATTATATTGAAACGTACGCTTTGTGCTGCTAGGGATTTTGTTACATGTTAAACTGAATATTAAATAAGTTTGTGCATAATGTTATATTATAACTTATTCTCTTTTCTGGTGGATGGGTGTGAAAAGAAATTTTACTAAAATTTACGAGCACATTGTAGCTACTAGGTTCCCAATGTTGATGTAACCCAAAGTAAATACGTTGGTGAGTATTAAGATATTTTATTCTTTACTGTTTTTTTCCTACTACCGTACTAATTTTCTTATTAGTATTATTGTGTAAAAATACGTCAGTTCATAATTACTACAAAGGACTCAGTATTTCAATGAGAAACCTATGTACATGTATTCTCAAAGAGAACATTAGAAGTTGAGAACATTTAAGTTTTAATCTAAATCTCCCTCGGTCGTTACTCGGTAGCGTTAGTCGCAGTAGTTAACTACACTAGACACATTTAATCCACGCGACAGGCTCGCGGCACTACGGCTGAAGTTTGCATGCTGTTATATACAATTAAAACATACCTACCTACATACGATAGACCCGGAGCTCTTCGACTCGGACACTCCGCCGCACGACGCGACTCGACGCTGTCATGCGGAGTCTCTTGTAGAACAATGTAATTGAATTCCACAGAGCGCCATGACGGGGTTCCTGCTCCAGAGGGCATTCTACGTTAAATTATTACTTAGTGGATCGAGTTCAGTTTGGTGGTATTAGTAGGCAGACTGTTTAGCAGACAGGTACATCATAGCATATTATGCTTATGACTAACACCTGACTCCTTCTTAATATGCTGATACTTTTTAAGGGGATAATCATACCGTCAAACTAAACAACTTTCTCTATAGCACCAACATCGGAATCGCGATAAAAAAAAATCTGCTGTTCCATACCAAAGTGCAAACCTACTCTCGAGCCAAATGTGTACAGCTGTTTTTGAGATTTAGATTTTGGTCCCATAGAGAAAGTTGTTCAGTTTGATGGTCAGATCATCCTCTTAAAAAACTATCAGTATATAATGTTGGACCCTGTATTCCATGAGATAATTCTGGAAACTCAAAACATCCACGTTTCACTGGTGGTACTGAAACTCTGCCCAGTGTACACGCTATAATGAGCACAGTACCTAAAATGAAATATGTCACACTGATGCAATAATACCTATCACACCAAATGATAAAGAATGTAATCACACTAATGACTAAAGAAACAGATTGCCTACAATATATCGTGATAAACACCCAAGAAATAAGAGCAGTGTTCCTAAACGTTTGGTGGCCATAATTGAAGTTAAGGCGTTGAACGTTTGGTAGTTATAGGTAAACATATACAAGATGTTACAAAATTACAAATAAACCTTTAAGGGGGTGGTGTAGACCATCAAACTGAACAACTTTCACTATGGGACCAATATCGAAATCGGGAAAAAAAAAATTTATGTTCCATACTCTACAAATCGACTAGAGCTAAAATATGTATGGGATATCTTTTTTTTTTCGCGATTTCGATGTTGGTCCCATAGAGAAAGTTGTTCAGTTTAACGGTCTAAACAAGAGTTAAACCCCCTTAAGAGTTTTAAAAATTTGATGATGCTTCATGGCCGTGTTCGACCACAGCGACTGATTATGGCTGTTGACTTTGAGAGCTTCGTTGATGTGCTCTCAGGTGGCTGATGTAGCCTATATTGGCTTTGAAAGTGCGTCCGCACAGGCTACAAGTTTATTTTCCATTACGATAGTTGTATTGGATGGCCGCGGGTGGTCTGGCTTTAAGTTCATCGCGCTTGGCATCGAGATCAGCCCTACGCTTAGCCTCAAAGTCGAAAACCTTATTCTGGACAGTGTGCCTCCACCCCGGTCGATCTTTAGCAAGCTCCTCCCAACAACCCGGATCGATCTCGCAAAGCTTCATGTGACGTTTTTGCACATCTTTGTACCGCAAAAGCTGCCCGCCTTGTTTCCGCTTTCCATTTTGCAGTTCAGAGTAGAATATGCGCTTGGCAATTCTTTCCTCCGGCATCCGACGAATATGACCACACCATCGTAACTGGCGCCTCATCAGATACGCCTCTATACCACCAACATTGCAGCGTCGTAGTATCTCCGTGTTCCTGACACGGTCTGACCACTTCACGTTCAGAATGTCACGCAGGCACTTCAGATGAAATCTGTCAAGAGTGCGTATGTGCTTTCGATACAAACACCAGGTTTCGGAAGAATACAGGAGGTTCGGGAGAACAATTGCCATATATACAGCCACCTTCGTTGACAGTTTGATGTCATGGGACCGGAACACTTTGGGCCGCAGTTTACCGAATGCAGCTGATGCAACCGCGATTCTGCTGTTTATTTCCGGTTCCAGATCACACGTTTTCCTAAACGTTTGGTGGCCATAATTGAAGTTAAGACGTCGAACGTTTGGTAGTTATAGGTAAACATATACAAGATGTTACAAAATTACAAATAAACCTTTAAGGGGGTGGTGTAGACCATCAAACTGAACAACTTTCACTATGGGACCAATATCGAAATCGGGGAAAAAAAAATTGATGTTCCATACTCTACAAATCGACTAGAGCTAAAATATGTATGGGATATTTTTTTTTTTTCGCGATTTCGATGTTGGTCCCATAGAGAAAGTTGTTCAGTTTAACGGTCTAAACAAGAGTTAAACCCCCTTAAGAGTTTCAAAAATGTATTCTTATTTATGAAACACCCTGTATTATACCTACCAGTAATAATTGGTAGTAAGCCACTTATGGACATTGGGTACATTACACGCCTTAAAATTGATACAGTAGGCGCTAAACACTCATGCACTCTCTCTTACTTACCCTCCTAATGTAATGGGAACTGAAAACAGCTGCTCACAGAGCTGCGGTTGAATGCAGGGACTTTAATGTGTAGCCACGCAGTGTGCGCTGAAAAGATGTTGACGACGCCTCAAGGAATTAGTTTCCCAGAAAGATACAAACAGTTGGTGCCGTTTCGAGTCGGATATCACACGGATACACTCCAGTGCAGCATAACTATAGCAGTAAAATGTATAAGATTAATAATTGGGCTACTGGCTACAGTTCTCTAGATATTGGCAAAATCATTGTTGCGCAAGTTCCGTTCTAATACAGGATGTTAGGAAAAGTATCATTAACCTTTAAACCACATACTTTACCCATCAAACTTTTACTATGGGAGCAAAACGATCAGAGCATAAAAAAGTCTGCGGTCCCATATTAAACTGCAATACCTACTCGATGCAATCGTATGGGACAGCTGATTTTTTTTGCTCTGATCGTTTTGCTCCCATTAGTAAATGTTGTTAAGTTTAATGGGTAGAGTCTGTGGTTTAAAGCTTAATGATACTTTTCCTTACACCTTGTATAGTACTCTGATAGTAAGCGATGAGGAGGCCAAAAGTAGAATACGTTTATTCTGAAAATGTTTCCGGTAATACAAAAACATAACCCTTCTTCTGGCGCAGTCGGGTAAAAACAGGGCGTTCACTGCTCAATGTCGTTCCTCCTCTAATTTGTGATACCTAAATACGCTGTTCAAATAACATTCAATCATTTTGCAAAAGAAAACAAATATTGTTGATTATTTTTGACCGCATTGCTTTTGGAGATAAAGTTTTAAAGTTATAAGATAACCCTGTACAATTGCACACTGTAAAACTTTGTAGTTGTTGCTTGTTATATATTTTTAGCGCCCTGAAGGGATTTGCACATACAATTTTAACTGGTGAAAATAACAAAGATATACACAAAGCAAAATACTATATAGGTCTATCGAGACTTGAGTAAATTAATTTATTTCTCTCAGACCAGTGGCCCCTGCCCTCGGTCCAACGTAACATCTTTATCATCCGCTCCTAATCTAATATCCCCTGCACCACCTAATAGAGTTTAAACATGCGACACAACGACGTTTGGCAACTGATAATGTAATTCATGGTAGAGGTCGGTTAGAATCCTATTACCCACAGTGGGGGAGGGCGGGTGTGCGGCGCGGGGAGAGGGGTGCATGGAAATGCAGTTTGTGCGGGAAGATGATTAATTAGCCGTCGGCCGTGGCGCGCGGCGTCTCGCGTCCTTGCGGCTGAGTGCAGGCACTGCACTGTGTGAGCAGTAGGCTTTGTCATAGAAATGTATTGGAGCAGGAGTGCGATTTTTGAACATCATACGATCAATAGGCAGTAGAAAATGTCAAAATTACTATGGAGATTTTGCATCTTTCTACTGCCGAGTTGATCGTACTATGATGTTCAAAAATCGCACTCCAGTTTGTATGTTTGCGCATCGTTTACGCATACACATAACGGCAGCATCTTAGCACATCCAGACATGGCGCACTCCACAGTTTAGGTACAGAAAAGAGACATACAGTAAAGCAACTGCATGCACACAGACGAACGCTCAAAAGTAGGCACTTCAGGCCCTATACTCGGTGTTTTGATTTTTGATATATTGTGACCGTTTCTGTCCGAACTTCATTGGAATAGAGTTGACATTGAAATGAAAACTTCACCGCAATTGCGAAAATCTAATCTCTGTACTGTTGCGCTGTATCTTAGTGGGCCGTGTAAGTGATGCTCATCTGTGTCCGTGCGTCGATTTGAGTTCTTGCATGAAGTTGCTGTACTGTATATCTCTTTCCTGTAGTTAAGGTGTGAACCATTGCATATGGCGGCGCGACCCCTTGAGGGCAATCGGGCCTACATCCACTGGGTGGAAAATCAGCGAGCTTCTAATATGCTGGTTGGTAAAACTCTACCTACAAAACAAAACAGAAAAGTTATAGCCTGTATTTATATTCATTTATTATAAACAAAAGGCCTGTAGGACCCCACTGCCTCTTCTCACGAACTATGGTGAGAGAGTAATTTAAAAGGCAAATTAGTGGTAAATTTGGTTGTCATTGATTTTTCAAGTTGCCTTAATATAGGCCTTTGACCTGGCTTAACAAATAGTGATATCTGACGGAACTATCCGGTACCAACTAAGTAACGTGCCTTCCAAAGCACGGAGACACTAGAGATGAGATACCACTAAACGGTCACCCATCCAAAGACTGACCGGACCTGCGCCCGCGGCATGGCGGCGCAATAAAGCGCTGTCGCGAGATAGCGCTCCCGTTCTTTTTTCGCGCAAACAAACCAGTTATGCCGCGAGCACTGACTTTGCTCAACTTCGGTGATCGTTTCTTTCTAATACCGAAGCCCCACTACGCCAATTAGCGCCTCACAACTCTTCACCACCATGGGAATTCAAACTTTCAGTGAAGATAGCCAACCCTACTGTATAAACGGTGGTGCCAGGCGTGCAGCCGGGCTGCGAGTTCGAGGGCGAGCTACTGTCTCGTCTTAATGAACGCTCTCCACTGTCGACGTTGTTTTATTAAACAATCTATTTCGTAGGAGCTTGCTCGTAATATTAATCTATATTGCAGCTAACACTATACATCATGTAAACGAAAATTATATCTTCCTTATTAAAGAGCTCCTTTTGTGAAAAGATGTGTTGAAACAGAAAATTTTCTAAATCCAGTCAAGTTCGTGTAAATCATTTTTGAATTATTAAAGAGGTACTAACTCTTCCCCGCGGCTTTGTCTGCGTTGACTTTTAAAAAGTACATCCTTTGTTAATTCTGAAGATGTACACACGGCGACACATCAAGCTACACAAAGCAAACATAAGCTGGCCCCGCGACACTATACGTTATTCTACCTATGCGAGGCTAGCTTATTTTGGTTTTGTATAGCTTGATGTGTTGCCGTGTGACGAAGGAAGGTTGAAAATTACCGAACGCCATGACCAATTTCCATGGCGTGAGGTGAGTGTATCAATTTTGCAAATGCTAAATTTCATTCAACTCGTTCTGCCATATATTGTTATATAGAGCTATGTAAAACAGGGTCGGAAGAGTTTAGTAAAATAAATTAAAAGCAGTAATGTCGCTTGTAGTGTAAGAATGTGGGAAACGTGTGTCCCGGCATGGCAGCTTCGCCTCGCGTAATGTTATGTTATGTTGTGTTGTGTTCGTACAGTGGAGGGGAGCAGCGGGGTGAGGCGGGGCGAGGGGGGGAGGAATGTTTAATTTTAAATACATTCTGCCGTAATGCGCTCGGGCAGATCCCTGTTTTTGTATAATTCTGAGTGTAAGAGGTAACGAAAGATAAACGCTAGAGCCAGGATTTCTATACGCTAATTTATATAATTGTCTCCATTAGAGTACTCTACCAGCTATATCAGTACATTCAAAGGTATATCAGAAACAATTAAAACAAGATAATATCAAATTATTTCAATTCTAGGGACCTTGTACGCATTTACATTGTCTCCTAAGGCAATTATTTTTAATGTCTCTCCTGTTTATTCGAGTTACACGAAAACCATTGAACCGATATAATTTAGCCTTTTTCACTAGCCTATCCACCATAAAATGTGCTATTTTTATCTCGATCACCTTCACCGTCATTCATCGATTCCAGTTATAACATTCAATATCGGAATAACTTGCCATATAATACACCTATACAAGGTCCTTCTTAATATGCTGACACTTTTTTAAGAGGATGATCAGACCGTCAAACTGAACAACTTCTTCTATGTGACCGACATCGAAATCGCGAAATAAAATCTATTGTCCCATACATTTGGCTCGAGTACCTACGTTTGCAGTTTAGTATGGAAGGGCTGATTTTTTTTTCGCGATTTCTAGGTTGGTGCCATAGAAAAAGTTGTTCATTTTGACAGTCTGATCATCTCCTTAAAAAAATAACAGGTAGGTTAGTAGGTAGCTGGAATTTTGCACATAAAATATAACATAACCTAACCTTAGGGTGCGTCCACACCTTTTCGTTTAGCCACACCATTCAGTGCGTGTCTTGGCTGTTCCAAGGATAGGATCTCGGTGTAAAGACCAGACAATTTGATCTAGAATAAGTCCACAGGATGGGTGCGATGCGGTGTATTTCGTCTGTCGAACGTTCAGTGGTATTTTTCGTTACACGTTATAATTAAGTATACTACGAATTATATAACACTTTTTGCTCTTCTATACGTCTACAATCTTATAAGTTCAATTACGAACGCGATTTTGGAAAAGAATATAATTGCGAATCGGGACAATGCTTGTCTTCATACAAAAAATGTCGAACCATTTTTAGTAGGTCTAGGTAAGCTTTAAATCAACAACTAACCGCTACATCTCATCCCTTACACCCTTACTCGCTCGCGAGCGCGGTCGGGTGAAGTCTTGTTCACAATACTGCAGTTATTTAGAACGGAGGCGACTCGCGGGCCGCCGCGTCCGGATCCGGGTACGAGCCCGGACGGCCGCTGCGTCTCCCCGGAATAATTCCGGCTTATTGAGCCGGATACTACGCTCTTTGCCGACATCGCCACACAGCCCGCCAGCGCTCGCCGCCGGCAACAATACATTTTTTATCTCAAACCAACATAAAATTTACTTCATTTTAAGAATCTTTAAGGATAATGTTCTGCTCCTTTCTTTATTATCTTCTGAGTCAGCGTCTTGAAAGCAATATCTTAGCTAATAGGAACTATTGTCAATTTATCTGTGATATTTGCCGCAGAGTGCGGTGGGGGAGGGGGAGGGGGGGGGGGAGCTCTATTTGTGGTGGAGCCAAAGCGTAATCCTTAATATTGACAATGGCGGCACTCCGAGTTGATTGAATACGCCTGCATAGAGGCTATACCTACGCCTGTAGAAGGTATATAGGTATATGGATTAAATATATTTCGTTATAGGTAACTGAATTCTATCGTGACACCAGCAATATACAAGAGTAGGTGATTTTTATTACAATTGCAAGTAAAATATCTCACCACGCTGAAAGAGAGCCTAAAATTATTTATAACTGAGACTCGAACCCACCTCCATGTCCTGCAAGGGACATCATACTTTTGTAAAGTAAGTAAGTAAGGGCAAAAGCCTTCTCTCATGATTAAGGTATGGAAGGAATATTTGATCACACTCCACCACTCACAGATTGATGGAAGCAAGTTTTTGGTCAACTTGGCCTCTGACTTAACTTCACGAATAGTTATACCGTAATCCGACGGAATTAATCTGGACCAACTGCTTAACGTGCCTTCCGAAGCACAGAAGTTACCCATCCATAGACTGACCCGACCTGATACTGCTTAAATTCAGTGATCAATTTATACAACAACAACAACAACTTACCTATATCTACAGGGTGTGAGGAAAAGTATCATTAACCTTTCAACCACAACCCATCAAACTGAACAACTTTTAGTATGACATTTTAATATGCCATACAAACAATATAACAGCAAACCTGTCTGAACAAAAAATAATCGGCTATTTCATACATTTGAGTCGTACGCATTGCAGTTTAATATGGAACAGCAGATTTTTTTTTTTGCGCAGTCATATTTGTTCCAATAGTAAAACTTGTTCAGTTTTTTTAGTACAGTATATAATATGGTTTAAAGGATAATTATAGTTTTCTTTACACCCTTCCTTACTACAGTAGCGACCGGCAGCGAACTCGCTAGAGCAAAAACTTCGCATACATTTAGACATTCCTTGCGGTACATTTAATTGAAATTACAACTGTTCAGACGTGAGATCCTTTGTGCTGCATTGTTACGCTCTATGCGGAGCTCCCCACATTTCTTGTCGGTTGACGAGTTCTACACTCAAATTAGTTCTACATTATTTTACAACTTAAAATGTTAATTGGATTAAGGATGGAATGATGCATCAAGTAAAGCCAAGTAGTTTTAGGTGGTTAAACTACTAGTCCTTAGTCACTTCCGCTGCACATGGAAAGAGGATATGGGGTGTTTTATTATAAGCCGAAACCATAATGTATATCATAGACATATTACTCTAGCGATAGACAAGCTCGTTCAAACAAACAACATGTCACACAAAACAACACAAAATGACACATTGCGGTCTGTCATTGCCATAGTGACGAAGTGAACTCGGGAACATCAATCAGGTGCGTACAACTCATTCAAGTGGAACATGTTGCTTCTTTGGAAGGGCAAGTCTATCGCTAGAGTTTAAGTCTATGATGTATATGTTATAAATGTATGTAGGTTTAATAAGGTAGGTACTATGGGTCACCTAACTAGCACAATAGCGTCAAGTTTAAGCTATGCTGATTGGCTGGGCCATCATAGGTCACACTAAGCATAAGCATATTATTATGCTCACGACTATATTCCCCAAGCGAAGGGGTAGTAAAAGATATTATGAAAACTCAGAACATCCACCTTTCACTAGTAGTTCCGAAACTCTATCCAGTATGACTGGGAGTGAGCCCGTCGCCACTTGTAATGAACAGTAGGTACAAAACATGTCTCGAAATTGAAGCATGCAGGTTTTCTCACGATGTTTTCCTTCACCGAACAGCAAGTTGTGTTAGGTCACACTACCTTAAGATAATAATGGTAATTATAAGAAGATAACAATGATTCATGTAATTTCGACTTAAAAAGTATGTGCGTGTTCCCTACTTACATAGTACACACATAAAATACAACGCAAACACTAAGTACACATTATAACATCACCTGAACGCAGTGTTTCATGATGGGGCAGTCAAACCTGCCAGCTGTCATCTCTAGAATGCTGTTATCGCTTGCACGCAGTCGTCTGGCGAGGCCGTATGTTCGTGCCTCTCTCTGCGAACATGCCGGACGCGCTACAATAGCGTTGTAGCACTAACAGCATTATGAAAATATTGTACTTATAACTAGGTACCTAGCTACTCTGTTACAATAACTGATGATCGGGTAGTCTCCCCGCCGCCACGTATTAGCCTTTATAAACTCAATTTTCAGGATCGAAAGCTTTTGCCAAAAACGGGATCGAACGAAGAGGATCAAAGTTTTAAATTGAGCCGTCCCCTCCCCTCCCACACCCCCGCTCACCCCGCCCGGCACTGTGATGACGTCACGACACTCGCTGCGCTTTCCTTCAGCTTCAGTTGACGGCTTTTGTCTTCTCTCCTTTCATATCTTTAGTGGCAGAATAAGTTTTAATCTCTTCCACAATTCATTTGAATGAATAAACTTATAAAAACTTATACACTTATAAAAACCGTGGTGGTCTAGTGGCGAGTAACCTTGCCTGCCGTGCAGGAGGCGATGGTTCGATCCCCGTCCAGGCCGACTCGTACCAATGAGTTTTTCGGAATTTATGTACGATTTGTAACACCATTGGCTTTTCGGTGAAGGAAAACATCGTGAGGAAACCTACATGCTTCAATTTCGAGGCATGTATTGTACCCACTGTCCATTAAAAGTGGCGACGGGCTCACCCCCCGTCACACTGGACAGAGTTTCGGTACTACTGGTGAAACGTGGATGTTCTGACGTTTCAGAAGATCTCTGACTACCCCCTCGGGGAATATAGTCGTGAGCATAAGCTTATATGAATAAACTTATCAATAATTGTTTATTTTGTCTATGGTATGTGCAAGGCGCTAAGAGGACGACGGACTTTCTGTCCACGGAAAAAAAATAACCGTAGCTGTAAACACATTGTCGCACGCGGGCATTTGCGATGGAAGTTGGTACATTGCTTTCTGTAGTATGTTTCGTGAACAAAAGATTTCTAAGTACATTAAGACGGATTTATTATCTGCCGAGTGCTTTACCTCCTGTAACTCCATACAGTCAACTTTTACGGTTAATGTGACCAACGAACAAAATGTCCGTCGTCTGTTCTACGTCTTTACGGTTTAATTACATTGTGTCTTATGTTATTTAGTGTGAAATGAAATGAAACAAAAATGACATTAAAGTCGACAAAAATTTTAATAAATCTTTGTTCCCAACCACCCGAGGATCGTTTCCAAAAGAAAACATTAAAATTGTTCATTTCAGGCTCGGAAATAGAGGTCGGGAAATAAATCAGAGAGAACGTCTCAATAGAATTGTGTTTGTGTAGGAAATGTTTCCTTCTTATATAGAATCTCATCGGGAACAATAAACATTATCGTGGGTCCGTTTGTGGACAAACATGCGGACGCGGCTATTTTCCGTTCCGTCTAACAAACAATTATAGGAATAAATATCGATAGAGTGAGACACGCACACGTCCACAATAATTCTGTTTTCCTATTTTCCTTTGTTTGGTCTAATTACGGGCAGCGTGCGGAAAACATCGTGAGGTAAACTGCCTGCTTCGATTAAGTTTGTTAAGTCGCAAATAACAACGCGATGAGCTCACTAACTATCACACTTGTACAGAAATAGGACACTGGTATGGTAAGTGAAATGTGAATATGTTATAGCTATTAAGAATATCGCTCTAAGAATAATTATTCTTAGTTGTGAGTCTTCTACATCGGATACAATTAATAGAGGTGACATGTCACCTTCCCTTTTAGAAAACGTCGACTTGGAATAGAAAAACTTTTTCCTCATTTATTCGAGGCATGTATTGTACCTACTTTCCATTTCAAGTGGCAACGGGCTCACTCTCCGTCACACTGGACAGAGTTTCGGTACTACTAGTGAAACGTGGATGTTCTAAGGTTTCAGAATATCTCTGACTACCCCCTTGGGGAATACAGTCGTGTGCATATGCATTTCCTTTTTTTATTAATGTGGGTATTAAATAAGGCAACTGTAAGATAACGTTTCTTTTGGAAAATATTAATAATCTTTAATCACATATCAAAAACTAATTATGGATATAATAAGTGCATACCTACATACGTGGAAATACTCAGACATTTTTTAAATACAATATTCAGTGGTTCAGACAAACTTCCTATTCCATACTAATCTACAGTGCCTCGACACAAATGTATGAAACAGCTGCCTTTTTTGCGAATTCAGGTTTTCTCCCAAATTCAAATTCCCAATATTATCTACTATAGCACTCCGCGTGATGGCGTGATGATTTTTACTCTCTCAGAATACGTATTTTAAAAGAAATACTAATACGGAATAATTTAACGCTGTGTTACAGAATTTCTTAAAAATCAACTTGCTATTCATTTAGGTTCATTAACATTCATGCCAAACACCTTTGTGCCTCCGCGTTTAAGGAAAACCTCATCATTTCAGATTCACACACCTACCTATATACCTATACCTACCCACACGTAGAGGTATTACACAAACCTCGCGAAAGTACGTTCTTACATTAATTCTAGTTAATGGAATGTACACATGGAGATGTGATTGCTTTCTCTGCGTCCCGCCCTTTTTGTCGGCACTTGTTATTATATCTCCGGGAATGATGTCTAATGTTATTGTTCGCGTAAGACTCTCTCCACACTCGCTGCCAACTGTTAGGGTTATTATTCTTTTGCCTATTACTTTAGAAGACATTGTAGGCGTGGGCGCGGTAATTACTTCATAGAAACAATAGTGATTTTGGTGGCAATGCGCGTGCTAATTAGAAAGACCAGCGACGTTGAAACCACGAAACACAAATATATTGTTCCATAAAAACTGCAATCTTTTTTGGCCCAAATGTATGGGATAGTTGTTTTATAGCTGGTTCGACGTTGTTCCCATAAAGAAAGTTGTTCAGTTTAATGGTCTGATCATCCTCATAAAACAGCACGTTAACAAGGATCCTATAATACGGATTAACTTTTAGAAGAGGCCCGTTGTTTTACAAATACTATACATTTGAATTAAAAGCAACAGATAAACCAACCACAATTCTCATCTATCTATATCTATTCATCTATCTGTTTAAAAAAACGCACTTCTTTTCCAATAGAATAATAGGTCAAGAAACTAGTTTTTAACGAACTTTCTTGATCGTGTCTACTTTCATTCAGTTTGATTATTTTTAAACCCCAAAATGGTATCACACCCGTATGGAGCGCGCTCCCTTATAGCGTTGAGATTTGCGCTCGAGGTCAGATTGTATCAAAGACTTTTCAAATTTAACTTTATATAAACTTGGACTATTTAGATAACATTCTGAAGCTAAAAGATATCGACCGATCCAGCCAGGGAACTAAATGTATTTTGAGTACTTCTACGTTTTTATGTTTCTAAAATAATGAATACAATAGATCGGTAGCTTAGAGCGATTGGATGAAGAATACCGTAGAGTATTCTTTAGACTTTGAGTTTGGTGGCGAGCATTGAGAGATTCCTGTAGGCAGCAGAGATGACAAACTGATGATGGTGGTGAACAATTTAGCATAACATTGACAAAACAACAGATTATGTAAACGCTGCTCAAAATAGTTGTCAAACGTTGCGACGGTTCATTCCCCGAGTTTAGTTGCGACACAACTTTACTTAATAATGTCGTATTAAAACGTCTATCGCAGATGTTTAAATTAACTGTTTTTCTCACGTAATCAACCTGTCGCATTTACTATTTGAGCTATAAAGTTTCTATTCAACGCTCGCACCAAGCTTCCAGCTTTAATTTCAAATACACCGCGACGTTCCGCGCAAATGTCTCAGATTAAATAGGAACTTAACGACCCGGTGCGACCTTCTATACAAATGTTGGTTCCTTCGAATATTACAATTATAACGTCGGATTTACTCTCGGTATTGTAATGTCTACAATGTGCGCTAGACTTTATACGAGCGGATAATGAAGCGAGCGCGAACATTTCCAGAACGGAACAGTGTGGGTGCCGTGTGTTGTGCCACATATATTACATTATGTATGTATAATACCTACCTCAGAGTAATTATATGCGTTGTGCTTGGGTCGTGGCGTGACATGACGCTCTCTTTGACATCTGATACTATGTGTCGACCGCCACGTTGCGTCGAAGTAAAGCAATATCTTTGATGTTTTTTCATGAATAATGAGGAAAGAAAAGAATAAAAAAACGGTGTAAAAATTGCTCTCTTGGTGTTCCGTCCCACTGTTGAACAAAGGAAGTGCCATATTCACCACGTGCGCCCCATTCAAAGGTATGCACATTCAATGCGAGACAGAATTATGAATGTGTGTGACTGTCAAAATCCATCAAAACCCATACTTTTTTTGACGGATTTGGACCTAACGTTTTGCGAAATTGTTGCCTTTATTGACCAATGACTTTAATTTTGAACATTTAAAAAATTTGGTTTTAAGTTATTCTATATAGGGTCCTTGGTCCTTCTTTATACGCTGATGGTTTTTTAAGGGGATGATCAGACCATGAAAGTGAACTTCTATGGGACCAACGTAGAAAAAACGTGTCGTAACGTAACTTGTAAAAATCTTCTGTCTAGACAATACTGCAATCCTACTTGACCCAAATGTAGAGATAGTTTATTTTTTTTTTGCGATTCCAAAATTGGTCAAATAATTACAGAAAGTGGTTCATTGTCTGACCATTCCCTTTAAAACTGGCAGCATTATTAAGTTGGACCTTGTTTAATATCAAGTCTTCATGCCAAATTTTGTTTCAATTAGTGCGAAAATGAGAAAGTATTTAATTGAAGAGAAGCATTTCAGATAGACAAAATTAACAAAATCATGAATCCTTTCTACGACTACGGAACCCCAAAAATGGCGTCGAAGGCAGAAAATAACTTTTGCAATCAGAGCTTTGGGAGGGCGTCCTATCCTCTGTTACCTTTTGTGAAAGGGATTCTGAGAAAAATTTAAGGCTTCAGCTTTAATTTGTGTCTTTTGTGTTCGTCCCTCAGGGGATTGTTTCATAATACTGTTGTGCGAGGAGAAAGGAACCGAAGACCTATGTTATGTACACCGACGAAGATACTATGAACATACTCACAGCTACGAGTTATGTACATTTTGATAACGTAGGTAGGTACCTCTCTTAGGTCCGTATTTTAATAAATGAAACTCAACTCTGTTAGGCCCTTAAGTAGCTTCAAAAGAAAACTAAAACTAAAACGTCATCTTACTCGTAAGAGGCCGCCTGCGTTGTCGTTTCGTTTATTAATACGGGCCTTATTGTTCCTATTTAAAGAAAGCTAAGATATTATGAAAGAAGTTTTTTTTTTCAATTCGTTGTGGAATTTAATGACTTTACTAACACTTTATATGCAAACAAGTTTGTTAAGCGGAGTGGTGACCTGCAATGGTAGCATGCTACTCGTGATACGGCTGTATCACGTCTTCTATCTCGTTCGTTCACGTGCAAATAGAAAAAGAGCGAAGGTGTGATAGCGCTTTATCACGGTGTTATGCTACCTATGTTGGCTAGAAATAAAGTCACTAAAACCCAGTTGCAGAAAAGCTCATTTAATTTAATCCTCCATTAAATCTCTTCCTGCACCTTTTGTCTTGTTGACCTAGTAAAAGCTAGCATGAGATTTTTTGCTCATATTTACATTATTTCTAATTATAAAGGATACTTTCTACATTCCACTTTAAGGAAAAATAAATGTCAACCAACGTCTTGAAATATGAAAAACAAAGTTGCTCATAATCCTTTATCTTAAGCGCCGCCGCCGCTGTCAAATCCCCCCCCCCCACCTCACAGTCGCGAGTACCCCCCTCCTCGCGGCCGCTATCTGCTTCTCATTGCCTCTTATTAGTTCTTTCATTACCTCTAATAGTCCTCGTTTATTTCCCCGCTCCTAATTAACGTCGCTTGTTTTTGTTTGTTCGCACAAATTCGACGGTCTGCTGCCTGATGTCGGGTCGGGGCGGCCATCTACGTACAAATTGAGACGCTTTGTCTTATACAATGTCCGTACTGAGTGCTTCTAAGACTTCGCTATTGAAGTTTACTCTACGTCACAGAACGAAATTCAGACAAAAACACTACCAGAACCTACCAAACAGCACCAAGAACTACCAATAACTACCACACAGGACCAAAAACTACTAACTACTATCAAAAGGACAAAGAAACTACAAAAGTAAAAAAAATATACCGAAAATACCGAATAAACCAGAAACTACCAAATTATACCAAAATTTCTAAAAACTACCAAAAAAATACCACAAGTACTAAAAAGTACCAAAAACTACCAAGCAGGTACTAAGATATCTCTTCACATACTCATCACCGTTATCCCTTTCAGGGTGGTCAGAAACATCGCTACAACTACCAAACCAAACTTAAACTTAAACTTTATGTAGGTTCAAGGTTTCACGATAAAACGACGAGTTACACAAAAGTGATGATAGATCGCTATAATATAAGCCTTTTGTCCACAAAAACACTACAATTTAATTATCCCTTAATCGCTTAGCGAGATGCCTACGGGCAGAAATGGACCAATTTACTCAAAACCGCTACCCGGCATAATAATAACAGAATGCATCAGCCCTGAGAGTATAGCCCCCGGTCTATTGTTAAAGGTTTGTCCTCTAACAAAATACTCTCCGATTGAACTGGAGCCGAGAGCGCCGGCTATTGCATCCCGCGCTATAACAACGAAAGTCTTGAATGAAATGAACTATATACAACCTATCTATAGATACATAAGAACAGGCTTCAACGTTTTCTCTAAAATAGTACATTCCATCGGTATCCTCGAAGCTCGGGGTAACAATGGAGGCCAAGTAGAGGTATAACTGAGGGGTATAGTAGCTTCATCAGGTGCGATCTCCAACGAGCTGAGCTACGCGTCGAGATATTGAAGCTATTCTAATGTGAGTTTATTGAACCAGCAGTAGACTATGTTCATAGCTCAACTGCCTCCGTGGTCTAATGGTTAAGAGCATTGGGTTCTTGACACGGAGGTCGTGGGTTCGATTCCCACGGGGACACCTATCTAGTGATATATCACTTTGTGCGTTCTTCCCCAGTTGGCTAGGACATTGCAGGCTGAATCACCTGATTGTCTGAAAAGGAAAATGATTCCGTGCTTCGGAGGGCACGTTAAGCCGTTGGTCCCGGCTACTATCTCTGGCAGTAGCAGTCGTTACATAAAAAACCACGTCAGAGGCCGAAAGGCGGTTTGAATAAACTCTGACACCAGGGCTTGCCCACACGATAAAAAGATAGCTCATGAAGCGGATCCCTTGCTGTCAGAATGTTTTTAAACAGTTTTAATTGGCGTCTGATGAGGCTCATTAAATTGACAACACAATTTTAAACAGCGTAGGTATGGGGAAGAGGTGCAGAGAAAGAAATAATAAACACTAATTATAAATTATTAGAATGATTTTGCTTTCGAAAGTTACAGGCCGTACAAGATAAAGTTTCGAGAAAGAATGACTATTTTTCTCCACAAAAAATCTTTTGACATTTTGTTAAAATCCAGGAATTTTTCAGGTGCATTGGAGATCGGTAGCTATTTTCAAAACCCAAATGCTTGAAGTGCCTTCTGAAGCACGGAGACGCTCTAGATAAAATACTACTAAAAGGGTCATCCATCTGACTGACAGGGCGTAAGCATTACTTTTTGAAGCGATTATCATTTAAATTTTTTGTGAGAAGTTCTATCCTAGAGTGGGATATTGTACTTATGGAGTTTATTAGAATTATACTGAAGATAATTGTTAAACTTGAATTTTTACGCATAGTTATGGCTCAAAAGAGTACTATAATACTTCGACTTTCAAGTGCGACTACAGCAAAATATAATTGCCATTTATAATTTATATGGACCTAGTACGTTAGTGAACTAAAAGTTATTATTATTAAAGAGATACCTCAACGCGGTTTCCCTTATCGCATAGCATAGAGCCTATAAACACGACTATATTTCCCGAGGGAGTAGTCAGTGATATCCTGAAAATACAGACAAATCCACAACAATCACCTTACCGCTCAGTGGGAATCACACCTTAGGTGATTCCGAGACAATTGCGTCTAGACTGAATGTTTCCTTTGTGTTTTAATAGCTTCTATTTTATTGTAGCGACTGCGGCAACTAACTACGTTACTAGTGCTGTCTCAATACTCATACGTTATTGACAATCATTCCGCTTCGCTCCCACACGAGACTCATTCCAAGGCAGAATCGTTCCAGCCATCACGCACAGGACATCGAATTCAAATTGAAAATGTGAACGGTATAAAGTCGGACGACGCAAAGGTTAAATGAAACGTGACTCCGGGAGTCGTATAATAAAACTAGCGACGCGGTCGGGAACTATCGCGCTTTCGGTCCAGTTGTCCGGGACAGTGCCCCCCTCCCCCTCGGGCCGCACCCCACGACCCCCCGTGCGCCTCGTACCGGGGCGATCGTCCTGCGATACCGTCACCACACGCTCACTCAACCGTGACGATAAGAGGAACTGCTAATGCGCTATTTCCATTCTCCAAAAACTGATTTATACTTCTTCGAAGACTAGAATAAATGCGGATTCAATGTTATCGGATTTACGCTGAGAAATTTTAACTGTCTAGTATTTTTGTTGCGTCTCTATGGTCCCTGCTTGCGGGAATTGTCCACCTCTCACCTCAGATTTACGTCAGTATATATTTTCTTTGCCTCAGACCAAATAAAAAAACAAGACGACGCACTGTCAACGAGTGACGTGAAGCCGGTTTCTTAAGGGGGTTGCAGAGGGAGTTGCACTACACTAGATGGCGCTCGGGAGCATCATTCCTGATTTTATCACATTTTATTTTATATCTTCGTAATTATATTATAAATTGCAAATGTTATTTGAGATGCGTAATCTTGATTTTTTAAACTATTTTTCCATATATAAAATATTACTTCTGTTAAGGGTCGGCACTACCTACGGCCCGTTTGACATATCTGTCAAAAGAAAAAGACCGGTGGCCGACAACACTCAACCCTATCTTATAAGATTAATGAACAAATCAATTTGATAGCTTTTGGTCATAAATTTCTTGCAAAAAACTTGGTCGGCTGCAGCGCGCGGCGCAGCTTGGCTGGCATGTTTACTGGTGTGAAGGAAAAAGTGAACCCTACCTGGTGACACAACATTTTACCTCGTTGAATTAAAGGACTTAACTAGTCTGTTGGTCTAGAGGCCAATTAGTAAGGACTAAAAAGTCTGGTCGGCCGACCCTATCCTGGCAGGTTCGTAGATCCGACCGAATTTAGGGTACCTACTACCCGGAAGGCAGATTTTACCACATTAAATTAATGTTGAATGTTTGGTTGTGCGTGGCAATACTCCTGCAGCATCTGGATTTGAGAGCCGTAGGTCGAAATTGACATTTACAGCAACAGTACAGTACCGTGCGTGATGGACCTATAATGTGACTGATCAAAGATCACCCCTGGTGGTAGGATAGGATCGGATCCAACTAATTAGATCACAGTATTACTAAGGCTTAAAAAAAACGTAAAATTATTATAACAGAACAAATTAAAACTTTTAACAAAATAAAGAAATTATTATAAGTTAAGGTATTAGCAAACTAAGGGTTTGTAATCTTTTATTATCATAATCATCGTAAGATATAATATTTTAAGCACGGAATAATAGTAAATTTTGCAGTAACTGGAACGATAGCCTTCAAAAACATTTGCGCAAAAGGACATCAGTGTGACCACTTTTAGTAGATTTCTTCTTTATTGGTAGTTTTAGGGCAAAATTGTATATTTATTTATTTATTTATAATCATCAGCCTATATATGTCCCACTGCAGGGCACAGGCCTACCGAGCGTTAGTCCACCACGCATGCCCGATGCGGATTGGTAGACTTCACATAATATACATCAGAATTTCTTCGTCTGCATATGCAGGTTTCCTCACGATGTTTTCGTTCACCATTTGAGAGCAGTCGGTAATACGTACATAAGTTAGAAAAACTCATTGGTACGTGGCATGTTGTCCGTGCGGATTCGAACTCGGACCTCTTGATTGAGAGTCCTCTCCGCAACGCGCCACCGAACTCACTTCTATTACAGCAAATATTAATCATATCGCCTAATGTTGTTTTTTTTTACAAAAGAGGGCTTCTGAGCAGAGTTGGAATTTTGGTACCTAGCACTTTTAATATGTCAAAGGCATTGCATGTACTTATCGACTTCCAATAATGTCGATATACGGGTATATTTTATATCACTGCGGATAACTTCAGCATGGTATCGAACTTCAAAATAGCGAAAATAAATCAGCTGTCCCATACATTTGAGTCGAATATGTAGGTACTGCAGTTTTGTATAGGACAGCAGATTTTTTTTTCGCTCTTTTGAAGTTGGCTCCATAGTGAAAGTTTGATGAGTAGAATACATGCTGGAGTTATCCGCAGTGATAAAAAATTACCCGTATATCGCCACAATCGGAAGTCGATAAACGTGCAATCCGTTTGACATTATTAAAAGTGCTACCAAAATTTCGGATTCTGCTTACGAGACACAGAAAACTGTACTAAATTTAAACTTGCATAGGGACGACCTAATTTAATATTTATTTGAAAATTAAAGCATCCATGTTACAAAGTGATAAAAACCAATAAAAATTATACAAAAATGCGAAAATAACATGTGTAATGATGAGCGTTTAGATAAAATTTATAATATTTTGTACAAAAACGTGTTTCATATTAAATTTTGACCATCTGTAACGACATAAATATTATTTGGTAGAATTTAAGTAGAATTTGAAACAGGACTGGTAGATTTTGGTAGATTTCAGCAGTAATTTTAGTCACGCTGAAGGACATTGTGCGACACAAGAACATATAGGTGTTACTTAGTAGCTAAAGTGGGTACATGAATCCTGAAAGGGCACAGCAATATTAAAAAGAAGTAATTTTAAAGATAAAAAAAATTTAGTACAATGTTCTTTAGGTTCTTTTGGTAGGTTTTGGTAGTTATTGGTAGAGTTTAAAAATGATTTTTTGTTGTTTCTGGTTTTTTGGTAGTTTTTGGTTAGTTTGGTAGTTTTTCGTTGTTTCTGGTTATTTTGGTAGATTTTCGTAGTTTTTGGTTATTTTTGTAGATTTTTATACTTTTTGGTAATATTTGATAGAAGAATGAAAATTACCAAAAACTACCATAAAAACAAAAGAGTTCTTGACGGCTTGGCTACGGGGTGGGTCTGTTGACATAAATAAAATATTTGTTTTGCAAAAGAGGTGCATTCGAATCGTAAGCGGAATTCAGTTAGTAAGGGTGTCATGCCGATTCTTGTTTACCGACTTTAAATTACTCACTGTGACAGCTTTGTTGTATATATCCTCGATCCGTGCAAAATCGTGAGACGATACCCCGTAGTATTCCGTAGCAAGAGATTAAATGTAACTCGCAAAAATGAGCTACTGGTACCAAATTACCGACTAGCATCAATGCAAAGGACTACAAAATAAAGTCGAATACTGTTCTTGTGTATAGTAAAATACCAGATGACATTAAAGCCGACAAGTAATTTCTGAAGAAGGTAAAAGAATTATTAATCGAACAGTGTCCCTATGACTTTAATTAGTTTCTTCAGTATAAGTAAACAAACAGGCATCAATCTGAGTAGAAAAAAATGTGTTGCAGGTTGCAGATCGATTATTTGTACTTCAATAAGGTTATTATAATTTTTAACTAATCACATTGAACTGACTTTATAACATTTAAATAATTTAATTGTAGTACTTTTCAGGTGGTAGTAAAGTTATTGTCTGGCACCTTTTGTTTAAATCTGTTTTTTCATGTTGTAGTGTGACTAATAGGTACTCTGTACTTACCATCTGTAACTTATGTACCTACCTACATTTTAAGGTAAATAAATGAAATGAAATAAGATGAACCAAAAAGTACCAAATTAACCATAAACTACCAAAAAGTACGAAAAATTACAAAAATAACAATAATCTATCAAAAAGTACTAAAATCTACCAAAATAACAATAATCTACCAAAAAGTACGAAAATCTACCGAAAACTACCGAAAGACTCAAAAACTACCATAAATTACCAAAATAACCAAAAACTACCAAACAGTGACCGGACATAGTAACTTTTTTTAAATTCCTTTGTGTTTTCTTGTATCGCGCAATGTCTTTTCGCGCAAAATTCTGTCGTGCAAATGACTTTCGAAGTCAATCGTTTGAGTCACCTACTACGGTACAGAATTCACTCTTACTCCATTCTTATTTAAAACATATCTGACGATGATGATGATGAATTCAGATTATCAATCCTTAGTTTGCTAGTAACAATAGTAATAAACTTACAGTTATTCTAATATAATAAAGTGGACAAAAATTTACGAGTAATAGTCGACCAATTTATAAAATGCACTTCTAAGTCCACATATCGTGACGGGCCACTACGGAACCCTACACTGCATGTGGCCCGACACCCACTTGCCCGGTTTTTTATAAGTTACTTTGCCTACTTTAGCTAAAAATGGAATTGTTCATTAATCTTCTAAGACTGGGTTGGGTGTTGCCGGTCACCGGACTATTCGCAATGATTTCGAACGATTGACGGCCCATAGTAATTTGTATGAAGAAAACGTCCAAAAAAATATGTGATTTTTGGTAACAAATTGCAAAAAAACTAGAAGTCGTATCGAAAAACTGATTTGTTTAAAGTGTTCTTTGATGTTTTGCCATTGATTATAAATATATTTTGTCGTTTTATTTTGTTTCACTAAATCACAGGACTCGGAACGCGGCAGTGCTATTCTAGAGTTTTTCATGAAATTCTCGATTACTTTCTGATGTAACTACACAATTTTACTGAAGTTTTTTTTGTTCATCTTGTACTTCATCTTTTAGAGAAGCGGTGGTCTTAATTTTGTTTCTAAATATAGCTATTTACTATCCTCAAAAGTCGGAACGCCGAACCCTGTTTTGCCCGATTAGGGTAGTGCCGACCCTTAATACCGTCTACGAATGTTATACCTACGTCAAAGTTTTGTATGAAATTGATTAAAATTAAAATGTATATCAAATTCGTATGAACAATAAAATTACTATAACTTGTAGCTAGATCAGCAAAACATAAACACAAGTGCCCGCATAATTGAAAATTTTGATTGAAATCATCACAATTACGAGATATAAAATAAAATGTGATAAAATCAGGAATAATGCTCCCGAGCGCCATCTAGTGTAGTGCAACTCCCTCTGCAACCCCCTTAAGCATGTGTGCTCTTAGTAAGGCGTAGTTTGGTCACAGGATTATTTGGTTGTAAATTACGTTGTGAATGTGTGCGTGTGATCGTCAATGCACAGAGCAAAGCGTAGTTTTGCATGCTTCAATTTATTGTTCGCAGAGCTATATGACTTGTTTTTTTATTTCTTATCCTGTCACTTTCCAATTTCAGTCACGCACGAGGATATCTGTGTATTACTGCCTAACACCAATGCGTCACCAAGGTCCATACTTCATGGATAGTTTAACGTTTCCCTGATTCAATCAACTCCAAGCAGATCGTTCCTTTAGTTTTCGGTAGGTATCAAGCAGTACATCCCCGTTGCACAGCATTGAACAGATTTCTTTCTTTGACAGCTCAATGAGCCATAGGGAACTTGGCATCTGCTACTAAGCACGCCTGTGCTCTGCTTCGATGTACCAATTAGCTTTTTGCAGTTGACGAAGATCCTTCTGTAACGTTGAAATGGTTCATTAATTAAAAAGACAGTGACGCCCTCTCAATAGAAGAGTAATGAACAGATGGCCTTCCGCAAACATCGAAGCGAATTCATTAACTTGCCAATCACGAACGAGATGGTTCTAAATGAGTTGGAGCAAAAAGGCGCAAACACTAATGGGTGACACGGGGCTGCGGGTACGGTTGACAAAACAAGAGTCGTGCTACATTCCAACCACGTATCTATGGCTAATTACTTCATAGCGCGGGGGTCTCACACACTACTGAGGGGCAGGGCTGGTAACTTAAAACTTCACTCGAGCGAAAGCCTCATGTATGAGACACACAACGAATGAAGTAGAGGAATAAAGGAATAAAATCGTTAATTTTTATTATGTCATAGGTACTTAAAAATGTTCTTTTATTTATGTAGTTTTAACTTTTTGGTTTTCATGGCAGTGAGATTATAAATGCTTCATCGAGACAAATTAAATGAGAAGGTGGTCGAGATCAACAGAAGGTGGTCGTACCATACCACCTTCCGTCTGTTGTTCCGTCCGTCCATTTGTTGAAGTAATAATTATTGGACCTAATATATCCATAAGATTTTCATTCACGACTTAGTACACGAATAAAGAAGTAGAGACATCATGCATCTTAGTACATACATCAAGAGCATACAAAGAAGCACGCGCTACAACCGTGCGTGTGTCTGTGTGCCTGTAACCGATGTCATCAGTAAGTAATTATCTCTGTCAGGTGGATTTAGCATCATTATGCTTGATATATTGAACATGCCAGCAGCTCGTGTCATGTCGGTGACAGCGTTAACACCCTGACGAATGCCGGTGCAAATGAACAGCGCGTCACAAAGCGCGCCAATCGAACTCGGCGGCTCGACGATCACCGGCCGCGTTGCCGCGCCGCGCCACACTCCACATTGTTTCCCCTTTGCACCGCACTGATTGGCTTCCTGACACAGAACTGACCGTCACAATCATGAAATAATCCGCTGTCCGACAATGCAATAAGAAAAGGAATTTTCACGTGTGAATCAGATTGAAAATTCCTCTGTTTTTAATTCTCAAATGTTCCCTTTTGGTTTACTTTACCGGGAAAATTATGTAAAATAACGGTGGCCAATATCCTGATTTTCTTTTGTTGACTTTCGGTGCCTTAAATGAGAGAAGATTGAAAGATAATGCTTACTAACGCCATGAGCACTTGATGATCATTTTATTTATTCCTAAAACTCAATTAAGTAACCATGATTTTTTTTATAAATAATTTATAGGTATACTAAAATTGGTATACGTAGGATAGGTGGTAGAGTTCTGAACAACTCATAGATAAAACGGTCGTAAAGTAGTAGAAATTTTTGTTAACTGTCAAACGAAACCATTTCAATTTTATTTTAAGGGAGCCAAACAAGGTCTCAATCAATCGAGAAAAGGAACTCGAAGTCGCTACGTGGGTCGGCTGTTAAATGAGCGAGAGGGAAAGGTATCAGACTGATGAACCCACTGACGAGCTTCTCCTTTAACTTTCCTATTTTACATTCAGTAATTTACTCAGTTTCATTAAATTTTGTTTCGTTTGACATTTCCGCGACATTTACAACAGCTTGTTGACTTCTGAAGCATGAAATTCCATTTCGCGCGGCGCCGTCGTCGTATCACCATACAATGGAACTGGAATCTCTTTGTAATGCAGGATGGTAGTTTGCGAGTCCCGGCCCAATATACCACGCAATCAGTACTGGCACTGAGCCAACGTCATCGAGATAATTACCAATGTTCGTTGACAGAGGCGGTACGAGCTGGAAGCGGTGCACTCAGAAATTCCCAGAGCACCTGATCAAAATGGGAATTATGTACTGTGATTATTAGTCTCTAATACCTAGTGTCCACCTCTGGGGCACAAGCTACTTGTCTATGGGGGTTAGTACAGTAAGTATACACCAAATGTCACGTGGTGGACAGTTTGTGCCCTGCAGTGAGGCGTATACACGTTGGAATTGGGGTCGTTTTGAAGCCGGAACAGGGTGCTTCAGTCCATCAAACTAAACAACTTTCACTATGGAGCCAATACCGAAATCTCAAAGAAATCATAGGTACCTGTTCCAAAGAAATCCCTCTCAATCTCCTCCATAGTGAAAGTTGTTCAGTTTGACGGTCTGAAGCACCCTCTTCCGGTGTATAGGCTGTGATGATAATGATCATCATCATGTGATGATGACGATGACACCAAATGTCTAATGCGGATTGATGGACTTCACATCGTCTTCAGTACCTATATACATGCAAGCATCCTCGCTATTTTTTTCATCATCGAAAGGCCAACCTCACAAAAATAGTACAACATTCTGAAAATGAAACTGAAACGAGTCTGGTTCAAATTGACAACTTCTGCAATGAAGACAATTTAAACTAAAACTAAACAACCTCACCTTCTCTAGCAGTATCGTGGCAAAATGTAGCCTAGATTGGCACGGCCGAAGCACGAGGTCACAATTCGCGGCGTCTAGCGACATCTGGTGGCAGGTGGCGGCGAGCGACGACGCGCTGATTGATGAGCTCATTTATAATTCCCTCTCCTTCGCACCAACACGCAGGAATGTGGCGCGAGGAATTAGAGCATATCATCCGTACACAATGTTGCGCGTGATCTATGTACTCGATTAATTTTAACGGGAGGTGTTGCGTTAGTCGCTTGTTATGCGGCATTATGTCATTACGTCCCGTCCCCGGCCCCTCGAGATACTAGTGAGCTATCTATTGTCTGGCTAGATAGATAATAGTTTAATTTAATCTGATTAATGCTATCTATCAATTATTATTGGGTAGTTGAGTAGCTTAACTGTAACACTGACCATTTATGTTCACCTTTTCTTTTTATACCTACATGCCATAGAACTTTTTCCATTATTGGGTAAGTAGGTACCTTGACCGGCCATCTTTTTCACTGCAGAACTAGTGATAGTGACAAATTCAACCGTAAGTGAGTACATAAACTTAGATTGTCGTGATTATAAGATCCAACACCTTACTACATAGTTTATCCCAAATTACGACGAAACAAAAATGCGAGTCACCTGGTTATTGACCTCGTTTTTAATCGCGCAAAGTTTAGTACCCAGCCAGGTGTCAGTAAACCAATCACGTGTTTGTAATCCGGGAGCTAATGACGCTTCCACACGACCGTCCCTAGCCTGTCCGCCTGTCCGCCTGTCCCGTCCGTCACCTCCCGTGTCATCTGTCCGCGTCCCGTCCGGCCGCCGGTCCGCTGTCCGCTCTCTGACGACTCATTTGCCGAGTGTCCGCTTCGCACCGATGTCTGGAATTTGACAATGAATGAAGCGTTGAAACAGATTAAAGGATTATCCGTGACCCTCGTTCAATCTATTTTAATATTTTAATACATTTATTGGGTCACCACGTTCATGGCATTTTAAACCAATTCACTGATTTCGCGCATTGTGAATTTTTTATAAGTGTATCATAAAACGTCAAAAGATACAAATAAGCGCATCAGCATTGCGTTATTACTAACCCACAGAACAACCCGGCCTCGTGTCGTGATCCGACCGACGCGACGCAATGTTCCCGACCACGCTCCGTGATACGTGACATCATTATTATTTTACTTCGTAAAGTATTAAAGTTTGCAAAACAGAATTCAAAATAATTTGATGTCTGTCTGAAAGCTTGATACAGTATATGTATTAAGTACTAACGCAATAACCGTTTTTATCTCTTGCTACTGCCAAAAACTTTTTTATGCGCGCAGTTGTGTCAGTAAAACATTATAAATGAGTAGAAATAAATAAAGTATTACTACCTCCTTCAGACGCAGTAGGGTAAAAATACTCGTACCAATATTTTGTTAGCATTTACATGTAAACAGGCGCATGTATTGTTTTCCATTTCACCGTACCCAATATCATCGTTTTCTAACAGACGGTGTTTCCTATTTACAACAGTTTATGGCGTCGTAACTCCGAATTACCCACATAAGAAAATATAATATCGTTATTGAACAATGAAACGTTCCGAATGGCGTTATTAGGATCCGTGGTCGGTCGGTGAGAGTAAGGCGGCGGCGGCGCGGGCGGGCGCTGGAGTCAGGCCAGAAAGTTTAATGGCATTATTATATCCGGCGGCGGCGGCGCGGGCGCGGCGATGGTATCGCGCTACGTGAGCCCCGTACTAATGCCGCCGCCGACCCCGGCCCGGCCCTGATAGATACCGCGCCAATTATAATTCCATACAACCATACTTCTGGCTCCAACTCGTAATCTACACTCGTAAATACTCTTGATTCGGTTCACATCATACCGACTCGGATTCCGAATTTGAAAGTCTGTAATATGGCACCGAGTCGTAGAATCGTTTGGAGCGGCGGAATTTAATTTAGTTGCCATTAGACATTACTGGAGCTGAACAGCGGAGCCGGATGGCGAGCTGAATTATATAAATGAACTTTGAAAACTCTTAAGCGTTATGATCGGCGTCAAAGTTTCGTCATTATTCAGTTCTGGTCTTTGGTAGTCATAATGTGGCTGAGAGGATAATTCGGTATTTAGCCAAAAAAACCAGCAGAAGAAAATATGATATATTACGTAGATATTTAAAGCGTAAACCTGCCTGCTATGTCAGTTTTTAATATCAATGTATGTACCCAAAGTCATAGAATTCATAGATGGCTGTGGTTGTATCTACATAATAATTATGTATTGAATATCGTTATTTAGTCATGAAAATACTAATATGGATTAGTTAGATTCTGGTACTTTATTTGAGCCTGACTGACGGACTGAGTCGCTCAAAAAAAATCAACTACCTATCGTTTTTTGTTGAGTTTCATCGTGCATCTTTATTATAAGGGATATCGTTATAAATGGATGACCAATCTATGGGTACGAGTATTTTATCTCGAGCGTGGCTTTCAAAGCTACGAGTCCGCTAAGCAATTAGTTCCGGATAATGCCGATAGATGGTGGATTTTGTTAAGCCAAACCAAACCAGTCTAGTCGGAGCTGCGAAGTGAAATATAACCCATTCAATTTCACCGTCATTAGTAAAAGGTTTTTGCTCTCTAGTGCAAAGTTGCTGAAACTTACTTTATATTTTAGCTCAATTCAAATAAAAAATTGGATTCTTAATACGACTGTATAAATGATTTGTCCATCTAAACTATTATAAAACTGTAACAGAATTTTGTCTGTAGTACCTACATTGAAGATATTTACAAGAAAAAGATTATGACATTGTTTTAGGTGTTCCTGACTCCAAATCAACCTTTTTAGAATTTTCGTCCGTTTGTTTGTTTGTGTGTTACTATTTCATACGCATAAACAACCGAATGGAATTTAATAAAACATTTTTTTGATAGCTTATGATTTGACTATTATAATTTGTTCAGACGAAATCGCTGATAAACTCTAGTAATTAATAATTACGAAGATAATAATACGCAACATTAAAAGGTAACATTATTATCAGACAATGCAATCAAAAACAAAACAATGTATCAAGCAAGCGGCCCGGGAGTTGGGCGTCGGGTGTTGGTCGGGTCACAACCAGCGGGGCGTCCGCGTCGGACCGAAACTGATGCGCTCCGTCCGGATATTAATATCCGCAGCGACGGATGTTTGCGCGCATTGTGTCCGCGCCCTAACATCCGCCCCGAGAACGCTTCGGCTTCCTAAATCAATATTATTTTATTTAACCAGCTCCATCTCCTGAGACTCCGCGTCTCTGTCTAATTAGTTGACTGAGCGGTGAATGTACGGAGATCTTTTATTTACGTTCGGAGATGCACTCCGGTGCAGCGAGCAATGCGCATTGAAATATCTTTCATTGACATCGCCTTTTGAACCTCTATTGGGATTTATTGGTACGTTTAGTAGTGGAGTGTGTAATGAAGTGTACAAACGGCACTGATTGTCGTCGCCGCAGCGACCGCGCCGGCCGCCGGCCGCCGGCCGCCGGTCGACGCGTGACGTCACGGGCCGCGGCTGCTAATTGCATACCGTCCTACTGTGATGTCAAACATCAAAAGCGCGTACAATATTGGTTTTAGCGCATTTGTGCTAATTAGCTGAAATGACACGAGTGGAAACGTTGTTAGCGACATGCGTTGAGCGTGGATTTTGATTTGGACAATTAGCTCTTTGAATTGTATAATACTTTTGTTACAGAGTATAGGTATTCTATTTGTAATACATATACACCACTATTTTTTTATTAGTAACGAAACTATAAGGGTATATTCAGACCGTGAATATGATCAACTTTTCCTTAGGAACATGGGTCGAAAAACGATAATTTTTTTTGGACCTCTCATAGAAAATCGATCGGCCAATCCGCACTTTTGTATGGGAGGTCCAAAAACTTTTCTTGTTTTTCGACCCACGTTCCTTAGGGAAAGTTGTTCATATTCACGGTCTGAATACACCCCTAAAGTCTGTTACTAATTAAAAACTAGTGGTGTATATAATATATCTATCTATCTATCTCTATCTATAACGTCACGCCTCTTTCCCATTGGGGTAGGCAGAGACCAGAGAGCGCCATCTACTACGATCCTTACATACATCTTTTGCCTCATTCACATCCATACATCTCTTCATACATGCCCGTCGGTTTCGAGTACTCCGCACCTCCCCTTTTTGTAGGACGCAACTGATTTGATCAGAATACGTCCTGCGAGGGCGCCCTCTGCCGACACATCCACTCATTTTAGCTCCATATATCTCTTTCGTACATCTGCTATCACTCATCCTCTCCACATGACCAAACCAACGAAGCATACCCTTCTCTATTCTTGTCACAACATCTTCTTTCAATTTACATCGATCTCTAATCACACAATTTCTCACTCTATCTCTCAGCGTAACTCCACACTAATAAAATAATATATCTATTACATAATCTATTTTTCTCTCTTAATTTCCTTTCTCATTATCAAAGGTGACTACAAATAGTTATACCATGTTTTTCTCTGCTAGTTTTACCACAAACCCCAAGACCAAGTCTTATTCATCTTCCGTCTCAGTTTCATCCGATCATCTCAATCGGTAAGTTTATCATTCCTTAATTCAGGAATATACTTTGTATACTTTCATAGGGTTTTACTAACCACAACAATTTTCTATGTTGATGCGATGGCGAAGGGCATCCTTGGGTATCGAATCAACATCGACATCGAAATTATTGCATGCTGTTTGTCTTTACAAAGTGGTTGTGAATTTGAAATTATGTTCTAAATGTAACCTTACTGCCTTTTACTAATGTAACAATGGTTAAGAGATAAAAATTTAACTAATACCTAATAATTTCGTTTAGAGAATTAATCAATGTTTTATCAATCATAAATTTCGTACCAAAATTCTAAATTAATAATGCGTTTCAAAGCAAGCTGCCCGCCCGCCGACCGCGCCGGTATCGGTAGGTACCTTACGCGTCGCATCAACAATGTGCAGGCTGCAGCAGTGGCAGCTGTCTGTACCAGCACGTCAAACAGATGTCTGATTTGCGGTCTCAGATTGGCATGACTGGATACACATACATAGTGGAGCGAGTAGGCACTATTATATCTATTACTATTGTATCTATAGAGAGATATGTACTTGGTTGCATTAATTGTTGATCACTGATCCGTGATATCATTACTCATAGGTCCCGTTGTCCTGTTAGTATAGGTAGGCATTGTAGTGATTCTGTAGATGTAGTCTCTGGTCTGGATTAAGAGTTTGTAAAGTTTAATTTTTATTTTACCGAATGTTATTCTAATGGTCTGTCTGTGTTATGTCTGTCTGTGTACAAAATTAACCATTGTAATTGATCAGTAAACGTTTATAATTACACATTACTATTTTTTCCCACACCTACGCACGCACACGCATTATACAAACCGCAACTGTTGCATAAGAAGTGAACATTATCCTTGAGTACTGAAGTCTTCGATCAAAATAAAATTAATGGATAGGCCTAAAGCGCGGTCAGTTGAAGCAAACTTCTGGTGCACTTGGTCCATACAAACTAGCGCCATTATCAAATCAAAAAATATGTCAAATCTAGGGCACTTGCATACAAATTTTTAGTAAAACTTTCAATTGTTTTGCCTCATTTTTCTGGTTTGAAATGTTCGCGTAAGGCCTATCCATTCATTTTATTTTGATCTAAGACTGAAGTCTGCACATTACGTGGGCAGTAACAGTACAGTGTCGGTGACACAGAGCGCTCGTAAAGCGACCCCGCGCCGCCGCCGGCCGGCCAACACACTGTCACTCATGATCACGCGCCCTTGAACTTGAGCCACACGCGTCGCATCAGGTACGTCACGTCACCCGACGACGGATCCGGGGTCCAACGTCATAGTCATAGTCATAATAGTTTGTTGCTTCATGTGGTTACATAAGGTGGACAAATATCATCGTCATCTTGTGATCGACAGTTTTCACTCGATCCGGCTTCTTGTGTCCAGGTAGGTTTTTTCACGAGAGAGAGCTTTTCATTTCAAGGTTAAGGTATTTTTTTTCTAGACGAAAAATCGATCGTACATTACACTGTAGTCGACTAAGTACGTTATAGCTTGAATATCCTGATCCCATCTTACGAATATGGGTGAGCAAGAGTGGCTCTCCACCAAGAGGGACCGGTTCGAATAACAGCTTAATACTTAATGAATGTTTTTATGTTCGACCTTCTCAAACGTTTTATTAATCTCGTAGGCGGCGGTTCGCAGACTGTGTCAAGTAATGGAGTAAATAAAAAAGTTGTAAACAGTTAAGTCCCCCGGGGCCGGATCGGGCCGGGCCGGGACGTGCTGTAAGCTCGTCGGATCTCGTGGAGCTCACAGACTTTAATCTTCGAATAATAGCATAATTTTGGGGTTTATACAACAACGAAAAAAAATGTATAAACTCACGATCGATCGTGTTCCGTTCCGGTGCCGTCAGAAACTGCTACAATATACGAAATAGCATACAATAACTGATGAATGGAGATAACTTGATATAGCAGCGTGGGCGATCTATCGATGCTTATTCCCTGGCGTACACGCGTGATGTATGTATCCTGTTTATAATGATTCACCTTTGATCGCTACAATGAGGCAGTTTGATGAGCCGATCACCGCGCGGGGGCAGGAGTGGCAGGAGAGGAGGAAAGGGGGTGGGGGATGTGGAGGGGCGCGCTGACCCGGAAACGATGCGGCTCCCGACCGGATATTAATTTCTCCACTCGAACGCACCCGAGCGAGCCGCGACCGACCGGCAGGTACCTCCCCTCTGTGAGGGGGAGGCGGAGGTCACAACAAGAATACGCTTTTAATTTGCGACGACAAAATAGATTCTTACTCATTTTGACCGACGATACTTTAGCATTCCGTACCGCATTAAATATGAATGAGAAAATTTCCACGTGTCGTTGTCCAAAGCGAGCTCGTATTCAAGACACCGGTGCGGCGTTTCTTAACAAAAACACTTTCCCGAGAAAATCTGACGAAATCTCGTGAGAGGATAAAAGCTTCGCGCAAAATGTTTTCTCACATTTATTTTCGCCATCATAATAATTGTAGCCGGAACGGAGATAGTGTTGTAAGGGTGTGTGCACACACTGCAGCATGCAGCGCCGCGGCGCCGCGCTCACGGGTTACTGCCTCTGTTGTTAGTAAAATCTCACTAAAACAAAATCTGAGAATAAAGGGACCAAGTTCATGCATTATATAGCATAGCATATGCTAACGACTATATTCCCCGAGGGGGTAGTCAGAGATATTCAGAACATCCACGTTTTACCAGTAGTACCGAAACTCTGTCCAGTGTGACGGGGGGTGAGCCCGTCGCCAGTTCCGGACCAAGTGCAGTTTAACAATAAAAGATATAGATATCTATTCAAGTTCCGTTTTCCCATTTGTTTAACATTAAGTATGTACAGTAAACAGCAAAAATCTATAAGCTTTAACGAAATTAAAAATAATAAATTAATAAACTAAATATGTAATAACTTCATCATTAGGACAAACAACAGAAAACAACACTTTTATTTTGAATGTCCTTTTTGTCTTGTATTACCTATTTCTGTTTGATGGAAATTGCTTATACTGTTAGAAATTAGGTTTCATACTATTAGACATACGGGTTGTTATTATAAAATTAGTCTTTCGGCTAGACATAATGAACAACAATTCGCAATTAATAATAGAAATTTTGTTTTATCTGAGTTCTGATGTTAAAGAGTTTAAAACAAACACAAAGTATAATTATCCAGACGAGTGACTTTGTGAAGAATTCAAATAATAAAGTACTGTTCTTGTGGAATTTTCTCTCAAAACGAAGTTCCTAAACACAAACGTTGCGAATTGTTCCTAATTTATCGTATTCTAAACCATAATTGCAACCAGTTCAAAGATAAACAAGACATTTAAACTCCAAACTGTAAACTTTCACGTGCAGCTAGACATTGTGGAAGGAACATTAGTAGTGCTGCGGTCAGCATTTGTATCAAATAGGAAGTTAAATATGGTCCGAGTCCGTCGTCCGAGAACAACGCCGCGCCGCCGCCGTTCCCTTGCTGCACTGCAATGCAATTCACTAAGCACAAACATCGTCTTCGTCGTTGAAACATCAGTGAGCTTTCAATTTTAAGTGTCATACTCATCTGAAACAGCAGACAGCGATGTGACGCTTAGAGCAGCGGTTTCCGAATGGTGTTCCGCGGAACCCTGGGGTTAAGAAAGAGGCTCTCAGGGGTTCCGCGATAATTCATGATTTCGATGGTTTTTTTTACACGTAAAATAAGTTTAGGAGTAGGCTGAATGTAGAACCAGACTTCCGCGTCCAATTGTCAGACATAAAACCTGACTTCAATGTTATTTTGACAAACAACACGGTTTTGTATTTAAATTTTTTTGGGAGAAAATAAATAAATTTATAATAATAATAATAATTATTATTTTTAAAGAAAACTATGAAAAGATTTAATTTATTACATTAGGTAAGTTATAGTTGATTACACACCGAGAACAGGAAAGTAAGAAAGATCTCAGATCTCATGTAATTGTTGACCGAGGCGAAGCCGAAGAAAAGAAAAAATATCTTTTTGTTCTAACTAAATAAATCTTTGTACTTATCTTAAAAAGTCCTTTTAAAGTTAAACTATACCTACTTACAAGACGCGAACACCAAGCGAATAAGCCTCAGTATGGTGTAATTTCACGTAAAAAAAACAATGTTACATTAAAGTTAGTTTACTTCTTACTTGAGCTAGGGTTCCGTCCAAAAACGGTGAACCAAAAAGGGTTCCGTAGCCAAAAGCGGATGAATGATTTTTTTATATAATTTAAAATGAATTCGGGAACCGCTGTCTTAGAGAATTGCACTCCTGAATACTCCTGATCTGCGCCGGCAGCGCGGCGGCGCGGCGGTGACGAGGCGGTGGGTGTGTACACGGCTTTACGTCGCGGAAGGGATTTACGCCTTCGTGTGTATTTCTTCCGGATTCATCACGTACATACTTACATAGATACATTCACGTCTAATGTAATGTGATGGAGCTGGAGCTCGAACGAGTACACTTAGTTATGGCAATGTTTTATATTGCAGCTGTATTTATTGCAACTTTTATACACTTAGATACTTATACTACACAATATACAAGTAAAATAACAGACGTTTTACAAACGTGTTTATTTAGGGGTAGTCAAAAACTTAGCGGCAACTTTTAAGTGCAAAAGTAGAGCTATTTTCACTTTTAGCTTGGTTTAATTTTTTTTTTTTTTTTTTTTTTTTTTTTTTTTAATGGGCCGCAAAAACACATCATTTATTTAGCTTGGTTTAATTAAAGTTATGTAATATTGTTTAATATTGTTAATTTGTTTTTATTTAACTATTTTTGTTATTGTGGTGAGAAAATAAAGATTTTTGTATTAAAAAAAAAAAAAAACAATTAGGGTGTCATAATTTAAAAAATAACACGTCAGGAAGTGGCTAGTTTCTAAATAACCCTCCTTCTTGCGCAGTCGGGTATAAAAAAAACGAAGAGTGACTTACATCATAATGTTTTTAGGCGAACACTCTCACTGCTCACACTGCTAATGACCATGCTGTGTTATCTTCAACCAATATACATATTAATCTATGCTAATGACAGTAACAGCGTCATTGTATAATGTGTACGTCTAAACCTTTTTTCCTGCATGAGAAATACAAATAAAAAAAAAATTGTAGACTTAATTGAACGACAAAACCAATAAACGCGGATTCGTAACAGATCAAATGACGCAAATTGATACGATTTGACTTTCTGATTTTAATTATAGATTTCAATCGAAATGGCAATTAAAGTATCAAGTCTCTCCACTCGACAACCTAATATCCCCAATTACTTTCAATACAGTCTCGTCCCCGCCCCCGCAGGCCGGCTTCACCCCCGCGTTGCCCCGAGAGGCGAGAGGCTCAAAGCTATAATTTAGATTTTACTCGGCGAAGATGAAATGACGTAAACAAAGGGCCTAATAAAGCTCTGATCACATTACACACAGCCTCGTGGCTCCGCGTCGCCGCTCGTCGGTACCTCCCGTCTGCGAGCCGCGCCCGCGCCGCGCCCGCGCCGCACCGTTCACCCACTGTTCGCTCTTGTCACTTCACCGACCGTTTTTATAGTTCCGTACCCAAAGAGTGAAAACGGGGGTTTGGGGTGATTGAGGATCTACTTCCTAGCAGTCTAACCCGGGCAACGGCATCACAAGCTACCAAGTTTGTGGTGGCGGCTGAACGATCCCCCACAGCGATGTGGTAGGCTCCGCAAGGAGCCGCCTGGCTCGCGACCACCCTCCTGCCGGAGTCTGGCGCCAAGCAACGTGCTGTGTTCCTTCAGTGTGCAGGAGTGCCAGTGCACTTCTGGGTAAGCTCGCTACAACTTCGACCCCATCTTTGTCCTGAGGACTAGATTGAGGTTAAGAGCAAACCCATCAATAATAAAAAAAAAATACGGGACCCTATTACTAAGCCTTCGTTGTCCGTCCATCTGTTGGTCTGTCCGTTCGTCCGTTCGTCCATCCTACCTATTAAGGGCTATAACTTTTGAACCGTAATACCTAGATGGTTGACATTTTCGCAGATTATGCTTTATTGCGGCGAAGAAAACCTGTTTTTTTTTCTCGGTAAAACGGTAATACAAACAAGCGTCAAACTTCGTGTGATTATAGAACAAACTCTAAAGTATAACAAGCGTGATTATAGAGCCAACTCTACAGTATAACAACAAATAATAAAAACCGGCCAAGTGTGAGTCGTTCTCGCGCTAAATGTCCCGGAGAAAACAATACTTTTTTCCAAGTTAATAATTTATGTAGTGTGGTACGGAACCCTCGGTGCTCGAGTAGCCCAACTCGCACTTGACCGGTTTTTTATTAAAAGCTATTTCCACGTAACGCTTTGAAATAAAATCAAATTAATCTTGCTCGTATAATTGGACCAGGGTTTTGCTTGTTTATAAAATTTATTCTAAACGCTATAGATTTGGATATTATTCGTATCGAGCGTCTAGCGTTTGAATCAACACAATTATTATAAATGTAGTACCTACACAATTTGAAGTCTGGTCTAGGTCCTGGTAATAATTCGATTGGGATTAAATAATCTGGAGTGTGACCATGTTCAAATTATTTAATATTTTATATGAACACCATCCAGATACCAATATCTAGATGGTCTAAAATATAAAAATTAAATAACTTGGACATGGTCACACTCCAGATTATTTAATCAAAATCACTTGTTATTGAATATCGTTAACAAAAAATATTTGTTGTTGTGTCAGGCTGGAAGCTTTTGAGTTGTAGTGTTGGAGGAGAAAGGAGGGAATGAGCTGGGAAAGTTGGATTAAAAATTAAGATGTGTTAAGTATGGTCACAGCATTAGAAAGAGACATACCTATACAGTATGGGCACTCCCTTCCTCCCACCAACTTTTTACCTATTGCCCTCTGGCACCTCAGTTATAATTTCATATTTTAGATACTCGTATGCGGGGAAGAATTTTACCTCTTGTCACACCGTTTGTACTCTGTGGACCTTTTCTTCCTCTCTTTAAATTGACGACATTTGTAAACCTTTTAAAAGTTGTCTGAACAGACAAAAGTCAGGAACGGGTCATGTCATAGGTATTTTCACAACTCAAGGGATGTATTAAGTTTGTAGTTGTTCAGACATCTGGCATCTGGTCAACAATTAACCATCCCGCCGACACGCCGCCGCCGCGCCCCGCAGCAGCGCCGGCGGCGGCCGTGACGACTTAATTGTGGCTAGTTAGTGTTGGCGCGAGTTGCCTCCGGCACGTGACCGGGTTACCGACGCGTCTGACGCCCGCCTGACATGTCGGGTTACCGACCTGTCTGACATGCCGGGTAGGTACGCCCTCTGATCCGATGATAGTCCTTGAAGTCCGTGCTCATTGCATCCTGAAACCCACAGCAAAATCATGAGAGGTATGTACTGTACTCTCAATCATGAGGTCCGGGTTCGAATCCGCACGGACAACATGCCACGTATGAGTTTTTCTAACTTATGTACGTATTACCGACTGCTCTCGAACTGTGAAGGAAAACATCGTGAGGAAACCTGCATATGCAGAAGAAGAAATTCTGATGCATATGTGAAGTCTACCAATCCGCATTGGGCACGCGTGGTGGACTAACGCTCAAACGCCTGAGGGTAGGCCTGAGCCCTAAAGTGGGACGTATATAGGCTTACGATGATGATGATGAATTAGAAACAGACGTGTTGGTCATTATAATGCACGTGGATGCATGTCTGCAAGTTTAATAATAAAGGTCTGTTTCACAACGTATAGTTCCTAATAGCTTTCAGACATCGTTTGACATATTTCGTATGAAAGATAATATCAAACATTCTGTCAGATAAATCGTCAAGAACTTATTCAGAAGTGGTGAAACAGCCCCTAAGCCTTTTTGCAGAGGTCCGTGATATGGGACTTTTACCTGATAGGTAGAAAATGTCGTCTGATAATATGTTGCGTTTTAAATTATTAAGTCTACCTGAAAAGGGAAAAATGTCGTAAGTCAAAGCTGTTACGTTCCATAAATCTTTGAAGAATGTACTAATGTGTAGGTAATGCTTTTGCGCGCACACCGTCACATAGAGCGATGTTGTAAGCTGCAGCTTATGTCATCAACGTAAGATACTTTTCCTGGAAATACTCACGACGCTTTCAACAGTATGAAGAGCTGAGACTAATAAATAGTAATCCTTCAGAGTGAGGTAGGTACCGGCTGGATAGTACATAAATGATTTTATGACCACTTTTCTGTCTGTTGCGGTGCCTTGGGCACTGAATGACTTACGGCTCACTTGGACGCTTACTATTGGCCTCGTTTTCTATTGGAATCCGCAAGTATATGTGGAAGGGAGTAAGCGATATACTTAACTGATACTCTAGAGGAATGACAGTGCGAGCCGCAGAGGAAGAGAATATAATAAAAACGAAGTCTGGTTATATTGTAACATTTTCAATTGCATTTGCATTGCAACATGTATAATACTAGCCAAGTGTCAGATTGATGAAGTCAGATTTTCGTTAAAATGTATTAAAGTTACAGTGCCTCAAAGATTTCCATACAAATATTAAATTAAAATTATTAAAAATTTCATTGATTCTAATTGGATAGTACCTACCTAATGTCACCATTTGCGCTCTCGGAATAAACTTTAAGGCTTCCGCACATTGCAGCAATTTCATCGAACGATAATATCGCTACAATTTTGCGATAATTGTTTTCAGTACATTTTGTATGGGGACCACTGTCCATTATAAGTGGCGACGGGCTCACCCCCCGTCACACTGGACAGAGTTTCGGTACTACTGGTGAAACGTGGATGTTCTGAGGTTTCAGAATATCTCTGACTACCCCCTCGGGGAATATAGTCGTGAGCATATGCTTATGCTTGTATGGGGACGCGCGCGATCCTACACACTGCTGCGATATTATCGCGACCTGCTTGCAATCTCTTTCGATTACATTCAGTGTTGGGCGCATGCGTGACGCGAATCGCGGAATCGCTGCAGTGTGTAAGGTGTCGCGATATCGCTGTCGATAATATCGTTACAAGAAGGTGGGTCGACCATCTTTTTAAGGTCGCGGAGAACGATGTAAGATATTTTTGATTATGAACATGTTACAGCCATGTTCTGCTATTTCGAATCAAATTAAAGATTGAAAAATTTGTCTCGGGCGGGACTTGAACCCACGCTCTTCCAAACCGGGGAAACGTGCTGGTGCGATGGCGCGCACGTCCCCTTAACACGCAACAGATTGAAAATTTCGTTCTCTGGGTTGTGGGCTCGGTGGTGTAATTGGTTAGCACGATTCCCCGGTTTGGAAGAGCGTGGGTTCAAGTCCCGCCCGAGACAAATTTTACAATCTTTAATTTGATACGATGTAAGATGTTAACTATATACATGACATAATGGAAAACTATCATACTTAAGCGAACATGATCTTTGATAAATATGTTTGACAACCTTGAAAATGAATACGGTTGCATGTTTATGTATCCATTTCGATAATTCTAGACCGTGCCCTATCGCCTCACGGAAAAACACAAGGTTCTCAAACCAATGACGTTTTACAAATTTACTCGTCATACGCTCTCCTATAACGCTATTTTAGTAGTGAGGTTGTAGCCCGTACACTAGACGGCGGGTGACTATGTGAATGACGGGCAATTACCTTGCTTTTTTATTGCCATTTTGGATCGGGCAACGCATCTACATAGAAAAACATCGTAGCCTCAAACAGTAAACTCCTATTTACTATGTCTGGCGGCTCTTTTAGAGGCTTCGTTTTATTCATTATGTAAGAGTGGTGCGTAGAGGATAATCTTTACCTTTGTCACATTATCAGACAGGTGCCCGGCGAGGGCGGGGCGGGGTACCCGCGGTACAGGGAGGGGGAAGGTCATTCTCTTTGCGGTCGACCCTTTTATACTAAAGGCAATGATAGTGTAATTCTAGAGATATTCTTGCGAATTATCATCGTCTCGTGTAGCTTTTTGAATATTATAGTTTTCGGTTACGAATACTTTTTCAAGTGGAAATAGAGGCTAGCCCTCTAGCCACAAAACACCGCCGCCATTTCGTAGGTATGCTAGAATTACATCCACTGAAGAGGTGGGGTTGGTCTATTCAAACTTTGGGTTAGAACCCAGAAAGCAGGTGGCTAATAAATGAAGCAATGTTCATAAATTTATGTTCTACATAACTTCCCGTGAAAGAATGTTATCGTGTCGTAAAGAATAACGCTTCATCTTCAACCTATAGGTATTCTTCCCGCTGCAGGGCACAGCCCTACCCTAGAACTTCATCTTCAGCGTATGAAGGTTTCCTCACGATGTTTTCCTTCACCGTTTGAGAGCAATCGGTGCTAAGTACATAAGTTAGAAATACTCATTGGTACATGGCATGGTGTTCCTGCAGATTTGAACCCGGACACTCGTAATTGAGTCTCCACACCTGAAAGAATAATGATTATTCATACTTAAATTATGAATGAGAAAGTCACTCTATCTGTATCTGTCTTTGTTTTCACGGCTAAACCACTAAATCGATTTTGATAAAGGCATAACTAAGAAAAGTCATACGCCTTTTTCACTCAAATGAAGTCACAGGTAGCAGCTAGTGCTCAACAAAGTTAATTTAGTATATTAGTAACAGAACAGAGTACTATATACTAGTAACAGTGAAAAATCATTCAACTGAAAAACTGTGACAGGTTTAAATAATATCTATGGATGGATAATACCTGACGCTGAATTAATTGCTTGACACTGATTACTTCGCTACTTTAAGCGAATTTAATTAAATTAGACCTGTGTTTTACGGTTGTTACGGCTCTAGGGCGCGTTCGTCCTAATGAGATGCCAGAGTGATCGAGTAGTTGAGAGGCCCTGCCCTTCCGAGCGAGAAGGACGATAATTAGATCGTTGAACAGTATATTAATATTGCTTGGGCGATGTCATCATCTATTATTGTATAGTGATTGTTTATTTATAAATAATCAATAAAAGGTACATCGGTTAAAAAAAAACCAGAACAGGCTTCGTCAAAGAATTATTGTATAGAATTTTTCAAATATTTTTGATTTTAAACATGTTACAGCCATGTTGTGCTATTTCGAATCAAATTAAAGATTGAAAAATTAAGTCTCGGGTAGGACTTGAACCAGCTCTCTTCCAAACCGGGGAAGTGCGTTACCCAATTTCGCTACCGAGCCCACTACCCAGAGAAAGATTTGGAAGAGTGCGAGTTCAAGTCCCGCCCGAGACTTAATTTTTGTCTTCCTGCTTGGATCCTGCGAGGGTTATGTTTTGATGACAAAGTGTTTCAGTCAGTCTGTTATTGTCGGGGTTCATCTATGGAGTTGGATTTAATCGTTGTCAAATGGTGTAGAGTAAACTTATTTGCCTGCTATATACCTATGTAGAAGTACCTAAATTGTCGTAACAATTCCAATAAATCTCAATTAAATACTTCACGAAACTCTCCATAAAGCTAATCCGAGCGAATAGTAAAGAGAACAACACGACGTCGACAGGCTCAAGAGTTCAAGACAGAGGGATCAAAGGAACCCTAATAAAAAATAAAAGAGCTCACGAGATCACGGAGCCGAGGGTGGAAGTAAATATAAAGTTTATTAGCGAGTAAAGCAGTTAAGCCCCTCGGGGTCGCAGCGGCCCGCAGGTCCCCAGAACCTATTCCTCACACAGGTCGCGCACATCAAACGAATTTAACACATGCTACGTATAAATAAGATCTCTGACACGTGACCTCGGAATTAAGAGTGGTGTCGACGAGGCGGCGAGAGCTAGGAACGAAACGGATTTAGGCTTCATTACCGCACGGAATGGACTGGTACACTGAAGCTCATTATGTACAAAGTGTATACAGCTGTGTGTTACAAAGCCATGTCAGGGTAAGACAGCCCTAATAGTATGGCTAGATAGTGGCTGTAGTATTGTCAGTACCTTCGTAACGGATAGATAGATAACCTACAGCAGATCAGGCACGAACAAGTTTTAGGAAATTGTTATTTGTACCCACCACTTATTATAAAACTAGTTTTTGAGTACCTACATAAAATCATAATATTATCAGCATGCCATCGTTTGCTGCTGATCACAGAGCCTCTAAAAATACAGGGTCCAACTTAATATGCTGGCTTTCTATATAAGACCAACATCGAAAAAGCGAAAAAAATATCAGATGTCCCATACATTTGGCTGGAATAGGTTTCCAGTTTTGTATGCAACAGAAGATTACCTTTTTCGCGATTTCGATATTGGTGCCACACAGAATGTTGTTCAGTTTGACGGTCTGATCATCCCCTTAAAAAAGTGTCAGCATATTAAGAAGGACCCTATGCGTGCTTCGACACGCACTTGGTATTTATTATCAAAGTAAACACTAAATAGTCGCTGTATCATGGAGCTTTTTTCCGGCTAGAAACCCCGTGAAGATGAAGTTAAAATAAATACCAATTCGTTGTCGTTCTACTGAAATTAAGATATTAGCAATTTAAAGACGGAAAAAACAAGAGCGTTCTGATTGGACAACTTTGTTTAACAAATCGCTTTGATGAGTCGTTTTTATTATGCGCATAATTGACAAGTTTTCTTTCAAGGGAGGCTTTTGAAATAAATCACGTTCAGAGTAACTGTGTACATGTTTTAGCTATAACGCATTTCAGAGTCGCTCTGACGTGGTGCTTACTAACTATGCATGGACTAGAATAACCTAATGTACTTTTTACTTAGAGTGAAAACTGCCAGAAACACATAAAGAACTTTATGAGTATAAGAACGAATATGGGAGTCACGTTGCAGGGTTTGCCCCGAACACTTGTCTCTAGCGTGGTTTTCGCACAGTTTGAGTTTAAGCCTGCCACGAGGCTCCACAATCCTTCTCAGTTGTGTTCTTACTCAAAAACAAATTTCAAAAACTCTTTTTCCAATTGGTGCTGAAACTTTTTGTATGAAATTAGCATAGGTTTGATGTCCTTTAGGTTAATTTGTCTGTTCTTTCGGGACATATGATTATAGTCCTCCCTCCCTCCCTCCCTCCCTCCCAGCCGCCCCCCGCGGTCCCCGTCCCCCGCGCCGGGTGTGGGCGACACTAGTGCCTCGTGCCCACAACTTGCCAACTTTTAAAAGTTTCACGTTTAATTGCGCTACTTAGAGTCGTCTGCCTCCGAGTCTTCCCACTGAGTTCACAAGTCTCATCATTTATTTAAAACATACTATTATTCACATGAGTGGAATTATCTAAAAAGTTGCACGTATTATCTGCTCTCAACTTAGAAAATATAACTTGGGACCAGCCTTGCGGTAGCATTTCCCCTCTGCCACGTTATAAGAATTGATCACATGCATTTACATACAATTTTCGTTCTGGGTTCACACGAGACTATTTTAACAATCAAAATTATAATTTAAAGTAAGGGAATAACATCCAAAGTTTTGGATTTGGTTGGTTGGTTGGTTGGTTGGTTTGGTTTTGGTGTTGGATTTGGATTTCATGGATTTAGTAGTGACACGCGAAACTCGTCCATAGTTGTATTGTCTAAGGCTTTCACACTCCTTTTGAGTTGGTATTACGCTTGCAACTTCTGCATGTGTGTGGGTAGAAGAGGCAGGGCAACGACATTTTGAGGCAGGGTACCTCAACCTATAACATATTTCGTACATAAATTAACCACAGGAAGTCACAATATCATTTTTTGTTAATAAATTCCGTGGTTAACTCAATTCTAATTATAATCTGCTCGTTTATGAAGGATGAATCCATAGTGTAACAAAAACGAATAGTGGTGAAGCTCAGCAGTCAGCGGTCGCGATAGGTAAATCGAGCGCTGTGTGCGGGGGCTGGGAGGAGCACACCCCGGCTCCCTCAGCCTGCGCGGTGCGTCTCAGAGCGAATTAAATCAGGGTACGCCCACGTACGTCTGGAGCCTGTTGCGCTATGTCTATGCGCTACGTCTGAGCGATCTGTCAAAACGGCTCTAACGGCTGTCAAGAGCAGTACCGCGATCAGCGCAATATCAAATATCTATGTCAAACGTTATGGTTCGTATGGACTACTCCAATAACGGTTCAATCACCGAATATTTACCGCGATTGCAGCCCTGATCCCCTGCTCACCACGCGAGCACAAACCTGCCGCAGCTTCACCACTATTACTTTTTAGTACATTATGATGAGACTAAACATCTGGAGGCGCGCAGTGAGTTGAGTCGAGAGTCGAGACGACACTATTGTTATAACTAAAGTAAACGCGAGCGAGGCTATGACGTTGTTGTTGCAACTGCCTCAAAGAGAACATTCACACGCTGGGTGATGCTGCACTCGAGCGGAGCCGACTGACACTGCGGGTGCGTACACTGCGCACGGAAGGTACACTGCCATGTTGAAAAAATAAGGACAACTTCACTACGTTTGTTCTATTAAAAGCATTAATTGTGACATAACTGATTCGAGCAAAAATTGTCTGACATCATCCATTCAAATAGGATCAAAATACATTGTTTACATGAAGAGTTTGTAACGAGGTGCTCCTGTGACCTGCCTGTGGCTACTCTGGTAGCCAGAGAGCTTTGCTTACATAAAATATCTGTTCGGAGAAGAGCTGTCCTAGTTTAGGTTGCAAAGGTTGAGTGTCATTGGCTGCTTCGATAACTACGATAGTAGGTTATCTGTTTAATCTAGTGGACTATCAGTTGTGCATGTATACGATGCAACTAGTGAGATGAGTGCATTGCAGAGCGGTGGCGGTGGTACGAGCGAGCGCGGGCGGCGGCGCGGGGCGTCGCGTCGCGTCGGTGTCAAAAGATGACAGTTTCACAGCAATTAGCTAATGGCGAGCCGAGAGCGCAGCCCGGTGTGCGTGCGACCCGGCCACGCCGAGCCACGTCAACTGCTGGTACAATAAGCTGGTCGAGCAGTATGAACACTGTACCGGGTACGGGTGTGTCTCATTAAACGTATTCTTACCAATTGGTAAGGTGCGTGGCTAATATTACCCACGTGTACATTTACGAGCCAATATAGGATCCTTCTTAACTTTTTTAACGGAATAGTCAAACCGTAAAACTGAACAACTTTCTCTATGGCACCATCATCAAAATCGCGAAAAAACAATAGGCTGTCCCACAGATTTGGCTCAAGTAGGTTTGCACATGAAAGCAATAAACTATTCTGATTCTGATTCATTTTAATACTGATAGAAAGTTGTTCAGTTTGATGGTCTGATCATCCCCTTTAAAAATTGTCAGCATATTAACACGGACCATGTATGTCTATCTAATACAAGCTTTTGCCCACGACTTCATCCTCGTGGAAATCTCAACACCCCGTTGTACTCCTTTAGGGGTCGATTTTCGAAAAGTCCTTTCTTGGTCCTTGTCGTCCTCTGCAGAATATGTTTTTAAAATTTCATGTTTAATCTTCAGCGGTTTAGGCTATGTGTTGTACGTCAGTCAGTCAGTCAGTCACGAAATTGTTTTATTAGTAGGTATAGATTACGAGGCACACATCTTTTGCTTATCTTGAAGAGTTTAATAAAAAAAAATTGTCGATAGCCACTGACATACACTCTAGCGATGGACAAGCTCGTTCAAACAAACAACATGTTACACAAAACAACACAAAATGACACATTGCGGTCTGTCATTGCCAAAATGACGAAGTAAACCCGGGAACATCAATGCGGTGCGCCCACCGCATTCAAGTGGAATGTTGCTTCTATGAAAGGGCATGTCTATCGCTAGAGTGTAAGTCAATGTCGACAGCCATTGCGGATCTTACTGAGGCTTTGAGTGTAATATTTGCGAACATGAACAACCTCTACTAGTGAAACGTGGACATTCTGAGATTTCAGATATCTCTGACTACACCCTCGGGAAATATAGAAGGATTTCTGTAAACCTCTATTTCATAGGGACGGTTTGATCAACATTTATTCATATTATTCTGTAGAGAATCTTGTTGTACCTATACATTGTTGCTACTGCTTGATAAGTCTATTGAACTATTGCTGTATTTTCCATTAGAAAATGTTTGAAACATTCCAGTATTTGTTCGAATTTGTGCTCGTGATAAAATATTTCAGTTGCAGTCGATTCAGCAACCAGGCAAGGCTTAAATCAAATAATACATGACCTATAATTTGCTTGCAACATTTTACTTTGTCTATACAAAGTTGACTATGGAACCCATTTGATATATTGGCAACCTTACAACCTTGTCACAATCAACTGCATTAACGGCATTAAACTTCTATGAACTATTACTATTAGCCCCACTTGCGCCAACCACGGGTTAGCAATTAACTCCGGATAAAATAGCTCTCTCATTTGTTTTTCTATAGAAAAAATCATGGGTTACCAACTTAACCTAGAGTTTATTGCTAACCCAGGTTGACGCAAGTGGGGCTTAGTTTCCCGTGGCAAGTTGGGTCTGCTATCGGGCGCGTCCCCGGGTGGTGGATAGGGGAATGCCCCCCAGAAATGGGGGGTACCGGCTTGCCGGCGTGAGCCAACCCTATGCGGGGTGGTCGCATCTCTTCTGAGATGTGACCACAGGAGGGCGGCGGGTCAGCTTGACCCGGCCGCGGTTCGTTTCTCCACGTGTCCCTCTGCTTGGCAGAGGGCATAGTGGAGGAGCAGGGGCGGGCTCTGCGCGTACTCACACTACCGCAGAGCAGGCCGCGAAGAGGAGTTCCTTCCCCGCCACCGCCAAGCGGTATATCGTTATCGTCTGGACTGTTTCCAGGCGACCGAGGGCCGTGCCTTCATTGGCCGGGCTGAGACAAGGAAAAGTCAATAACACCCGACAGTGAAGTCGTTAAAACCGGCGGTGGCGGTCGGCGGCTGCTTAACAGCGGCTGCCTTCAGCCTACCAGTGGTGAGTAGCGGGCGATAGGTGCGGGGGCGCCTCCGCCTGCATTGCACTACTCATCACCCTTGCGGGAAGACATTCTCTGGTGGGCCGGCCGAAAGGCAGGCGATCGCCGGTGGGGGACTGGATGAAAAGGCTCTGCCGGTCTCCCAGTTCCCTGCCATCCAGGCGAAGCGGGAGTGCCGCTGGGTTATTTTAGTGGGTATACCGGTGACACGCACCGGGGAGTCCCACATACCCCTCCTGTCCCCCAACGGGAGGGGATGCGTAAAGCATTTTTTCCCAGCGTATAAAAAAAAAAAAAAAAAAAAAAAAAAAAAGTGGGGCTTAGTTTGCTGTGACAAGTTGCAACGCGACGCTGGCCTACATATAAAATATGGTTACCTGTGAATAGGTACATTGATTTTAATTACTGTAGTATCAGCAAGAACGTGATCTCTGAGCACATTAATTTCGTTGTTATAATGAATTTGTGTACTACGTTATTAGTTTTTATTATAAAAAGGGTTCCGTACCCAAAGGGTGAAAACGGGACCCTATTACGTACCTGAGCCTTCGTTGTCCGTCCGTCCGTCGGCCCGTCTGTCTGTCTGTCTGTCCTAAATATTTAGCGCTGTAACTTTTGAACCGTAATCATAAGAATAGTTACTAACTATTCTTATGCCGTAATAGCTAGAATGACAAAAAGTAATAAATTAAGGGGGGTCTTCATACAAGAAACTAGTTTTTATCAACGTTTTTTCTTGGCGCTCTGTCGTAAAAACGGTAATACATGCAAGAGTCCAACTTGGTGTGATTATATAGAGCAACAAACAGTATAACAATCAATAAGAAAAACTTGCCAAGTGTGAGTCGGTCTCCCGCTAAAGGTCTTTGTTGTGTGGTGGTGTGGTACGGAACCCTCGGTGCGCGAGAAGCCCGACTCGCACTTGACTGTTTTTTTAATAACTCGATTTTTTTTTAAATATTAGAACATCACTGGCCAAATATAGCCAGTGATTAAAAATTATACCTACTGAATACGGCTCAATGCACTAAATACGACTCCTCTCAAGAGGACAATAATTGTGAATGAGAGCGGAACATGCTATTTTACCTTCAGAAGATTCATGCCTAGCTTCAATAACGGTAACGTGGCTGTACAGAAACCGTTGGTATAGTGTTGTCCCAGGCCAGGCCGCGGGTCGAGTCGAGACGAGCCCTCGTCCGCACAAATTGGCCCCACTCGTGTCGTCGGCCACTCGGCCGGCCGCGGTCAGCGCTATGCTAAGGGCCTTACTACACTGGCGATTTGCGAGCGCTTCTACAGTGAAAACTTGCCGCAGTCCACCGACTGCGTAAACGAGTCTGAAATAGCGCGACGCGGGCACCGAGCTTTTTCAACAGCCAGATTTTGTTAATTTAAAACATTGATAGCATAAGCATATGCTCACGACTATATTCCCCGAGGGGGTAGTCAGAGATATTCTGAAACCTCACAACATCCACGACAACACATAAACACACGTAAAACATTGATGTTCAATCCTAATTCAATTTCAGTACTAATCACATTTTCAAATTCAAATGCATATAAATCAATTACAATCCAACAGCAATATTACCTATACTATTCAACTGTTGAATTCCGTATCGCGCTAAACTTGACTTATTAAATACAGGTCCTACAATCCTTCTTAATATGCTGAAACATTTTAAAGGGGATGATCAGACCGTCAAACTGAACAACATTCTCTATGGCACCAACATCGAAAACGGCTGTCAAAAAATGTTCTGCAACTGTGACATAATATAGCAACTGCAAAAAAAACGCGTGGATATCGCGCCGATTCCCGGCGAAGTTTCCACGCACACGAGACGAGCGCTGCGAGCGCGTCGGTGACGGCCAATAGCCTCGCTGGACGCACGCTCGTAAGCCGCCTGTATGGTAAGGTCCTTACTGCACCACGCTCGGCCATATCATCCACTTGCCTGTTTATAATTTCACAAGAGAGTCCTAGAGCTAGCTCGAGTTGTGCTTTAGTACCTACTGCCTGACGTGGTTCTGCCTGGCTCGTCGTTTCTTGCCTGCGGTTTCAAAAAACTATTCAATGCGATCTATTTTGCTGCGATGTGCAGGCCCTGTACCCGAACTTTCGATTTTCGATATATCGCGACCGTTTCGGTCCAAATTTCATTGTAATAGAGTTGACATTGGAACAAAAACGTTCACGCAATTGCGAAGTTCGAATGTCCAGGTAGAAGCCCAGGACGTGCTCACGATTCGGTACTTTTGTCTGAACTTTTCTTATTTGGACGCCGCAGCGTCGCTCGTCACGAGCCGTGTTCATAAAGCGATTCTTTAATCTTAATAATGCATTTCCTCCCATCCCTCCCCTCCCCCGAGCTTTCCTTACAGAACCACGAACTTGAGAGCTCTATGCAAAATATTAATGCACTCTTAGGATTCGCGTTTAGTCTACATTTTGACTCATTCAGCTCTCTCGAATAAGTAAAACCGATTAGAAATAAACACAACATTGATTTATACAGGGTGTAAGTGACAGCCTAGCAAATACTGAAACGGTGAATTCAGACCATAAAAAAAATCATGAAAAAAATCAACTGTTTCATACATTATTAAGTCGAGTAGGTATCTGTTTTGTATGGATCAGCAGATTTTTTTTTCACGTTTCCTAACGGGTCCATAGTGAAAGTTATTCAGTTTGAATGTTTGAATTCACCGTTTCAGTATTTGCCAGGCTATCACTTACACCCTGTATAATGTAGCTGCGCGGCGTCCTATTTCTTCGTTTTACTAAAACAAAACAGGCCAACTTTCTTAGGTTGGTGTGCGCGAGGCGTCATACAATTTATCTCTGTGTGTGTGTATAGTGACAGGGTTAATCAGCCTAGACTGTGTGATATTTTCGACTATCTATCTTGACATTATAACTTATCAAAGAGTATTGTGTAAAAGAGGCAGTTAACATCTAGAATATTTTGAAATAATAAATAAATGGCATACAATTCCTGAAAGACAACAATGACCTACTAGAACTCTTTTTTTATTTATTTAATTGAATAACGTAAGAACAAAGCGCCGCGTTCCGAAGCTGCACCACAAATAGAGACAGACATTATAATATTGATTGTTATTTGTTAATGAAATCCTTGAAACATAATACATTAACAGCGTCCTCTAGTCTACACTAGACCCACTCAGAGAATCCTTTGTTCTCGCGACGCGCTTGAAACTGAGCCCGATCTCACTCCACTCCCTTACCTTATTGCTGTAGGCTTGCCTTCTTTAGATTCTACGTATTCAGCCTGGTGGTTGCAGAGTTGTCAATTTCATACAAAACTTTGTCGTAGAACACTCGTAGACGGTATTAATAAAAGTAATGTTTTCTATATGGAAAAATTGCTTGGAAAATGTAGATTACCTACGTAGCATAGCATAGCATATGCTCACGACTATATTCCCCGAGGGGGTAGTCAGAGATATTCCTCAGAACATCCACGTTTCACCAGAAGTACCGAAACACTGTCCAGTGTGACGGGGGGTGAGCCCGTCGCCACTTATAAAGGACAGATTACCTACGTGTATCAAATAAAATTTACTACGACAAAGTTTTGTATGGACGGAAACCACCTTAAGTTAGAACAACGTTACTGGGAGAATTGAACGTAGTATACAGGCTCCTTCTTAATATGCTGACACTTTTTAAAGGAGATTATCAGACCGTTAAACTGAACAACTTTCTCTATGGGATCAACATTGAAATCGCAAAAAAAAATCTGCTATCCCATACAAAACTGTTAACCTATACTCGAGCAAAATGTATGGGACAGCTGATATTTTTTTCCCGATTTTGATGTTGGTCCAATAGAGAAAGTTGTTCAGTTTAACGGTCTGATCATCTCCTTAAAATAGTGTCAGCATATTAAGAAGGACCCTATATAGTAATATTCTGTGCTTTAACTAACAGAATGTGTTAGACAAAACTAATAGGTAGGTAAAATCAATCAATAGAGACAAAAATAAAAATACGAATAGAATTAGAAACGAGAAACGATGTGGATATTATTTGAGATCAATAACAGCGTAGCAATAAACCGGGACCGGTCCTACTCCCTACAGTATTCCGTTACACACTGAAATCAAATCACAATAAAATTGTTTTCTACATAATTGCTGAAATAAAATGTTGTAATAAAACACGTACTAGTAAAGAGATAAGAGGAATTTTGGTAACCATCAGTTGCAAGGCTGATTCAGTATTCATAGGGCGTAGAGCATCTCTGTGATGGGGATGGACCAGATCTGCCTGCATAACTTCATTCGGTTTAGGAGTTACAACCGTTCAAAAATCTGGTACGGTTGCTAAAAATGAATATGCTTGAATATGCAGCTATTATTGGAATATGCACTGTAGCTATGTGAACAGTACAAAAACCGACATAGCTGACTGATAGAAGTTGGTTTAGGAGATACAGTCGATCAATGGTCTGAACTTTGAATGGCTGAATCTCGTAAAACGACTAACAGTTTTGGTACTGTTCACAGAGCTAATAGTGCATATTACAATAATATCTTATTATCAGCCTTACAGCTGATCTTTCATTTGATACATACCTTTGATTGGCCGTAACTCCTAAACCGCCTGGAGTTATGCAGGTAGAGCAGGTCCATCCCCATCACAGAAATGCTCTACGCCCTATGAATACTGAATCAGCCTTGCAGCTGATGGTTACCAAAATTCCTCTTATCTCTTATACTATACCGGATAGCCCCTCTTCAACTCCCCCGCGCCGTGTGTAATATAATGCACGGTGCCCCCCCCCCCCCCCCCCACCGCCCCCCCCTTACCCCACATCCTGTGTAATAGTGTAATATCGCCGCCGCATCCGAGTATGAACAATACACAAAGTTTCAAGCTGCATCTCCCATTGTGCTCCTAACTGTTTATATTTACATTTTAACATACCTCCATACGGTCTGTTTTTAAATTTCCAAACATTTAGTTATAGTTTATACAATAGTATACTACATATTAAAGGTTAGCTTCTTAGTGAAGGAAAAAATGAAAAAACCCACTTAACCTAAAAGTGGCCAAGAGTCACAGTCATAATGAACAGAACTTGTATTATACTTACGTATCAAACCGTTTACGTCCTACATAAAGGTGAGCTGCGGAGTACTATGCATTTTATGAAAAGGTGTATGGATGGTATATGGGTATAAAATGGGTCTCAGCTGATAGCCTGAGCCACAATATAACTCATAGTGTCCCACTGACTGGACGGGATCACCTCCATCCATCGCACAACATGGTCGCTTTTATGAGAGGCGAGCTTTCACGAATAGATTCAAATATGAGGTGATTCTGGACCTTAGTAGGCAATTTAAAGATAAAAAATATGACTGGAAACACTCGGTAGCGCTTTAGGATCATTCTGATTGGTCAAAAACATTATGTCGGTCCAACGTAGTTTGTTGGTAGGCAATATATAAGATAGTATAAACTTATACTATCATATGTATACTTGTAAACTTTCTCTTTCATCTTGTTAGCTTTTTACTTTTTTTTTAAATGGGCTTGAGTTTATCACTTGTGCCTGTTTGTATACATGCGTCGTTTTAGTTTGTAAAATTGACTCAGGGAGAGAAATCGATGCCTTTGTTTTCGGGCATAGCTCCACCCCACATTCCCACCGCTGTCTCTCCTGTAAACCAGGATCAACAGCGGCGACCATTCACGACACTAGACAATGAAATCTCGGGAATCTATGCCCGAGGCGCACGCTAAATGAAAAACAAGACTATCTATCATCTGAATTTTGAATTGCTCCAATCACCACTATAAAAACAAACAGACGAAAATAAAAACACAGCCTCTACCACACGCTGTATCTCGTGACGTGGCCCGCGCAGTAATCGCCTGTCGATATCGGATGGAGCGCCGCCGCCGCGCGCCCGGCCCCGGGCCTCGTCCTCGAGATTGAATGCACTGTCTCTCGCAAATACACACCCAATAATCCGACCCACTATGCCCTCCATTGTACGAGCACACCCGTCTACCTACACATAAGTACTATAGCCAACGATCTAGGTAAGCTCATCGTGGTGTACGTAATACTCGCAGTATACACAGAGCTATCGTCACAAATGATTCATAAGCTCCAATTATAAACGAGCACAATAGGTACGACAACAAAGCCTTGTAAAGCTTTCGATCGAAGAATTTCATTCACATTTGTAAAAGGAATACGTTTCAATTCATTTTATTATTGTTGAATAGACAGTATCAAACTGAGAACCAATAATGTTGTTGCATTGTCCACGAACAAACAATGGGCTTACGTGCGGGGAGCGGGGAGGGGTGGATGGGGGGGGGGGGGGCAGAGGTTCGATGCAGAGTTATTTACTCGGCGCGGAGATCGTCCCGGTTCACAGGAACTGCTTGGCCGCATCTCGCGAGGTAGGGAGACTGCAGAAGGTCTACTTCGTATAAGGCGCCAACGAGATTAGATGATTGTAATGGTCAGATTTCAAGTCAAGAAACGAAAAGAAGGGTATTTGGAAAAACGACCACTTTCGTGATTCGTCTTGAGTGTCATCGTGCAAAGCACGAAGGAAGCAAAACGTAACCCTTGTTGTGGAGCATGGCCCACTCCCTCACACTTTTCCCCCATCTATTCCAAGGGATTTTACAAACTATAGATATACATTTTAAAAACGTATAAAGTACGTTTGTTGTACCTACAGTACGTAAAGGCAAAGAGTGCCCACCTCTGCTGTATTTGTATTAGTTAACCTATATGACCCCAGCGAAACATCTGACATAATAATATAATCTTAGATTAATGATTGTCGGAGCGCAGCAAAGACCAATCATTAATCTAAGCATGTAACACATTGTTTATGTATTGTGTCTAGTAAATTATGTGCTTTGACTGGTTAACCTACTGTGATCTCTGTATCTTGCGGCTTAGCATTTGAATCTTGCATACCTACGTACATGTATATGTAGGTATACGAAGCAAATTAATTACCCGCATTAGTACAGCATCCTTTGTTCCCGATCGCTAATATTCGACAAAATATTAATTTCACGTTTGATACTGTACCGAGCAATAGCTTTGATCTCTGCAATTGAAAACGTTTTAGGTACCGTGAGCGATACAATATGTGTGTGTGTAGTGTGATATGTGACAGCTAAACGAGGGAGCGACAATAACGTGTGAGTAGTAGTTACAGCTGTAGTGACGTCACAAGCGGAATGTTTATGAGAATGCGACTCGATGCGTCGACGTGCTGCGCGGCACAAAGATATGATAGCACGACGCGACGGCCACAACAACTCCAATAACAAAGAAAGGGCGGAATGAATACAACCTATTTGATTCGTTCACGAGCAGAAAGAATTTAATGAATGAAAGAAAGAAGTGAAGTGCCTACTGCTTATTTATAAAAGCGGTCGGGTACGCAGGGTGTAAGGAAAGAATAATTAACCTTTAAACCACATATTCTACCCATCAAACTGAACAACTTTTACTATGGGAGCAAATCTGTCAGAGCAAAAAAAAGTCTGCTGTCTCATACAATTTAGTCGAGTATGTATTGCACTTTAATATGGAACAGCTGATTATTTTTTTACTCTGACAGGTTTGCTCCCATAGTAAAAGTTGTTCAGTTTGATGGGTAGAGTATGTATAGTTTAAAGGATAATGATACTATTTCTTAAACCCTGTAATATAATTGTAATCTTTAAAACATTTATCTCACTTCCTAGCTCGATGTTGAGTCGGATGTGAGTGAACAACTCGTGTACCGCGCAGTACTCCAGCGCGAGTGTTTCATTTCGTTTTGTGAAACGATAATTTATGTTGCAATAACTCGATCGCGCCGACTGTTGCCATTTTTATGCGATCCTGTCCCCCCTCCACCTCCCCCCCCCCCCCTCCCACTCCTCTCTCCCTCCGGCTCCACTACATCGCAATGCGTATTGTTTCTGTAATCAATGATGCAAGTTTGCTTTGAATATGTTCAATTGCACGCCCGTGCAGCTGATATTGAACGTAATTATTAAAATTAGAACAAGAATTTTTCTGCTCTGAGACTCAATAAACTTAAGGCGGTATGATCCGATCGAGGCCGCGCTCGCTAGTTTTTTTAAGTTTATAATAGAAATTAAAAACATTTTTGGAAAAAAAAATCTCAATTTTTTCCGCACCAGGATTTTATGAAAAAGCATCGGTGCGGGCCTTCCTACCTAGGTACTAAACATAAAAACGTGCCACAAATAGGTTTCATTAATTCTTTAAAGAACACACACTACATAAACATGCCAAGAGCTAGTTACACACACCACAAGCAGTTCTATATGATGTGTACCTACTCGAGTGAATGTTCGTATCGTACCGTTTACGTTTTCTTTTAATATTATTTCTCACTTCGCTTCCCTTCCGTACGATGCGATATATATTTCATCGGTCAAAATGTGAGAATCACAAACACGAGAGAAAACCTGAATGCCTCTGAAAGCAGTGACTTCTTACATAATTCCCGTTATGGAGTCGGACGGAGCGGATAAATATCTTAACAAATATAAAACGCGTCGATCTAAACTAAAATGGACTCTATGCGGTCGTAATAAGAACTCGTCCGGTAGACTGAACCCGGGGGTCCGGCGTCAGCGATCCGTGACATCGGGTATACGTGTCATGAAGCCAAGAATCGCACTCTCACGCTGATGTGGCAATATTTGTACAAATTGTATTTGTAATTAAAATGCTAGCACTTAACAAATGCAAGGCAAATAAGCAACAAAAACATCTACTAGGATCCAAATTTTTGTAGTTTTTGCCTATTTTCACGCATGGCAAATACGCGTTTTTACGTGAAAATAGGCAAAAACTACAAAAATTTGGATCCTAGTAGATGTTTTTGTTGCTTATTTGCCTATTTCACTCCTTGTATGTGCGTCGAAAACCGTCAGATCCGGTAAATTTTTCAGAGAGCAGCTTGCCTGCTGACTATAAAATAAGAGCAATCGGTCGACTGTTGGAAAGTCTACGTACTCATCAACAACCCAGACTGTTTAGTTGAGTCAGTGAGACAACCCACACAACCCGACCAAACTACCGATAGTTTAGTATGCAGCTTGCGCGGACGATTATGGAAAGAAGTCTCGAGTGAACAGTATCAAAGCGTGTCGCTTCACTGCACTCGCCTCAAACTCGAGACATGAGACGTGCGACGCAGTCTTGAGCTTTGTCCCATAAATATAATGTTACGTCTATGATTGGTACGTGTACTTCTCAAAATGTTCTCCCCACAAGTTCTATCTATCTATCACTCGTCAATAAATATAATTCTAAAAGGGACGTCTGTTTCTAACGGTTTAAGGGATTTTTTGAAATTGCACCCCTAAACGTGTGAAAATGGGGGTGGATTTCCGACTCGGGGACGGAACTCTTACTTGAAGCGCCGAACCGCGCCGCGCCGGAACACACTCGTTCATTGGAGGCGTTACTTATAGTAGCGTGTGTGTATGGATGACAGACGATGCGTCGCGTCGCACTGTGCACCCTATGGTTCTCTGTAGGAGACCGTTTCAAGGAGATAAATATGTAGGTACTAATATTTTTAAAAGCCGAGAATAAGTAAGTACCTAATATGGAAAATCTTATTCTAGCTTGTAGGCTCAAAATCGTACTGTTGGCAATATTTACCGAAACTTGAATAAGTAATGTGTTGCTATGAGGTGAATTCCTTTGAGTCACGTCATAAGTTTTAAAATTAGTTAATCCTGCTATTCGGGATTAAACCCAAATATTATGTTAAAAATTCTTTTGTACGAACAAAACAATTTAAAACGTATGTATTAATATAAATAAGAGGAAGAAGAAAGGCGCGGAGTCGCTCGCGGCAGATAAATTTACACAAAATGGTTCCTATTCTAATTTTCCTCTTCGTTAAGTTTTACCTTCGAAGCAGTGAATTAGCCCGCGCGGGCGCGACGCGGCGCCGGCGCCGAGTAATGCTCCGATACACTTCACAAAGGAGAGTTATTATTACGATGTGTCTTGTGACCGGCCGGCTCACCTTATCACTAGTTATCACACGAACGCGCTCTTTTTCTACCCTCGTTAGAGGTAGGAGGCAGCAGTAGTGTTTACCTCGCATTCTTGACTTCTGGCGACTTCTAATAGAGAATCAAAATTTTTAATCAAATCTCAACGTTTGAATCGTGCTTCAAACTTTTATCGAGAAACGAATGACAATTCATGAACACGAGACGTTTTGAATCTTAACTATTATATAAAACTGTAACATAAGTGTGTTTGTACATTGAAAATATTAACAAAAAAAAAGTTACCATATGGTTTTTAGGGGTCCCTAACTCCAAATCACAATTTTTTGGTTTTTTTGTCCGTTTGTTTGTTTGTTTGTTCGAGCATCATGCAAATACTACTGAAACGATTTTGGTTTGTGATTTTGTTCTTGTTTGATATCTATTATAATCTGACTTAAAATCATATAAGGTATATCATTTGTCCGGATGAAGTCACGGGTAAACTCTAGTAAGGTATATTAATAATGCGAAGGAAACGAAAAGATCATCCAGTAGGACTCTAATGGTTTATGTAAACCACCACACATCACGGTGTCATAAACCGGAGCGGTGTGCGGTTGAGACAAGAGACGGCGCGACATTCACAACCTTGGTCTGAACGTTTCTACCGCTCGGCTAATTGTACATTAATTCCAGTACATTACTTTCAATAAAAAGATACAATGGAATGATTAAAGGGACTCGCTGCTGCCTCGGGGCTAATTGCCCTCCGCGGACCACAGCGGGGGGCTACCTGGTCGGGGTGAGGTGAGGGGGGCCCTGACTTAATGAACATCCGTACTGTTGTTTTTTGCTAATTAAATAGTCACTTTGTTTATTGTTTGCTAACAAAGGCACAATGTGACCTACTTCACTTTGTTCGTGGTCTGCAAAGGAAACACCTTTATTATCGTAAGTATTCAATGTGACTATTTTGTATGATCTTATAATTCCACCGCTACAAGAAAATCTATCTAAATAACATTATTTTAATTCCGAGAATTTTGTCACTTAAAAACATAGTTTATAGGATGTTTTTTTGTTTATAGTAGGTGTAAGTTTTGTTTAATTTGTTTTTTGTTTTAATTAAGTGTTAGATAATGTGTATATTTATGTTGTTGATAAAAATTACTACATAGTTTTATATTTTGAAAATTACTTTAACTCATTTCTTCTACTTTCGTTTTTAGGGTTACGTACCCGTAGGGTGAAAACGGATTCCTATTACTAAGCCTACGTTGTCCGTCCGTGCGTCCGTCTGTCTGTCTGCGTAAATAAGTGAAAGAAATGTTATGTGGTAGGATCTTCTTGGTCGGCTCGACTCGCCTGCGGCTCGTGCTGCAATCTCGCCTCGGCTGTAATGACCAACTTCGCTCACTTGTATCATAACATAGTTGTGTAATAATAATTAACAATACAACAAGGTGTTCAGTCGCTGTGAACGGACATTGACAATGTCTGTATCAATAACAGTAGCTATAAACTATTGTTTAGTTTAATGTGTGGTGATGCTTTACAATAAATACACACACAGAGGGATCACATCAATTGATCTGACACTGAGTTATACCATCTGATAATTATGTGTCACATTCAACGTTATGTTATACGTACAATAGATACACAATACAATATTATAGATAGACTAGAGTTAACCCGCGACTTCGTCCCCATAAATTATATACCAGATTTGAAGTCAGATCATAAGCTATCAAATAAAAAAAGTTTCATCAAAATCGGTGCAGTCGTTTAATTTTGTGTGATGCGCGAACAAACAAACAAACACACAAACAAACACACAAACAAACAGACAAACAGACAGACAACATTTCTAAAGAAGGTTGATTACGAGTCAGGGATACCTAAAAACTAAATCGTTATCGTTTTTTTTGTAAATATCTTCAATGTACAGACACACTTGAGTTACAGTTTTATAATAGTTTAGATTAGGTTACAGATACACACAATAACCTACATACGAAAATGTTGATAATGGTAATACATATATTACGACTATAGTCCCCGAAGGTGTAGTCAGAGATATTCTGAAACCTCAGATCATCCACATTTCACTAGTAGTACCAAAACTCTGTCCAGTGTGACGGGGAGTGAGCCTACTTGTAATAGACAGTGGGTGCAATACATGCCTCGGAAATCTCGGAATTGAAGCATGCAGGTTTCCTCCCAATGTTTTCCTTCACAAAAAAGTCAGTGGTGATACAAATTGTACATAAATTCCGAAAAATCATAGGTACACGAGGCGCTCTGAACGGGGATCGAACAATCAAGTCTTGCACGGTATGCAAAGTTACTCACTACTGGACCACTACAGTTACTGGTAAGAGTCTACACTCAGTTGCAGAAACACTCATTAAAGTTAATTCTCCATTAAAACTCTTGCTGTCACGTTTTGTCTTGTTGACATAGTAAAAGCAAGTAAGAGATTTAATGGAGGATAAACTTTAATGTGCGTTTCTGAAACTGAGTGTACATAATGAAACATATGCAAATACATAATTATGACACTCACGGCCGTATTCCGTTTCGGAGTGGCCAGAAACTTTACTACAACCACGTATTAAAGTTTGTCATTGTAATAAAGCTTGGTAATTTTAACGTTTTAGGAACATTACGACACATTTAGATAGGTAATCTGCTATCCAGTTGTTGAAACCCAATCTGTTCCGTACCGGAAGTAGGTTTATTTCTGTAGATCATTTCCGCGCTTACGATTATTGTTATGTTACTATTTAGGCTTCTAAATTCAAGGCATTATTTTGTATTTGAAGATAACACAATTTGGAAGCGTATTTTAGTTTGTTTGTAATTGTTTTTATTCGCCTGGTGACAATGAAAGCCTTGCGCGTGCGCTGATTGGCCAACGAAAAACATGGTGGTCACTTCCGTTTCGAACAATACGACGCGGCGGTCACTATACGAGCTCCGTGCTAAAAAGGACATTTTCTGGCCATTTTACCAGTTATTTTGTGTGTTATTCGTTTCCAAAAGACAATATACCCCGGGGTTGGATCAGCGACCTATGGTGAAGGTCGATACCTTAGGGATTTCAGTGCTCCTCGTTACCCATATCTATGGACTGTTCTGCGCCGCTCCGCTGCCAGGATCTATCCAGGGTAAGTCGCCGGGTTATTTGAACCTTAGTGTTAACACAATCCTTTAGTCGTCTCCCACAACACTCACGAGTAGACACAGGCAGGTCTGTTCTAAGCAAGAACTACAAGATCTGCTGAACTGTATAAAATTACGATTTCATTATAAAACGACTACGCGCTACGAGCTACGCCGTAGTACTTTCGTAGCCAGGATTATTGCTACGAGTTAATTCGTAGCGTTCTGTCCGGTCAGTTTGTAACTGACAACCCAATTTTACTATCACTTGATATAGGCGAGTATTTTTGGAAGTCATACGTAGAACTCAGCTGTAGAAATGGTCAAAATTGCTATGGAGATATGCATCTTTCTACTGCTGATTTGACTTTCAAAAATAGCACTGTCATCAGCAGCAGGCACTGTTTGTAGGTTCTGACTCACAGAAGGTCAAGGAAAGTTCTAATTTGATGGGTTTGTATAGTTTAGTGTCCTCATTCAAATACCAAGTTTGCGACCTTCAGCGACCGCCGCGCCGCTTGCGCAGCCATCAGCCATACATATAGGAAAAATGGTAACGAAAACCAGTTTCTCGAAAATATCTTCTTTCCAGCGCCATCTAGCGCACAACATTTCCTAAAAATTAGGTTGGAAACATTTTTCAATTATATGTTACAACGTCAAGCTCAGCAAATTTCTACCGTTCGCAAAATCGATTAATAATTAGTCTCCTCGCAAGTAAAGTAAGTGTTCATGCAGCCATCCACATTCATATTTAACACTCGTCTTGTAATATGACACTCATATCTCCGCATCACATTCCCATACCAGCATGATAATCTATTACTGCTCAGTTTTTCGATTACTGGCGCTACTTTCAAGATTCCTCTAATATACTCATTCCTAATCCTGTCCATTCTAGTAACACCACACATCCATCTAAACACCTCAGCTGCATTCATTGGTTTTCCTTTCGTCACGTTTGTGGCCCAACACTCTGAACCATACATTACCATACGAACCAGACGTAATAACCATCTATTGTTATATTGTTATACAAACATTATGTTTTGCATGAAAAAAGGAAGATGATAAAAATCTTTTTTATTTTCTGTAGTTTATAACATTTTTGTTTTCTATTCGATTGTAATTTTGTTTGAACGTTTTGTTATTCGTAATGATATGAATTTCCAGGATCAATCATCATTCCTATTGAGCACTACACCCGAGTCTCAGTTTGAAATACTATCGGACCTCTTATATGCTCTTAATATTAGCTCAGAGTAATTAATATATTAATTCTATTAGGTGCTCAATGTGGATTACTTCCGTCTTATCACTCTGCTGCACACACACATATGTACACTTGCTACAGCGTGCATGTGTGTGAGGTACTCTCGCGTCGCGGCACGGATCCGTGCAGAGTATTACCCGGAGCCGCGGCGCCGGCGCCGGCGCGCTGTTCCACTTCCACTTCCGCTCCGACGTGTATTTATTTACGGTTCTTATTATTTCTCGTCTCGAACACTCTACGACCACTTGCTACCTATGTTATGTATACGTACTTTCTCGTCCTTTGGTTTATTATCGCAGGCTTCTCGTACTTTACGTAAAATTTTGGAAACAGTAGCGATTCGGTTCTGATACTCGCCGGCCACTGCCACTGCCGCGGCACGCTCGCTTCGCTCGCTCGGCTCGTGCGCTGTGGTCAACAGAAACATAACATGCTCCTCGCTTCGCTTCTCGCTAACCAACCCGACTGAATTGCATAATATTGTACATTCCGTGGCTGACTTAGTTAAGTAATATATAATCAATAGGACTAGTAATAATAATTGTTGTTCTTTACTTGACGCTTTCTTTAACATATTAAGATGGCGTTGTAAAAAAGACTAATTAGTTAATTAGAAAGTTTCTCATTTTGCCGTTGCATATAAATAAAATCAGAGGTTGGGTTTCGTGGTCAAAAAACATTCTGTGACTCGACTTATAATTTGCCTACTTTATGTATACCCCTACTATTTATTTCACGGAGACCTTGTGATTTCTTACCGCATTTATCGATCGTTGGTATGAGATTAGTACTTACTCTCTGGTACCTACGAGATAACCATGGAATATTGCTACTCTTTTTTGGATATGAGCATTTCAAGTCGTAACACTGCAACCATGTTACTGATAATCTCACATAATTATTATTAGACATTCTTCAGATTTTTTGTTTGTTCTCGGGTAGGTTTGTAGGTTTCAAAATTATATTGAGAAGAGAATACCAACTTTAAATAATTTAGTTCACGTCAAAGTCAGCTTTGAGATCACTCGAGGTCTGGTTATTAATGTATGTAAAGATCTTTTCTTTTCATTCATATTATTCTTCAGAAATACAAAAGCGTAACGAAAATATTATCCTTATTACATCTATTAATCCAAGAAAATGGTTCTCTTATAAAAGCAACGTTACAAATGAAAACTCATAAAAGGTGATTTAGTTAGGAAGATCTACGATAACCGGGAGCCTTACTATAAATTACATCGTTCCGCGCTTTAATGCTATGGTAATAGAGGCTATTGTCGAGTGACCGTGGGTTTGTCTGGCCTCACTGAATTACCTCAAGGCGGTCATTGTTCGTGCTGGAATCGAACGTTCACAATGCTCCCCCCCCCCCCCCGTACTCTGCTCCTCCCCGCCTCACCCCCTCGCTCGCCCGCACAGATGATATAATCGTGTGTAATTAAACAGTGTAATCTCAGACGGCATTAAAGCCCGCGCGTCACTCGGCAGATGTTAATTAAGGCGCTCCGTGCAGCTGGCTGGCGGCTGGCGGCTGGCGCTCGCGTGACGTCACAGTCAGTGCTGCGCGATGAAGATAATGCGACGCCAGTTACCGACGATTTATTATTATCTCACGTTATTACCATTAGCACACTGTGCATTTAATACATCTATGACTTGCTTCTATTAATGATGTCACTGTGGGGTCTGAGCTCGGTGGAATGAGTCGATACGGCGGCGGCGGGATAAATTATAAAACTACCGCTACCGAGATTCATTACGTCTTATTGTTGGTTAGGAGATAGCAAATCTTGAAACATAGTTTACTAGTTGACTTCTATTTGATCCTTTGTAGTTAAGATAGTAAGTACTTATGTGCTTATGAATACTTGAATAGATCTTGAATTCTTGAGTATATAACTTTATGTAATTGAATGTTGTATATTTAATTTGTTCTCTGTGTAATTTGTTTAAAATATGTGATGCTGTATAGATTCTGGCCGCATTTTGTCTACAATGACACCTTCCCACGTGGTGGTAGAATCACTCAAATAACTTCATAAAGTTTTCCGTGGGATACTATTTTGAATAAATGAATTGATTGATTTTATTTCACAAAACATTTTTTTTAAAAATTCGGTTACAAGCAGTAGTCACTAGTACGGTGTTAAACTGAACGTATGTTTTTGGTCATAAAATGTTTACAATAAAATTTACATTCAATTTTCTCAACAATTTATAAGCTTGCAATATGTCGTAATAAAAATTCGACCCTAAAGGAATGTTCAACGAATTCAAGTAATTTCAAATGAAATAGGCAATGAACGTGGCGCTGGAAGTGAAGCACTCGAGTCATTGTGTACCGCGCCGCGCCGCTCCGCACCGCACCGCACCGCACCGCACCGCCCGCACCGCACCGCCCCGCACCGCAGGGATGAGACTCGGTGCGGAGGAACAACAATCAGCCGGTTAATGGAACGCCTTTGTGAAGCTCCGCCGCCTCCAGCCCCGAGTAACTATGCACTGCAGGAAGTACACTGACGATGCCGCCTCAAACTGAAACTACGTACCTCACGCACACAGTGACTTGAGCCTAGTGCACGTACGTGGACTTTGTTGCTACTTAATAGCACATTTATCAAATTCTAGTGTCCACAAAAAATAACAGTTACTCCATCGGCAATTGTACTTCTCCATTTTAAGAAAAAGCTAATAGATCATAATTATAATTATTTTCGTTATCATTTTTGACTATCGGTAAAACTCTGTTTTCAGACTGAACAAACCAAAAATCTGCTAAGCATACGAATTAATAGCGTTACTTAATAGGTATTTCGTTTAAAATAAAAAAAAGCTGTTATAAGAAATCCGCTGCCGGCACGCGATCAGGGACGAAAATATCACAGTAAACTTACTGAGAACTTTTCTTAAGATGCTCCTGTATCATGACAAGGGTGAGAGCGTCACAGGTCACTTCTAAACATCAAAAAGTGAGATACTATAATGGAGATAACCACCATCTCACTTAAATTTGACGTTTAAAAATGACCTGTGTCGCTCTCACCCCTGTCATGTTACAGGAACATACGAAAATGTTATGTCATGTTATGTTAAATACATACGATAACTATAAAGTTTCCTATCTGTTGTAAAGTCCACTGCGACGCTATGAGTGAATTGTATTACCACTTCTTAGAACGAGTCCTTGTATGTACTCGTAGCGGCTGCTTATTTGATGCCGCCCGGGATTCATACTGATATCATACCTTGCATGATATCATGTTATATCGTCTTATCGAACATCCCCGTCCCCACTCTGTCCAGTATAAACTGTTGAGAATCTGTAAGGTTGCTGCGTAGGTATTCTGTTTATCGTAAATAACAAGAGGACAAAGACACAGTCGTGGCACGTGAGGCATCATAACCCGTGCGAGCCACACGTGCGGCCGCAGCACAGTGCCCCGAACCGAACGTAACCGCACGCCGCCCCGCGCCGCCCCGCGCCGCCCCGCGCCGCGCCGCGCTCGTGCGGTGTCGTGCGGGTGACGGGAGCCTGCGGAGATATGATATCCTGTACGTTCTGTTTGTATTCGTGACAGGCGACTAGACAAGCCTTTCAAACACAAAAACACTATACCATTCACATTGTATGAATTAAACAGAAGGAATCCATCAGGTCATATAATCAGTTTACTAAAAAATATCTTTTCTCCCCTCCGGACGGAAAGCGACAATTTACGTCCCGTTGCGCTAAACGTAGTTTCCGCTTTCCACCTCCGTCGAGGAGACAAATAGTATACTAACCTCGGGCAGTAAATAAGAAAGCCTCGGATCACATGTTTGTTGACCGAGGCGAGATCTGAGACCTTTCTTACTTTCCTGCCCTCTGTGTGTAATCTACTATTGTTTATTTTATGCAATGATATGGTGTGTAGTGGATTGCGTTTGGGTTTCTGATATGAAATTGAATTACATGCGTACGTTATCAAATCCACTTCTTTATAAATCCAAGCTTCTCCACAAATGCACCACAAACCGATGCAATTAGTCTTAGCTGTAATTGTACATACGACTGTGCATACGACTTGTGCTTACGAACTATCGTCTTCTGTCGAGTAGATTGTCATTGAGTTTGACTTGCCATCGCATCGCGGTGAAGACATTTGTTGATCTATGCTAGCTTTCTTGTTAAACATCGCGAGGAAACCTCCACACGCTGAAGAAGAAGTACTGATATATGATATAGAGTTGAGTTATGAACGATGATTATCGTCTGCTTGAGTTATAAACTATGATGTACTTTATCTATACAGTGTTATTCCACTTTGTCAACTATACAGGGTATAAAAAAAACCTATTAGAGCCTTTAAGGGGTGCATCAGACCATCACACTGAACAACTTCCACTATAGAGCCAACATAGAAATCTCGAAAAAAAAAAAACACTAGTTTCATAGTACCAACTCGACTCAAATGTACGGGATAGCTAGTTGGCTCTATAATAAAAGTTCTTCAGGTTTATGGTCTGAAGCACCCCCTAAAGGCTCCAACTTTTTTACACCCTGTATACTATACTCAAACGTGGGTGACGCCGGGTGGTGCGTATCTACCTATGGCATATGAATAAGATACGACTAGAAGTCAAGCTTCTTAAAGCGCGCGCAACAGCGATAGACTCGCGAAAAAAGTTGTAATCCATTGCTTTATGGATCAAAATGGCGTGTTTACGAGTCTAGCGGCGGTCTCCGGCGCGGCGTCCCGCTTGTACGAAGCTTCCGATCTGTAGGGATATTTAATCATGTACATCTGGGCTGTATTCATCGGAGAGCCCAGTTTACTACCTAAATAGAAAACAGACGAGTTATACTTTTTACGAGTATCTCGTAAATGAAGCCATCATCGGCAAGCCTCTCATGTAACTCTGTATTTGTGTATGTGTGTGTGAGAAGCTACGATTCCGTTTGGAGGTCGAGTGCCCCCTCCCCCCCTCGCGTCTCTCCTTCTCTTAATAAAGAGGGGTGCTTCGGTTTGATGTTTTTCTATTAAGAGCTCTTTATTAGTGCCGTAGAAACATCTAGATGTTGGGATACGATTAGGGATTGCAATCCGGTACAATTTTCAATCCGGCCGGATCCGACCGGATTTTCACCGATCCGGCCGGATCCGCCGGATCCGACCGGATTGGTAATATCCATAATAATTTGCGTTTTCATTTTAAAATCAACTGTAAAACAATAAAGGTGTTTCTAGCAACTGTAAAAAAAATTATTATTGTTACGAAGTGATAGTTTCTATCGTATTAATAATGCGAAAAAAAAAATTCTAGGCCTCAAAGCATTGACTAACATAAAGAGAGACCGCCTAACATCTTTCTAGGCCTCAAAGCATTGACTAACATAAAGAGAGCCCGCCTAACATCCACTCTTTTCACATTTATGGTTATTTTTCTTTTGTGAGGCTGAGACAGGTATATACTACTATACCTACTGTTAATTTGTATATAAGTACTTTTAACAGGATAACATACAACTTTTCTGCTGTCATTTCTATAATGACATAATCATATGGTAGGGAAGAAAAAACTCCATACCTAGGACAAATTTCTATTTTAAATGTACGTGTAGGTGCGGATTGTCGTAGCAGGTGATTCAATAACGTCGTAAGAGACGTCCACAGTGAGAATTTTCATTAAATAAGCGGTTTTATTCGATTTTCTAGCCATTTACCGGATCCGTACCGGATCCGGCTAGCTAGTGCCGGATCCGGTAGGCCGTAAATGGTGCCGGATCCGCCGGATTACCGGATCCGGAAAACCGGATTGCAATCCCTAGATACGATTCAGTGATTCCGACAATCATTCCGCTTGTAATTGAAGTAGGTAAGGAACGTCTGTAGATGTTGTTTGTTGTTCGAGTGAGTGGAGGCAATGATGGAATGATTATCTTTTTAAGTGTTGGTCAGCGGGTCCGGTCCGGTTGGTCGGGTCGGGTATATATTATAATCCAAATACATAACATTCATGCTCATATTGTCAAAAAATCAAATAAATGACATTTAGTTTGTTTCACACGTATAATATGATGACCTACTTTAAAGTCTTGAAATCAAAATAAACGTGTACCATTACAATTAGACATTATGTTATTGACCCTAGAATATGCTAGTTTTCCCATGGCCCTGGTCAGCTTGCTACCTGGGAACCTTATGTTGAACGTATTATTTTAACTTATTCGTCACCCCCTCTTGTCACGTCGTCGCCACAATCTTTTCAATGTGGTTCGCATTTGTCACGCGCTGCAAATTTTCGTGAATACAAAACTGAGGGCTCACTTCGTCATAATCAGCATCTATACCTACAACCTTCTTTAAGATACAGACCTCTCGCATATGAGGTTGAAAAGGATCGGGCCATCCTCTACCTGGTTTTGAGTGGATTGGAGGAGGCTCTCTTGCTATCAAAATTAGGTGGCAGTATACATTACACCAAGGCAGAAAGAAGCCGGTTGAGGCAGCTTGAAAATACTCAAATAGCACGCTATACAATACATCCATCCATCATAGCCCTTGATCAGTTCGTCTTCGCATTTATACGCTATACAATATGGAGGAAATGTTACTCACTTTTAAATAGTTTGAAGTAGATAACTAGCTTCCCCTCCATCACACAGTTTTACTCCGTATTACATACATTAGTAGCTATCGTCCCACTGCAACTGTGTACATTAGTCACTATGTGTCATGTACAAAATGCATTCAGTTTCGTGAGTCGCATTCAAATGGTGCCACCGCTGTGTGGCGCGGTGTACAGTGTTCTCGTACAGACCACACAACTGATAACGCGCTCGCTGTTATCTCTCGCGGTAGATGAGCTCCCGCGTCGCTATGAATAATAAGTAAATAGTTCGCTTCGCGCCGTCTACTGTCCGCGTCCGCGTCCGCCTTGCCACGCCCCGGGGGGACGCTTTTACTTAATCATAGAAAAATGGCTTATCTACGTATCTCATTACTACCCGCTTCCGTGCTGAAATTGATAGAGGATTATCCGGCTCATGTTTTCAGATTTTAATATCTTTATGGTGCCGGGTGAGAATAAACCATCCTATTTCATCCCATACGCAGATAATTAATATAACCTACTCCTCTATTACCTATCACCTCTTGAACGGACGGATATTATTAAAATACCCAGTGATTGTTCGTTGTACTTGTTGTAGAGTTTCGACTGAACCTAATAGTCTTTATTTTAGTCTTGAGTTTATGTATGTTTTATATTTACATCATCTATATTATGTATGAGATCACGTCTCGTCGTGACGCGTGACACGTGACGTGTGCGTGACGCGTCGCGCTACATTCATACACTATGCATGGAGACTGTCCTACACGTAGGTACTCTCCGCATCTCTCCACTTTTATTTGTGTATACTCGTGCTATAAAACACGTTCATTTAATGGTTTTTGTCTGAAATTTGATATTTTTACCAAGGTAGCTGGCTCACAGGTTTCCATGGAAACATTTCCATGGAAAGCTCTGTTTGATACCTACTATATTTAGTTTCAGTCGCTCTAAGTGAAGCTATCAGATGACCGGCCGATGTCACTGGAATGAAACACGAGCAAATATTTAACGATAGGTATTACGAGTATATTGGAGGCGGAATCGTTCGGGTATTACATTACAATTTAATTATTTTGACAGTATGTGGGATGGAATTTCACAAAGTGGCGATTATTTCCCATGTGTAGAGGAGCACGACTCACCCGGGACGAGCACTTGATGTGGGTTACTATTTATTAATTGCTATTTGCAAAAGACCTTTGTAAGAGGCAAAAGGGTACATTTATATTTTGACTAATTTATTGTATTACCAAGAGAGCCGACCGCGTACTGGAGATGTTGCGCCGATGTTCCCAACATTAACCCACGGTTGCGATGAGAACTACCTACAATTGTCTTCAACAAACTGTAGCGCATCCACAAACAAACACATTTCCACTCATTACATTCCGTAACGTAACATAGTAAACCTTGCTGCAACTGCAAACTTAAGTTGTAAAATAATGATTGGCATCTAATTAAAACCCAAACTTTTTTATGTTGAAAAAGTTAATTTATTTTTTAAATTGACTAACTAATAAATTTTCGAAGAGAACAGTACAGAAAACGTAGGATGAATGTTTCAGCTTCACTTTAGTCACAATAAAAATCTTTAGTAACAGAAAATACAACAAAACAAACTTACCACAACTGATATTGTCAGCGGTAAAGTTATTGTTGTTATTCCAGGTTTGTCCGTACAAATAAAAGGTTTAACTGATATTAAAGTAGTTTTATTTGTGAACAAATACAATGCGCAATGGCTATAGAAACAAAAGTGTTTGACAGATTATAGTGGCGGGCCACACACATTTAGTCTATGGTCATAGAGCAGTAGAGTGCGCATTTACTTCTTAACATAGGCCAAGTATTTCGCTTACGCTGATAGACGGAACATCAGTGTAACCGCGTATGAGACAGCGATAATTTCATCCAGTGATACCATAGGAAATCAAACTCCCATAAAAATGGGTAAATGAACTATGATATATTATGTACACACGGCGTGTGTGTACACAAGTGCGATTTTTGAATCTCATTCGGTGAGCTCAGCAGTTGAAAATGTCAAAATTACTTTGGAGATATGCATCTTTCTACTGCTGATTTGACTTTTAAAAATCATTAATCATACATAGCGATTTTTGAAAGTCAAATCCACAGTATAAAGATGCACATCTCCATAGTTATTTTGACATTTACAATTGCTGAATTCACCGAATGAGATTCCCGCGCCGCTCGTAGGGTGAATACTTACAGTCCTTTGAGTCTAGTACGATTTCACTACATGTGCGCACCGCGCCTTCGGCTGCTTAGAAAATAACCAGGGCCTCTAGAAAAAGTACTTTCGATTAGCATTAACGACAGTAGAAAAAAAAATAAACGTATGGATTTGACGTATGGTGGAGAAAGAAAACGTCAAAATGTTTCGATCGCCAATGTCAAATCCATACATTCTGTCATTTCTACTAGCGTCTACGCCAATAGAAATGTTACCTTGTCTATAGCCCCTGTAGTGCGATTTTTGAAAGACACCCGTAACTCGCTGTAAACTGCAGTAGAAAATGTTAAAATTACAATGGAGATTATGCGTCTTTCTACTGCTGATTTGAACGTGTGACTTTCAAAATTCGCACTGCTGTTCTCGCGCTTTTCAGAGCGTCGCGCTAGCTGCGACAAGTACTTAGTATGGAAAAAATAGAGTCGGCACGCTAGTAGAAAAATCATACTAGACGGGCTGGTACCCATTGAACATAATCCGCCTCCGTGGAACTGCCTCCGTGGTCTAATGGTTAAGAGCTTGGGCTCTTGACACGGAGGTCGTGGGTTCGATTCCCACGCTCGGGGCATATGCTCACGACTATATTCCCCGAGGGGGTAGTCAGAGATATTATAAAATCTCAAAACATCCACGTTTCACCAGTAGTACCGAAACTCTGTCCAGTGTGACGGGGGGTGAGCCCGTCGCCACTTATAATGGACAGTGGGTACTATACATGCCTCGAAATTGAAGCATGCAGGTTTCCTCACGATGTTTTCCTTCACCGAAAAGCCAGTGGTGTTACAAATCGTACATAAATTCCGAAAAACTCATTGGTACGAGTCGGCTTGGACGGGGATCGAACCAACGCTTCCTGCACGGCAGGCAAGGTTACTCGCCACTGGACCACCACGGCCATTCCCACGGGGGGCACCTAGTGAAATGTCACTTTGTGCGTTTTTCCCCAGTTGGTTAGGACATTGCAGGCTGAGTCACCTGATTGTCTGAAAAGAAAGATGATTCCGTGCTTTGGATGGCACGTTAAACTGTTGGTCACGGCTACTATCTCTGGTGGTAGTAGTCGTTACATAAAAACCACGTCAGAGGCCGTAAGGCGGTTTGAATAAACTCTGACACCAGGGCTTGCAGCCCACTCGATAAGAAGTAGAAGAACATAATAATAGCACATTATGCAATATGCAATTATCAATTTATGTCACCTGTTGTGTCATTATAATAACGAGAATACATTTTAATAAAGTTATTTATTTGTATCAAATCATAAATTATGTTGTTAACTTATAGAACATTATCATATTTTAATGTAAGATATGATACACACCTTTTCTGGTAAGCTATAGAGGCTCGTATTCTGTACTATAATTGTAAGACCTTGCTAAAACCTACAGTTAAATGTCAAAATCCATACATTTCGACCCTACTTAGCTCGAACTTAATTACATCATCAATTACATTGAACAATTTGCAGGGAGCCAACATTTAGTGTATTGGTAGGTAACCTAGTTTAAGGGGTACAGAATCAAATGAGATCGAAACCCGAACCTGATTTTTAGTAGGCTTAAGTAGGTAAACTGGTTTTCGCTTCTTGTATGAAAACAATCATCTCGAAAACATTACTAGAACTAAAAAAAGAAAGCAATGCTACCTAACATTATTTAATAAAGAATCTAACCAGCTTTACCGACATTGCCCAATTAGGACAATGCCTTAGGGCCTGTTTCACCACTTCTGGGTAAGTTCTCGTTAGCTTATACGACAGATAGTTTGACATATTTTGTATGAAATAATGTCAAAATATCTGTCGGATAACGTAACAAGAACTTATTCAGAAGTGGCGAAACAGGCCCTTAGTCTTCCAGTTTACAAATAATAAATGACCTATACTCTTTTTTTTTTTTTATTATTGATGGGTTTGCTCTTGACCCCAATCTAGTCCTCAGGACAAAGATGGGGCCGAAGATGTAGCGAGCTACATATACTCCTATACTCTTTCCTACCTAAACTAGATATACCTACTTTGACTATTATAATTATCTACTTGTACTATCTACCGACATATTGAATTTACCTTTATATACCGTGTTGGAGTGTCACTGTATTCCATTTCTCTTATACGTATATTTTCAATAAACAGATGTTCTTCAAATACGCGAATTTATAGTAGGTGACCAATTGAGTCTGCCAGTTGCGAAGACCCATATATTTTTAAAATATTCGTCGCTTGGAAAACTGAAGAAAAAATACATCACTTAAAAACGCAAAAAAGCTACAACTCCCTACCTATACGAAAAAATTGGTATAGTAGTTTTTACGTGATGCTCGAACAAACAAACAAACACACAAAAAATCAAACGAATAGACGATAAACGATAGTGGTAGCTTAAAAAAGATTTGACGTTTAATAAGTGTGCTTCAAGCTCCTATATTGAATAAATTATATTGACTTTGACTTTGATAAAAAAAACCTCACTAACTATTCTTTATGATCCAACCTTAGACGATTTATATAGGGACCGCCTCGCCTTAGCATTTCCCTTCTGCCAACGTGCCAGATCAAACAATCTTACGCATTTACATACAATTTTATACCTTGTCTATCACTAAACAGCCTTTAATTGCGGAACAATAATTTCGAAACTATCGCGTTTGGGGTTCACACGACACAGTTTTTCATGAATTTTAACATTTAAATTAAAATCTAAAGTAATGGAATAAAGTCCAAAGTTGCGGATTTCATGCTGCCTCAAACATACATACCTCCAAAAAGTGGCAGAAAAGTTTGTTAGTAGAATAAATAAATACTCTAAGGGCCTGTTTCACCACTTCTGAATAAGTTCTTGTTAGCTTATCCGACAGATATTTTGACATAATTTCATACAAAATAGTATGTCAAACTATCTGTCGGATAAGCTAACAAGAACTTACCCAGAAGTGGTGAAACAGGCCCAAGGATTCAACTCACGTCAACGACATCTATCATGGTATGTTTTACAGGTTAACCTAACTAAAGATGCTGGCACGTTCACAGACACATATAAATGAGTTCGATGAGACATTCTGCGTGCAGTGAGACAAAGGCATTGCGTAAATGTGTGGCACGCGCCAGCTTTAGTTAACCGACCTCTATTTTTAATGCTGTTTTTTGTTGGAGCTTTTAACCCTGAGGCAATGACAGCTATCCATGGTATGGTATGCTTAACTACGTTTAACTAGCGGTTACAAAACACCTCATGAAACCTCTTCCGGCTTACCCTTGGCACAGCCCTTGGTGTACCTTATTTTCAAGGTGGAAACAGGGTAATTTTAATTTGACATCTGACCACCCTTATTGAGATTACAAATCACAAAATTTAGCTTTAACTTTTAAATTATTGTCTTTAACACTTGCCCGATGAATGAAACTATTAAAATGCGTTTTATTATTAATGTTTCCTGCAATAAAACGTGAATTAATGTTAACATACCCGTGGAATGAAATATTTTCTTTGCAACGTTCAGTGCGGCTCTTGCATCCTAAAACGCTGCACGCTACCATGTTGTTAACTTAAAGTCACCCACTCGCAACAAATTACAACTAATTAAATTATTACGAAATAACTATTCATCGAAATATAGAGCAACAAACATTTTAATGAAATTTTTGTTGACTGACTCCGGCGTCAGACCATAGAGGCTAGAGCAAAAATATGGCTACGTCAATAAGGACAGCAATAAGGTAGCGATCTCCTTTTTTAACTAGAGTGAATTTGTATTATGCATCCCTCATTGAGTAAATGAGACAAAACACGTTCTTCGTTCTATTACTTGCTCTTTCTACGCTTCTTAACATCCCCCCTAAATGCGCACTCTCCTTCCACACATACCTATCATCCCTCTCAGAGATTCGAACTGAGGTTTAGGAAGGCTTTTGGTAAACATGTCTGCTGCCTGCAGTTTAGTTTCACAATACTCAACATCCATAACATTTTCAAGAAACTTATCTCTAACATAGTGATATTGAATATCTATGTGTTTAGATCTCTTATGCAAATTAGCGCCACGAATCAGCTTGATTGTACTCTGATTATCAATTATAAGCTTAATATTCTCTGAGAAACCAATTTCTTTCATGAGACTTTTAATCCAAACAAGCTCCTTCGTAGCGGCACAGGCAGCTAGATATTCCGCTTCTGTCGTAGACAGAGCTACACACTTTTGTAGTTTAGTGTTCCAAGTGATAGCACCACCATTCATTACAAACTTATCAATAAACTCTTGACTCTTGCACAAACATAAACCATCATCTACAAACAAGAGTAAATACAAGGGAGCTTAGTATTGCAGAGAAACATACAGACATTTGTCATTTTGGCAATTTACAAAACCATTTTCTTCCATAAATGAGTGGAACTTAGAGTTCCAACACCTGGGTGACTGTTTCAACCCATACAGTGATTTATTGAGTTTGCAGACTAATTCTGTGTCTACACCAGGTGGAGGATCCATGTAAATCTCCTCATCCAAGGTTCCGTATAGGAAAGCAGTCTTAATATCGAACTGTGTCATCTTCAATTTTTCTTTTGCTGCCAGTGACAGCATCATTCTGATAGTATCATAGCGTACAGTTGGTGAAAAGGTCTCACCATAATCTATACCTTTTTCTTGGGTGTAGCCTTTTGCACATAGTCGAGCTTTGTATCGCGTGGTGTCATCAGCATTCTGCTTAATCTTGTAAACCCATTTACAACCACTTAGCTTCTTATCAGCTGGATGTTCCACAAGCTCCCATGTCTCACATGTATCATGAGAATCAAGTTCCTCATTCATTGCTGCTATCCATCTTTCCTTATCTTGACTGTTCACAGCCTCAGTGTAAGTACTGGGCAATACTTCTACTAGGTTTGCTTCTGCTACTGTGATTTTCGGTAGACGAGGACGCAGGTTGTATCTCTTCTCTTTTCTCTCATTATTTTCATTATGCACTGTCCCACTCTCTTCTCGACACTCTGGGATTTCTACTTCTTCGTTTACTGCCACTTCATTTACCATAGTTTGATAAAAATCCTCAAACGCTTCATAATCATACACATAGGATTCAATAGGTGTGCCTCTTTCACTATGACAGCCAAAATCAAGATCAAATGCATACTCCGATGTCTCTCCCATGCTGTCAGTCAACGAAGAGAGCTCATTTTCGTTGAAAGTTACATCTCGAGATACAGTTATCTTCTTTGTATCGGGATCAAACAACCTGTAATTGTCAGAGTTACCTTCGTAGCCAACTAGAATGAGCTTCTTGCTTTTTGGCTCTAGTTTATTTCTCTTTTCCTTAGGTATATGCATGTAAGCAGCAGATCCAAATGTTCTTACATGTGTCAGGGTAGGCTTTGATCCAGTCCAAAATTCAAATGGAGTCTTCTCCTTGTTACATCTTCTGTTAATCAGGTAAACAGCTGCCTGCACAGCTTCCGCCCAGAGGGCTAGAGGTAGGTGTCTCGCATACAGCATGGACCGGGCACTCTCCATAATAGTTCTGTTTGCCCTCTCACTTCTACCGTTCTGCTGCGGTGTATATGGGGCAGTGTATTCCAGCTCTATACCTTTTTTCAGCTGCATATCTCCTGAATTCTTCATTACAGTATTCCTTGCCATTGTCACTGTGCAGAAGTTTCACTTTGGTGTCAAACTTGTTTTCTAGTAGCTGTACATACTTCTGAAAAGCCTGCAGAGCCTCACTTTTGCGCTTCAAGATGTAAACGGTTATAAAACCAGATGCTGCATCCAGGAACGTGATAAAGTATCGAGCCCCCCCAATGGATGGCGTGGGCATAGGACCACACAGGTCACTATACACTTTATTCTTCTCCGCGTCCGATGAACTTTTCTTGAAGGGGACTCTGTGTTGTTTGCCAATTACACAAGCCTCACAGAAGAAGTCACTCAGGTCACTAACAGAAGGTAAATGTTCATTTCGCACCATTTCACGCAATGTCTTTATGTTCACATGACCAAGACGGTCGTGCCATTGTTTCAGAGTTACTACATTTGCTTCACCGTCCACCGAGATAGACTTGAACAACAATTTGTATAGGTTATTAGGCTGTTTAATGGCAGTAGCCGCAACACTCCCGTCACTATTTTTTATAAACGCGGAGTCCTTGTTTTTGGTCACTGAAAATCCTTTTGATGTTACTACACCCTCGGAGAACAAGTTTCTCTTCAGCTCAGGCACATAAAGCACATTATTGATGGTGGAATCAAACCACTTACCGTTCAAAAACTTTTTAATGTTAATTGACCCCGAGCCTTGCACTGACAGTTCACTTTTATCACCTAACCGCACACAACTGAACTCCGGCTTAAAGTTTGAAAAATAATTCCGTCTATAAGTCATGTGGGAAGACGCCCCACTGTCTAAGATCCACATTTCTTCATCTTCAATGAAATTCGCCTCAAGCTGGGCGATAAAGGCAGACTCATTCCTCTCGTAATTCGAACCATGCTTATTTCCATTACTTCGCTGTGAGTTGAAGCGGCAATCACGAGCATAGTGCCCTTTTTTATTGCACTTAAAGCACTTTACTGACTTTCTAGTTCCGTTGTCAGTAGCCAGTGCTGTTTCCTCTTGAGCTTTGAAACTTAACTCTTCATCTAGAAGACGCGCCGTAAGATTAATTACCGTTTGTTTACTTGGTTCGAGTGACAGCCACGCTTGTCGCACCATGCGATAGCGTTCGGGCAATGACCCCAGTATCTTGGTCACAATAGCCATTTCTGAAATTGTCTCGCCGGCATCCTTTAACTGTTTTGCGATATTTTCGATTCTAGAAATGGTTTCTGCAATGCTATCTCCCTCCGTGAACTTAATCGTGTGGAATTTCTCATGCAACAACAATTTACTATTTTCGCTTTTTTGATCATAGATCGAGTCCAATTTGCGAAATATTTCCGTCGCCGTTTCACACGTCTCGATTAAGCTGATTTGGGGCAGCTCCATACTCGCGGTAATCACATACATCGCCTTTGCGGCATCTTTCTTCCATTCCACCGGATCACTCGTAGCCGGCGCATCTGACGAGGTTATATGATCGCCCAGGCCCCGGGCCTTCAAGGCCAGTGTTGTTTGAAACCTCCATTGTCTGTAATTGTCGCCTGCGAACTTTTTCGCAGTCGCGACTCCGAGACCTCCAAGATCCATGATTGAAAATCACGTCCACGTGCCGCACTACAAAGCATGCGTGCATCCGACGCTCTGAACACCAATCTGACTTTGTTTCTATCCGTAGCGATGATTGGGCCCTTAACCTGTTGTTATTCCAGGTTTGTCCGTACAAATAAAAGGTTTAACTGATATTAAAGTAGTTTTATTTGTGAACAAATACAATGCGCAATGGCTATAGAAACAAAAGTGTTTGACAGATTATAGTGGCGGGCCACACACATTTAGTCTATGGTCATAGAGCAGTAGAGTGCGCATTTACTTCTTAACAGTTATTTTATTTGTGTAACAAACGTATAATATTTTACTCTTATCATTTGAACATAACAAGCGAAGGTCGAGATCTTTAAGGGCTCACTCCGACGCACGAAATGAAAAAAAGTTTGTGGAGAGTCTATGGAGCGGAGCCTGATGCGTCCAGTACTAGTACGTGACGCGTGCTCCTCCGCAGTGAACTCAAATGCATGAAACCTATAGCTTTGAAATGGATATAAGGATATGTCCTTAAACCACACCAAAATGCTAAGAAAAATCCAGCATCCAGCAGCAGCGTCAGTGAGCAGACCAGCAGCCAGGTGTTACCAAGAGAGCCGACTGGAGATGTTACGATGTTCCCAACATTAACCTACGGTTGCGATGAGAACTACAATGGTCTTGAACAAAACTGCAAAACTGCAAACTGAAGTTGTAAAATAATGATTGGCATCTAATTTAAACCGTAATTATTTGTACGTTTATAGAGTTTTCTTTAATTGTCTAGCTAATAAATTTTTAAGCGAATACTACCAAAACCGTAGGGTTGATGTTTCGGCTTCACTTAATAACAATGAAACATCTGTAGTAACAGAAAATACAACAAAACAAAGAAACTATACTTAATATTGTCAGCGGTAAAATTATTTTTATTTGTGTAACAAACGTCTGTATTTTAATATTATTTGAACATAACAAGCGAAGGTCGAGATCTTTAAGGGCTCACTCTGACGCACGAAATGAATAAAAGTTTGAGGAGAGTCTACAGAACGGAGCCTGATGCCTCCAGTACGAGTACCTACGTGACGCGTGTTCCTCCGCAGTGAACTCAAATAGCGTCGCGGCCGTCACACGTATGCCTTAATTTACTTGCAACAGTAAAGTTTACTTCTAACAGTGTTGCCATCTTAGCCCTTTTAGCACATTTTAATTTATTTTGCACCTAGCATGAAACCTAGCTTTGAAATGGATATAAGGATATGTCCTTAAACCCAACACCAAAATGCTAAGAAAAATCCCGCACTTTTTAATAAAATATAACTACTCCATGTGGAAATAATACAAAAACCCCACATCTCTGCGTTTACATTACACGTCCATGGAATGTTTCTTCTTTGACCATCATTGAAATCGACAAGCGGATGAAGTGGAAGTGGGTCAGTCACTTGGCCAGACGGAATGATGGCAGATGGACGAGGGCAGTGACAGAGTGGCGGCCGTGGGGGGGGGGGGGGGGCGGGGCAAACCGTCAGTGAGCAGTCCAGCAGCCAGGTGGTTGAAAGTAGCCGGCAAACAATGGATGAGACTAGCGTGGGACCGTTCTACATGGCGTGAAAATAAAGAGGTATATATCCAACAGTGGGGTTTAAAAGAAAAAAACGCGCAGATATTCTAATGATGCCGAAAAAAAAATTTACCATCCAGTACTTTTTTAAACCTTCAACCGAGTTGACAGCACCTCAACGTTACGGACGCTGTGTGTTGTCGTTCAGCGCTAGCACTTGACGCGAGCTTTTGTTGCCTTTCATTCTCATCCATTAACAAATTAAACAAGCGGAACAGAGAGCGACACGTCTCGTTCGTTCACCTGCGAGTGAGTGAGTGAATGAACGCACTCGACCCGCCCGTGCCCGGCCGCGCGCTGTATGCCGGTCATTAGTGCCGGCTCCGCTTCTATACTGTAATTGCATTTACAAGGGTGGCTTCTTTATGTGAGACTTGAAAAGATTTCAATTTGTTGAGTTTCATTTACTGCGGGAACCACTCCCGCCATCCACTCGCTACTTTGTTCCTTTCTATGTATGAGAGTTTTTGAATGTCATTACTTTCTTGTTATTCATATTTTCATGAATAGGTTACAATTTCTTGAAATTCATTTTGCTTAAGATTTAATTGAACTGGAAAAAAGTGCTATTCATTTTTACAGTTGACTGCGCGGGCCTCCGTTCACTTAGTTTCGAAACAGAATTATAATACAGGGTCCTTCTTAATATGCTGACACTTTTTTAAGGGGATGATCAGACCATCAAACTGAACAACTTTCACTATGGCACCAACATCGAAATCGCGAAAAAAAATCTGCTGTCCCATACATTTGGCTCGAGTAGGTTTGCCGTTTTATATGGAGCAGCAGATTTTTTTTCGTGATTTCGATGTTGGTGCCAGAAAGTTGTTCAGTTTGATGGTCTGATCATTCCCTTAAAAAAGTGTCAGCATATTAAGAAGGACCCTGTATAGTCACAGCGTCTTATGTAGCAGTCCCGACAGAACCGTGGTTGTGGTTGATTCATAAACTTAATATTACTAGCGTCAAAGTAATATTAAAGTTTATGGGTCGACTGCGGCGCATCGTTGTGTCTCCATACAATAATAATAACGGTGATTGGCGACACCGCGGACCCCTATCCAGGGGGACCATACAGACATGCGCTCACACACACACATACAGACAGTAACACACCCCCCTACCTCTGGCTTGCCTTCATTGGCCGTCCAGAGTGGAATCGCAAGAGCAGAACCTATGCTCCAGGTTGGAAGTGTATTGCACGTAATGGCGTAATAACGGGGAAACCCGCTCACGGGGGTAAACCCCGCGATGCTGCCCTATTTACAATTTCGAGACTAGTTGTCATGGCAGGCGTCCGTTAGTCTCCTCCCATAGCCCAGTATCCATCCATCCAACTTTCACCTCTATAGCCCAAGACCTTATTTTTCCATCGCGACCATAGAGCCGCACTCCAATAGTCTTTGCACCTGGCGGGGACCATCCCCGTGTGTATCATGTTGTGCGCTCGGAGATGGTATCCGCCATGTGTATCCCTTACATAGATTAACTTGTCTTTTGAACGGGCCTCTACATGTTGGCTTCGGCTCCATGCACGCCTTCCAAAGGTCCGGGACTTAATTGCCCGTGATTACGGATCGTAAGACACATAATAATAATAAATTTATTTATTTGCATTTCATTTAGCCTACTTACATACATTACACACATTGTGCCAACACGCAGAGTGCATCACGTGCCGACCTTCGAAATGAGATCATTTGTCTGTATGCTCATGAAAAATATAGGCTAGTACTCTGTGATATAGGTATGTTTTATTGTATATTGATTTCGATTGATGTTTAATTGTTTATGCAGCGGTGCATAAAGTGGCATAAATATTGAAATCATTAGCATTATCCCAACGCCAGTGATTGCATGCATATGGAGACACGCGCACTCCACACTCTGAAACATAGGTATATAAAGTCTGACCAGGAAAATAAAAAACCTCGCCATGTTGCGGAAAATCATTGGAACTAATTTTTGTACTTGGAACACTAACATTAAAAGTGACAGTCGATTGCAGCGCCCCCAATCCAGGATTTTTGTTTTCCTGGTCAGGCTTTACGATCCGATACGCTAGCACACGACACACTCGAACAGGTGTCAATTCGGTATGCGTTATGTCAAACTTAACGTGAAAACTTCGACGATCTGAAGCACGCAAGAAGGATGTTACCTTAGAGAATTGCACTCCTGTACCTATATGTCCCGACTCCCGACGCGCTCGTCCCGCGCCTCATCTCGTCGCGACTCATTTTCTTTTCATCGCGCAGTCTTCACGCTCCACGCGCCTCCAGCATGCTCCCTGCCGTAGATTACATCCTCCTTAGACTTGTAATAGAAAGAAGTGTATGCTCTGAGGTTCTGTCAGGAGAGAGAAAATTCACAAGAAACATGCTTCGAAGGATTATGGAGAGTGAGTCAATTACCAATACGGCAACACGGCAACTGAAAATGCAAGAATTCGATAATTTTCTTCCGTCCGGACGAAAAGCGTCACATCTCGTCCCGCTGCGCTAAACGAAGTTGTCGCTTTCCACCTCCGTCGACAAGAAAAATAGTATACTAACCTCGGACAGTAAATAAAAAAGCCTCAGATTACATGAGATCTGAGACCTTTTTTACTTTCCTGTCCTCGGTGTGTAATCTACTATAAATAAATAAATAATAATCATATTACGTTTAAATTAAATAATAATGCACAACATAGCAAACTTGTTATTGTTTGTAAGATATCGTAGTTTAGAGTGTAACTTGAAGCGTACTTTGAATGGATATTCTATACTCCATAGTCCTATTGTGGTATGGGCTATGGAGTAAAAATCTCATCTTATCGATGAGCATTGCTTTTAGTTATAGTTTTAGTTATCTCCAGCTAATCTCAGTACCTTACGTGAAGATATGTGACTACTATATCACATTAGATGCATTACATGGTGTTGCAGTGTTCCTTCTGATTGTATTAGAGGTCTATAGTGCAGCAGGTCCGTGCAGCAAGTCTCGTGACAGCGGCGTCCCTCGAGCTCGTCTCGGAGCTCAATCTCACCGTCCCCCCCCCCCTCCCCCCTGTTGGCCGCGTGTCCCCCCTCCGTCGCTTCACTTTGTCTCGAGGTTTTTAATTTAAGACGCTGTCGTCATCGGAGCCGGATGCTCTTTACAGCGAGCTCCTCCTGAGGCAAGGACCTACCTACAGCGGGCGTCTTATTCGTTTATTATATAGAGTGTAATAAAACAAATTTGTGTACTTAGGATTACAAATCAGCGATGATGGTGACTGTGACCAGGAGGTCATCAGAAGAGCCTAAATGTTTAAATCAGCGGTGAAGAGGCTTGAGAAGGTATGGAGAAACACAGGGTGAAATTGATATGAAATTGATATAGGGTGGCACAAGCGGCACACGATGGTTATGTCCCTCAGCTATGAGGTAACGACCAAGAAGAAGATAAAACAACCAACTGTTAATACTTAACGGGTGCTCCAGACCATCAAACTGAACAACTTTCACTATGGAGCCATCTTCGACATCGCAGAAAAAAATCTGCTGTCCTATACCATTTTAATCGAGTCGGTACTTTATTCCGAGTGCGCGAATGCGCGCTGTAAAGTACCTATGTTGATATTTTTTACACTAACCAATCAAAGTCAATAAAAATTTTCAGAAACAATCTAGAAGAAATGAATCTCTATGCTTGTATGAAAACAGATTTTCATTTAAATATACAGTTTTAATGCTAGGTTTAAAATCTTTGAGGCACTGTAACTTTAAAACTATAACTTTTATCGAAAATATGACTTCATAAAAGATAATTATATCTCTGTGATAAAAACATAGAGATTGGTTTCTAGATTGTTTCTGAAAAATGTCAATAACTTTAATTGGTTAGCATTGAATATATCACCATACTTCGTTTGTATGGAGCGCGCTCAGAGTCATATCCTCTAAAGATTGAATGTCTCTGCTCGCCGATACCGTAGCGTTCGTAGCGCCGTAGCTCGGTCACTCGTAGCGCGGCGGCCGGCTGCTACGCACGCTACGGGCTACGGGCTACGCGCTACGCGCTACGGAACTCGTAGCACTCTCGAACATTTTGCGCGCGCTCAAGTTACGCGTTTGTTTCTGAGTTTTATTTTAATTAACTTCGACCGTAAAGTATTAATAAATAGAGTTTAAATTAATATTTAAATATGTTGTGTTGTTTGTTGACGTGTCTGTGTGTTTGAACTGTTTCACGGAGTTGCGAATTAGTAGCTGGTAAGTTTCAAACTCAATTAAGGATGGCATGTTTTTTTTGACTGGTCGCATCGAAAAAATAATTCTAGATAATTTTGTTATTTTTATTATTGTATATGTATTAATGAAAGAAAGGTTACAATAAATTGACAAGATATCAATATTATGATTAACAAAATTTTAAATGTTAGATATTATAAAATGAAAGTTACAGATATTTTTAATAAAAAAATGTAGTTTTTCATTAAAACCAGTGACGTCACTCTACGACTTGCAAACTCAAAGTAACTGGCCATTATTAAAAAATATATTTACGATATCAAAACTTGACATTTTGTGTTTGCCGTTTCTGTTTCCGGAATTAAATTAGAAAGAAATTTTTTTTTTGTCTTGGCAAATATTTTATCCATGGAGTTTGAAATATTTTCTCGAAACCATAACATGCATCCACCACCATCACTAGCATAGTTGTAAGACAATTGTTACTATCACAATATGGATGAACAATCTGAAATAAATAATTTTGTCTGTGTGTTCGTCTGTTTGTTTGTTTGTTTGTTCGCGCATCACGCTAAAACTACTGAACTGATTTTGATTAATTTTTTTTGTTTGATAGCTTATGATCTGACTTAAAATCTGGTAAGTAGGTATATAATTTGTGCGTACGAAGTCGGGGGTAAACACTAGTGCAGTACATTTGTGTGTTAAAGGCTGGCCACCTCTCACCACTCGACGACGTCGCAAAACCTTCAATGTACTTACACACTTATACATACAGCACTAGTTATTAATTTATTCATTTATTTATTTATGATAACATTTTAAATGTAAGAAAAATTTTGTCTTTGTTTCCACGAAATTATGATGTCCATAATTACAACACACGAAATAAAAATAAACTGATATTTCCACACTTTCGGCTTAGTAGGGTCAACACGTCTTTCATGGGTCACTGTATACGCTGTTATAATAAAATCCCCGAGACCATTTTGAATCTTTCCGATAACATGTTTAAAACTCAGATCAAAAAAGTCCTCTGTAAAAAAGCATACTATAAACTGGATGATTATTTAAATGATCAAAATGCTTGGGTCTGAGTGTCACTAACATAATTATAGTTTACTGTATAGTATCAATTATTTAATTAAATAGACTATGTATTACTGTATACATAACCTTAGCATAAGAATTTATATTGTAATAGTCATTAAGTCGTGTTATGCTGTAGAGTTTCTGGCCGCATCTTCTCTACAGCGACAACACGTTCCGACGCGGTGGTAGCTTAAAAAAGTATTGACGTTTAATAAGTGTGCTTCAGGCTCCTATATTGAATAAATGACTTTCAATTGAATTGAATTGAATTGAATTACGAACACAACTTTAAGAGTGTATTCAAGACAATGAAACTAAACAAGTTCATCTGAAAACTGCCTTCAAGTTGTGTTAATAATTAATTGAAACCGGTCAAGAGCGAGTGGAGCTACTCGCACACACGACATCTTAACTATTATAAAACTGTAACTGAACTGTGTCTTTACATTGAAGATATTTACAAAAAAAAGATTACGATATGGTTTTTAAATATCCCCGACTCGAAATCAACCTTTTTTAGAAATTTTGTCTGTCTGTTTGTCTGTTTGTTTGTGTGTTTGTTTATGTGTTTGTTTGTTTGTTTGTTTGTTTGATCGCGCATCACGCAAAAACTACTGAACCGATTTTGATGAAACTTTTTTTGTTTGATAGCTTATGATCTGACTTAAAATCTGGTATATAATTTGTGCGGACGAAGTCGCGGGAAAACACTAGTATTAACTAAAGTTAAGTTTTGTTTTCTCCGGTACCTTTAGCGCAAGACCGACTCACACTTGGACGATTTTCATCATTTTCTATTATACTGCAGAATTATCTGTATAAACACACCGAATGAAATGAAATAGTTTTTTTTTCTTGTAGGCAAATACCCTACTGAAAAGTAATCACGACTACAGGGTGTAACATATTATGACACCCTAGTAATGCTTAAGGGTGTGGTTTACATTATGGCGAACTATATTTTAGAACGCAAACTGTAAAACTTTCACTATGGAGCCAACATCATGAAAAGATTTCAAAAATCTGCTGTCCCATATATTTTAGTCGAGTCAGTACTGCAGTTTAGTATGGAACAACTTATTTTTTTCGCGATTTTGAAGTTGGCTCCTTTATTTATTTATTTATTTATTTAAGGACTGCCAACAAAGTATACACTATTACATTTTGGATACATTTTAACTTAATAATAAAGTGCTACTTCCCTTACAGGCTGTCACAGCATACATTGTAGCTTAAGTATACAATACGAAAATTAAAATTATACAATGTTAAGTCTTACCGCTATAGAAAATGTGGGTACCTACACAAATTATATTAGTTGATAGTTACATTTATTTTACGCCTAATTAGGTACCTACGTTCGGTTAAGTTTAAAATAATTGTTTAGGTACGAAACTTAATGAAAGTTGTTCAGTTTGATGAGTAGACTACGTGCTGAAGTTATCCGCAGTGACATAATGTCCCTTGTATTCCACGACAGTTCACTTGGCAGTTCAACTCTCATCAGACACAAACAAAGCGCATTACTATCACAGTGTCAGTGAGCCTCTCACTACGTAGCTACGAGCCTCGTAGCACACGCGTAGCGCTACGGATATCCGTAGCGGCGCTACGAGCGCGCGGGCTGTCTGTATGCTGTATGTAAGATACTCGTGTTCTAGCGACGAGACTAATTACTGATCGTTACTTATACACTTGCATTACTTTAAGGGGTGATTGTACCCATGATACTGAACAACTTTCCCCTAAGAAACGAACATTATGAAATCCGCAATAAAAACGTCTTTTCATCCAAACGTTCGATCAGTTTATTGCATTTAGAATGAAAAGTTGAAAAAAAAAAACATTAGCCATTTTCCTGTAGGTTTCTTAGGGAATGTTGTTCACTATCATGCGTACAATCACCCCTTATACTAATGCAACTGTTTATTTATTTATTTATTTATTTATTTATTTATTTATTTATTAGGTCTGCCTACAGCTATTACATCTGATACAAGTTTAAGTACATTACAAAGTGATCTTAGGCTAAGATGTATAACTAATTACAGGCAAACACAGCATGCTGTTTAACATAACACCCTGTATTTTTATGACCCTGTTTCACCACTTCTGAATAAGTTGTTCATCATCATCATCATCAACCCGGTAAACCCCACTGCTGGTTATAGGCCTCTTCATTTTCACGCCAACCAGAACGGTCCCCCGCTAGTCTCATAACGGATAAGTTGTTAATAGCTTATAATGATGCTTTCATATTTTTTATGAAACATTATGTCAAACGATCTGTCAGATAAATTGACAAGACCTTACTTACAAGTGGTCAAACAGACAAAAATACAATTAATGAACTACTTATACATTTTGTTTGTGTATAAAAAATCAATGAGAAGTTTACTCTAAGTCCGTAAACCTATAAGTTGACCTTTAACTGAATTACCTACTGTATATCTAGTAGGTTAGATCAACAGCCTCAATAATCATGAAACGAAGGTACACCATAGCAATGATAGCTATACTATACCATGTGTATTTTAAGTTAATTAATAAATGACTTGCATGTCAATTTGTACGAGCTGGATAGACGAGACTAATACCTTTTTACAAAGACCATTATTGCACCTCATTCACTGCAAGTAAATATCATCACTGCGTTAAACGTAATTAGATACGTAAGCTATTGAATTGAAACATTATTGACATAAACGCACTCCACGATCAATCACTCGACAAGCAGGTGCAGGGTTATTGTATTGTCACAACCGTATTATCGGAATAGTTACTAACTTTCCTACAACTGTAACTCAATGCTCACGCTTGGCTGATTTCTATTACAGTGAATGTTTAAGGGGACGTAATTCGGAGTGCGCTCCATATAAACGAATTCTGGTTAAACCAATTAAACTCCACCCAAATAGGGTTTTTTGGTACAATAAAATTAAATGTATTACAACCCAATGTAAACCGAAATGTTAATAAAAAAAAAAAAAAAAAAAAAGAATTCACACCAATACACGAATTCTGGTTAAACCAATTAAATTTTTCTGAAACAATCTAAAAACTAATCTTTATGCTTGTATTGTGACAGATTTTAGTTAATATAAGTTTTAAAATTAAAGTACCTCAAAGATTTCTATATAAATATTTAATTAATCCTACCAATGAAACTGTATATTTAAACAAAAATCTGACTCAATACAATATAAGCATAGAGATTTGTTTCTGGATTGTTTCTGAAAAATTTCATTGACTTTAATTGATTAGTATTGAAAATATAACCAGACTTCGTCTGTATGGAGCGCGCTCCGAATTAAATACTCTTAATGACAACACAACGCATGCATACATGCATGCATGCATATGCTCACGACTATATTTCCCGAGGGGGTACTCAAATATATACTGAATCCTCATAAAATCCACGTTTCATTATACTTCATTCCAAATTAGGACGACGAGATTTTCAGATTTCTATTTAGCTATTCTGATAAGCAAATAAAAGTTATTAGATCTACTATCTGACATTGAATTTTAAACACTATCTTCAGGAATTCCAATATAATATCACATATTATTCTAAATCATATCTTGGGCGTTCCTAAAGCTGTTCGAAGAATAAGTGTTTCAAATCTCTGTTTCGGTAATTAAAATAAATAGCCTTAATTTTATAGCTATTTGGAATGGAGTATAGTAGTACCAAAACTCTGTCCAGTGTGACGGGGAGTGAGCCCGTCGCTTCTTGTAATGGACAGTGGGTACATTACAATGCCTCGAAATTGAAGCATGCATGTTTCCTCACGATGTTTTCCTTCACCGAAAAGCCAGTGGTGGTATAAATTGTACATAAATTCCGAAAAACTTATTGGTACGTGTTGGCCTGGACGGGGATCGAATCATCGCCTCCTGCACGGCAGGCAAGGTTACTCGCCACTGGACCACCACGGATCTTTTGCTTAAAAATCATTCTTTGAAATCTCTTATTTATTTATAGCAACAAAGCATATTAATTGTGTATATTCTCGGCAACAGAGAGCGCGAGTGGGGGGAGGGGGGAGGGGGGAAGCAGAATACGTTCGTTGCGGCTTCGTATGAAACCCGAGAGGAGGCGCATACACCTTCGCAGCTACATATCAGCTACATATTGCTACGATTATTAACTTTGCTTTCTAAAACTTTCACGACTGACTTCTAATTGCGATAGAGTAGAAGGAGATAGTTGGACTTCATCAAGTGTTATATGAATAGTCGCAGCTGGTTATCTTGGATTTAAGAAGTAGGTTTCAATTCCTTTATTAAATACTAGTGTTTTCCCGCGACTTCGTCCGCACAAATTATATACCAGATTTTAAGTCAGATCATAAGCTATCAAACAAAAAAGTTTCATTAAAATCGGTTCAGTAGTTTTTGCGTGATGCGCGAACAAACAAACAAACAAACAAACACACAAACAAACACACAAACAAACAGACAAACAGACAGACAAAATTTCTAAAGAAGGTTGATAACGAGTCAGGGATGCCTAAAAACCATATCGTAATCTTTTTTTTGTAAATATCTTCAATGTACAGACACACTTCAGTTACAGTTTTATAATAGTTTAGATAATTAGATAATTAAATATAAATACTATATCTTGTCAAAATCATCAGCCTCTATCGTCCCCACTACAAGGCGTAGGCACAGACACAGGCACTGGCATAGACCTCCTCCCATGGATGAGGGCACAAATATAACAAAGAGTATGGTACATACAGTACGGACCCTCAACGGCACCTGGCTTTGATACAATCAGTTTGATTTAATACATGTATGTTTGTTTGTTGCCTAGTTCCGAACGTGGAGACGACGTGGCGACGTGAGCGTGGAGTGCCGCGTGTGTGTACTGTGCAGTGACGTCATGTGTCGCTGCGCCCGCGCCGCCGCCGTGGCGCTGCTCGCCGTCCTGCTCGCACGTGAGTACCTCACACACACCTCTCAGCTCTGAGCATAAGTACAAATACAATACTATTGATGACAAGATTTGCCTTTGATTGTTATCTGATTTATTTCAACTAAAAAGCTATATTATAGCCCCTTATTTTATTAACTGAGTTTTTCGGTACCCGAACTAGCTATTATACAGCATAAGCATAAGCATAAGCATAAGCATATGCTCACGACTATATTCCCCGAGGGGGTAGTCAGAATATCTGAAACCTCAGAAAATCCACGTTTCACCAGTAGTACCGAGACTCTGTCCAGTGTGACGGGGGGTGAGCCCGTCGCCACTTATAATGGACAGTGGGTACAATACATGCCTCGAAATTGAAGCATGCAGGTTTCCTCACGATGTTTTCCTTCACCGAAAAGCCAGTGGTGTTACAAATCGTACATAAATTCCGAAAAACTCATTGGTACGAGTCGGCCTGGACGGGGATCGAACCATAGCCTCCTGCACGGCAGGCAAGGTTACTCGCCACTGGACCACCACGGCTATTATACAGGGTGTAAGGAAAAGTATCTTAACCTTTAAACCACATACTCTACCTATCAAACTGAACAACTTTCACTATGGGAGCAAACCTGTCAAAACAAAAAAATCTGCTGTCCCATACGTTTACATCGAGTAGGTTTAGTATGGGACATCATATATTTTTTTTTGCTCCGATCGGTTTACTTCCATAGTAAAAGATGTTCAGTTTGATGGGTAGAGTATGTGGTTTAAAGGTTAATGATACTTTTCCGTCCACCCTGTATTGTAAAAGCTAATAGTCCAGGTTAATCTGTAGCAAGTTTAACAAACTGTTTTGTTTAAAATGTGTTTACCAATAATTGAGTTTACTTCGTATTGCATTAGAGTACCAACTAGTGACGGATTATGTTTTTTTTTTATTTTTTATTAGCCTGTTTCATCCCACTGCTGGGCATAGTCCTCTCCCCTGCTCTTCCACTCGTTCCTGTTTTGGGCAACCTCTGGCCAGTGGTCGTCCAATTTGTCCAGGTCATCGCGCCACCTCTTCCTGGGTCGACCTAGACGCCGCCGACCGTTTTCGGGGATCCAGGGCATGATGATTTTTGCCCATCTCTCAGGATGCATCCGACAGACATGACCGGCCCACTCCCACTCCCACTCCCACGGATTATGTTATTTACTTATAATTATTAAACAGTAGTACGATGTTAGTCTCTTGGTAATCCTAATAAATTAAATCAAATAAACTCGACATAGTATATTATTTGGCAGTCGCGTAGGTTTTTCCCCGCGAGTCCCCTGGCGCGGCGGGTCAAGGGACGTGCAGCTTTAATAGGTCAAACGGTTTCAAACTCAACTCGTGTCGCGAGAGTTTTAAGTGGCTTAAACTTGTTCGTTGCGAGTAAAGAATCCCGCCGGCGCGTCCCCCCGTCCGCCTCACCTCCCCGCGAGCCCCCGCGTCGCTGTATGTGCGGCGAGGGACGTCGCGATGTTGCCGAAACAGCATCATAAAGCCGACCAACTTTACGCTCGCGGCGATCTCTTTGTTCTGCTCCACTTTATTTATTTAAGAGACGCGGTCTCGCGCAAACAATAAAACATTAATAAGTACTACCTACTGCTCGCTACAAGAAGCTGAACGTTACAATGTTTTATCTATATTGTACGTTTGAGTACGGAATTAAAAGTATCTACAAAGTTTTTCAAGTCGCTTCAATGTAGCAATCAATAAAATATTATATTAAAAATATACCATCATTGAGAAGGTGTAAGCAATCCACTGAAATGGTCATAGTTTAGGGTTTCTATAAAAATACGCGTGCCTCCTTTAGGCCCATCGCAACTCCTTGTAATTATAGACGCAACCTAGAGTATACAGGGTGTTTGGAAGCGGGGTGCAAATATTTAAGGGGATGATAGTTGACACCATTTAGAACATTTTGAGCCATACATGTCTTAGACGAAGTCTGATTGTTGATTTTTAAATGCAATTTTTATTTTATTTTTGAAAAACCCGATTTCTGACAGTTAATTGCCAACAGTGCCCCTATTTATGTTGGTATGTTCATTGTTTAATTTTTTTGGGGTTGTCAGATGTGTATTAATCTAATGAACCAAGTTTCAGGCGCCTGTGTTGTTGGAAAAAAATTCTAGACGCTTTCGAAGTCGTAAAAACTTTAAAAATTTTAACAATACTGCGAAGTTTATGGCAATTAAAAAAATAAATAAAATAGCCTTGATCGTTCAAACCTTTTTAAAAACATGCTCAGTTATTGGCCTTTCTTTCAAGGTATCATTTAAGCTGATATCTTAGCAATTCTCAGAATTAGAGGTTAAAAACCAAATTGAGGGAGATTAATTTCGATTTTTTAAATGGACAAATGAAACAACATTTTTGGTTAAATAATTGATTATTCATTTTCAAAATGTGTACCTCGATTTCCTACACACTTTTTTTACTTCGGTCGTTGATATTTTTAGTTCTCGATTGGCGATCTCTTGACCCGCACGGTCCCCGGACCTGACCCCGTGGTTTTCACATCTCGGGATGGAGTAGCCAAGGATCTCTTTTACAAAATAACTACGACCGATGTAAAAAAAGTGTGTAGGAAATCGAGGTACACATTTTGAAAATGAATAATCAATTATTTAACCAAAAATTTTGATTCATTTGTCCATTTAAAAAATCGAAATTAATCTCCCTCAATTTGGTTTTTAACCTCTAATTCTGAGAATTGCTAAGATATCAGCTTAAATGATACCTTGAAAGAAAGGCCAATAACTGAGCATGTTTTTAAAAAGGTTTGAACGATCAAGCCTATTTTATTTATTTTTATAATTGCCATAAACTTCGCAGTATTGTTAAAATTTTTAAAGTTTTTACGACTTCGAAAGCGTCTAGAATTTTTTTCCAATAACACAGACGCCTGAAACTTGATTCATTAGATTAATACACATCTGACAACCCCAAAAAAATAAAACAATGAACATACCAACATAAATAGGGGCACTGTTGGCAATTAACTGTCAGAAATAGGGTTTTTTCAAAAATAAAATAAAAAATGGATTTAAAAATCAACAATCAGACTTCGTCTAAGACATGTATGGCTCAAAATGTTCTAAATGGTGTCTACTATCATCCCCTTAAATATTTGCACCCCGCTTCCAAACACCCTGTATATTATCAGTGAACGCACAACCAAAAGTGCGTTCCTGACGATTATCTTCACTCATTACATTTAGGCAATGATGCCTACTTATTGAAGTACTAAGGTCATTTGAATTTTAATGAAAATGTTAATTCTTAGTTTAGTAGACTAAGTAGTGCTGTAAAGTTTATACTGGCAATCTAATAGTTTTCTATTCTATTCTATTCTATTTGTTATACTCCAAAAATAATATTAACCCAATCAAAGACTTTTTTCGCATCTAAAACAATTCGTATTTATCGACGTCGCTGTCAAGCCACTATCTGGTAAATTTTGCGACGAAAAAAAAATAGTAAGACGTCCGAAAAATGGACGAATAAAATTATCGTTTACTATCGTCTATTCGTCCGACTCGGATGATATAACTTGTATTGTATCTAATTTACTAAGTCAGCCACGGATTTTACAACATTACCCGATTCAGTCGGTTAGGTTAGCGAGTAGCGAAGCGACGAGCAAGTTAGGATTATGATGACCACAGCACAACAGCTGCGCGAGCGAAGCGAGCGTGCCGCGGCAGCGGTCGGCGAGAGCCAGAACCGAATCGCGACTGTTTTCAACATTTCGAAATAAGGGTCATGGTCACTAGATTCATAACCTTCGCGGAGGATTAATTTATTTTACGAGTATTCATCCGATAGTCGGACGACTAGTTTTATTTGATTCGTTCGTTTAACGGACGACTAGCAACAGCCTTATTTGAGCTTGGCTCGACACCAATAAAATACTTTAATGTTCTTGTAGACGCGAATTTGAAAGACGATGGTTGTATAATTTATTTTCTGGTTTTTAGTTTCGAAGTAAGGTTTATTTTACAATATTATATATTTCACAATTTTTGGTGGTGAAATATATTGGGTTGACATTGATATATCAGTCGTACACACAAGGGTACATAGACATAGAGATGATACAATTTCTTCATTTTCCTATTTGCTATCATATTGTGATACGTTCCACTGTCACCGAAATGCTTCATCAGATCATCGCGAGCGTTTCATGAGTAGAAGGAGAGGTTCGTGAAGGGGCTCAAACTGACGCTTACATTGTTCGGTACAGAGGCGGGCTGCTCCCCGCCGGCGCCGGCGCCGGTCCTGCGCGCGCCGGCACACGCCGGGCACGAGCCGGCACCCGACCCGCCCGGTACCAGGTACGCTCCCCGCTCCTCACCCCACTGGAACAACACTACATTACAATACATGTTACATGAGTGTATAAGGCTCTCACTTACATACTCGTTTCGGATCCCTCTATAAGTGACTGTACTGTGTGACCACGGACCTGAAAAAAAGACGGACGTAATCTCGTCTAATCACGAGTGAAGCACCCATTTCTTTTGTGTGCGTGCTGTCACGCGGTACATAATGGTGACGGATGTAGGACCTGCGCCTAGAGCTAGTGCATCTGTGTGAGTGTAGGTCCCTTGTAGAACAACGAAAATGTTGGACCTTGCATGCTTCACATCTTTTTATTGTCACATTACGTCCGTCTTTTTTTCAGGTCCGTGTGTGTGACAGTGTCGGTGAGTAGGTAAGGTACTTTATCCCTGTTTTATTTATGAATAACCTGCGTCACTCAAAAAGAAACAACGGAATCGGATGGTATTAACTTCAAGCCTAAACAAACAGACCTTATAATTTGGACAGTCAGTAGGTATTCGTTGCTTCGGTAGCTGTCAGTCGGTACGGGTAGCTAATCTTTCGAAAGATATAACAGAAATTACTTTAAAGAATGAACAAAGAGTACTAACGAAGCAAATTGCCTCGCAGAGTGAGGAGAAGGTATTAATTAAGTAGAATCAGGGTAATTATAAGCTGTCAGTCGTAATGACCGCCACCGCGCCGCCCTGCTGCCCCGGTGGCGGGGATGATGAACTAACTAATTAACATTTTCGTTGCTAATGCGTATTTATGATAGTGAACAATTTATCCATTGGCAACACCACCGGTCAGACTTAGTGCAAACCATAGACAAACAGCGCTTTTTACTGTCTATGTGACAGGTTTATGCATAGGCGAAAGAATTTTTCGCTTACGCTGATAGACGTAACATCTGTGTAACCGCGTATGAGACAGCGATAGTCATAAAATCCTATACAATTTGTATGAAAATAGATCTGACTCCAGAGTCAGACAGCCGTCGTAGAACAAAAAAGTGGCTACGTCGATAAGGACAGCAATAAGTAGCGATCTCCTTTTTTAACTAGAGCGAATTTGCTATGTGCATCTCTTACTGAGTGATATGACAAGACACGTGCTTTCTTCTAGTTCTTTCTCTTTTTACGGGTTTATGAGTAATTTTAGCATTTCCATAGCTAGTGATTTTTCTATTTACTAAACTAAGTTAATCATTATAACGGGTTCTTACCGCGTTTTTATTTATTTTGGAGTTCCCGATATTTCGGCAGTGTTACAACTGCCATGATCACGGGATGACTGTAGAACTGCAGGCAGATTTTTAAGAGCAGACAAATCTGTCTACGCTCATTCTTCTTCGTTTGCTCCGACCACTATCGGAACTCACTCGAAAGTCATCGTCACTTTTTTCTCGGTTTGTGATATTTAACGATACACTTGGTCCAGCACGACAAACTACACGGAACTATCGGGAACTCCAAAATAAATAAAAACGCGGTAAGAACCCGTTATAATGATTAACTTTAGCTTAATTAATAATCGCGTAACTCTCAAAAATTGTGTTCTATTTACTAGTCTTGGAAAACGCCTCATTAAGATAAAATACTCGTGTTTCTCTATACATACATAAACTCACGACAGTAATCACTTTCGGGGTGGTTAGAAACGTGTTTCTCCTATCTACAGTATATTTAATAACGTGTGTTACAGACGCGAGTACACAAGCGGCAAGCCGGAGATCGGCGCGGCGCGGTCCGGCGCGGTGCGGGGCCGCGCGCCGTCGGGTGAGTGTGCAGACCATACAATACATTTTTCGGACGCCAATGTTCCGAGGTGTGAATCTTTTAATGAGATAATTTATCTCGATCCATAAATTCTAGTGGTGAAGGTCTCTGACTGGAAAAATATCCACTCGAGCAGAATAAATGAGCCGACCGCGCAGCCGCGCGTTACGTTTTGCCGTAATGGATTACTGCCTACCCACATATTATGTATAATAGAAAGATAGTAAGGTCCAGTGGTCTGTAATTACTTTTGGACAATCAAATTATATTTTAGATTGAGCAGTCTAAGCTTTCGTCATAGTTCGGCTATATTTTTATCCTACGCTACGTTATAAGTACATTAAAACTATAGTAGGTATCTTCGAACAGAATCTTGAAGATGATTGCTGATCGGGTGATTCATCGATCTGCATGTGAGAGGTGTGGATGAGTGAATTGATCCAAATAAATCTTTGATTAATTGTTATTATCCTAATATTCGATGTATGCTCGTGTTTAACAAAATGTAAAGAATTGTAGTCTGAAATAACGTTTTTACCAATCCTTGACTACGCTGACTCCTGCTACCTCGACTTAACTGTGGAGCTACTTAATAAACTTGAGCGACTTCAAAACCTTTGCATAAGGTTTATATTTGGCCTGCGGAAATACGACCATGTATCGGAATTCCGCGCTCGACTTAAGTGGCTCCCGGTAAAACGTCGAAGAGATGTTCATATCCTGTCCCTTCTCTATTCCATACTCTTTCTTCCTTTGACTCCTCATTACCTCAAGGAACGCTTTGTTTTCTGTTCTTCTACCACTGGCCGTCACCTGCGCTCCTCTGAAAATCTATCCCTCCTTATGCCCACTCACTCCACTAACTTCTACACCAAATCCTTCTCCGTGCAAGCTGTTCGGCTCTGGAACTCGTTGCCAGAGTTGATTAGACGTGCTCCCTCCTTGAATGTTTTTAAGTCGAAAGTCAAAGATTATTTCCTTGACCTCTGATTTCTTTTCAACTCTAATCTTTTTTGTTTTCTCCTCTTACTCTGGCTTCCGTGTTGTCTGTTAACATAGCATAGCATATTATGCTCAGTAGTCAGAGATATTGTGAAGCCTCCACTTTCCAATCATAGCACCGAAATTCTGTGTTGTATGTAGTACTCACTTATGTATGTATGTATATAGTAAAATAAGATATGTATGTATGTATGTATATATTATAGATTATTATTATTTTTTTTTTATTTTTTAAGTACTTCACTGCCTTTCTAGATTTCTTTCTTTTGAGCTACACCGCCTACCTATTCTCGTTTGTTAATTCCTCTACCCTAAGGTTGTCTGGAAGAAATCGCTTTTTAGCGATAAGACCGCCTTATTTGTACCTACTTGTAATTCTTTATATTTATTCATAATTGTATGTTCTGTTTTGGTGTGCAATAAAGTATAATTGATTGATTGATTGATTGATTTTTTTTTATTGTAGTAAGTATACAGGGTGAAATTGATATCATTAGTAACCTTTTAATTAACCCATCAAACTGAACAACTTTTACTATGGGAGCAAACCAATCGGAGCAACAAAAATATCATCTATTAAGTATGGGACTGCAGATTTTTTTTGCTCCGATTGTTTTGCTCCCATAGTAAAAGTTGTTCAGTTTGATGGGTAGACTCTTAGTTTAAAAGGATGCTAATGATATTAATTTCACCCTGTAGAGATTCAGCAACGATTGGTAGTGTGTGAAGAATCTGTTCTGCCGAATTAGTTATTCGTCCTACTGTGTTCAATGTAGAACATAGATGTTATAATCTCGATATCGTTTATATAACATGCAATAGATCCGCCTTACGAATAGATCCGATCCTCATGAGATGGTGAGCCCTCATACATAACATCCATAGAATGTGAATGCGACGGAAGATAAGTAATATTAATTAAGGCAATATGTTCAGGGCTGCCAGTAGATTTTTTATAATTATTCAGCCAGGTTCCCAAAATTATACAAAATTGACTCGCAGGATACATACAGGTGTAAAAACCTCCGAAACGAATAAAATAATGTTTTTTCTGATTATTCATCACGTACCTAATTTGAACTCAGATCGATATTTTCATTCCCAACAGGTATTTTTTATCAACTTTACAGCATTTTTTGGGCCTCGGTTGAATCGAGAGAGACAACATTTTACAAAACTTGAACGAAACATGATGTTTTTGCTCGATTGAATTGTAACGTGAATGATTATAGTGGTTTTTATCTTTCTCTTCTGCTATTTATCGACTTAAGCAGAGCTTTTTAGTTGAAAATATTTATTGTGTATCCAATTATACATGAGGGTCCAGTATACATAGAGGATACAAACAGCTGCCCAATTATACAGTTTTTGTATCCAATTATACAATCTGGCAGCCCTGAATATGTTAGTGTAGCGAGCGAGATGCGAGATGCGAGCGGTCGAGCGCCGGCCGTCCCTCACCGCGACGCTGACCGATGCCGGGGCCGGGGCGTGAGATCCGATACCTCCTCGTATTCAATATTTACCGTCGACGTATTCCACGAACGTGTATAGTTTAATCGTAAGCAGTTGGGCGATTACTTTAGTAAACTCATACGTGACGAGTGCGCGTTCACAGATCACGGCGCGTCGACATCGTCCCTCGCGCTCGCGCCCGAGCGCTTGCCCTCCAGCCTGCCCTGCGTCGCCACCGACCACCCGCCCCCACCCTCGCCTCCGCGGCCCGGCGTGCCGAGCGGGTAAGTCGTAGTAATATCTCGGCACCGCGTCCCCACTCCCACTCGATGCCCTCGTATCTCACTTGCCGCTCGTCCCGCAGGTGGCACCTCAGCGCAGGTGTGGTGCTGTGCGGTGCGCGTGCGGCCCCGCGGCACGGCGGCGCCGGCGCGTGGCTGTGTCGCGCCTTGCGCGTGGAGCTGCGCGTCGCGCGTCCACTCACAGTTAACGTCAGGCCCGCCACGCTGGTGCGTATGTCTCCGTCTGTCCGTCGCGTCCACTCGTGCGGTATGTGAGAGTGTGTGTCGTGCTGCAGCTGATGCCGGGCGGAGAGGGGAGGGCGCGGCGGCGCGAGCTGCGCGTGTCGGCGCCGCGCGAGGCGAGCCGGGAGGCGCCCGCCCGCGCTGAGTTCCGTGTCACAGGTGCGGTACTACAAAACTACCACCCTCGTACCGATAAAGATCTTTTATTTCTATCAAACGAATCACGATGCCTTTTCTTCAACCCCACAGATGACAGATCCCTCGAGCTCGAGCCCGGGAACGCCGCGACGTACGAGATCGAGAAGGAGCGAGTGAGGCGTGAGACGCGGGTGGATCCGGCGGTCTCTTCAGGTCGGCTGCGATATTTATAGACGTAAATTTTAACAGCCGACGCTCTAATACCGATACTTATTATTGAACTGAAATCGTCGTCGTCGACAGAGTCGCCGCCGGAGCTCCGCTACACGTTCATAGAGCAGGTGCTGCGGCCGGGCGGCGACGTGTCGCTGCGATGCGTCGCGACCGGCGCCCCCGCGCCCCGCGTCACCTGGCTGCGCGACGACGTGCCGCTCGCCTCCCACAGGTACCCGCCCGGGAGTGAGAGAGCGAGACGTCCGCGTCTAGCGCCGTGTCATTACCCATTGTCCTTCCCGCGCAGGTACTCCGTGAGCGAGGAGCCGTCGGCGGCGGGCGGGGTGGTGTCGGTGCTGAACATCAGCGCGGCGGCGCCGGCGGACGGCGGCCGCTACACGTGTCGCGCGCACAACGCGCGGGGCCACGCCGCGCACTCCGCCCGGCTCAACATCTACGGTGGGTGTCTGACACAGATCACCTCCAATAAATAACGCATACAGGACGCGCACTACACATCTATGATTTTGCACTGATATAAGCAATGGGATAGAGCGAGATCGGAATAGTGCGAGCTTGAAATGGCCAATCATGTTGCATTATTTCGTGCCCGCTACCCGCACCTACCGCCAAAAATGGTGACTTTGGGCCTGTACGAAATTTTCATCATGCGGTAACTATTGGGGGTAATCTGTGGTGTCTGGGGACCCGCGCGGCCCCCGCGCGCCGACGAGCACTCACTCGTGCGACGACTAACGCTCCCGCCGCCCGCAGGTCCGCCGTCGGTGCGCGCGGTGCCGGCGCTGCGGCTCGTCGCCGGCGCGAACGCGTCCGTGTTCTGCCCCTACGCCGGATATCCGATCAGGTCCATAGAGGTGCATTCGATGAAATAATTCCCCGTACGTGTGGTGTCCACGGGCCGGGCGCGTGTGTGACGATGCTTGTGTCCGCAGCTCGGTGACGTGGTGGCGCGGCGCGGCGCGGCTCGGCGCGGAGGGGCGCGTGCGGGCGCGCGGCGCGGAGCTGCGGCTGGAGCCGGCCGCGCCGCCGGACGCCGGCCACTACGCCTGCAGCGTCGCCGCGCCCGCCGGCGCAGCCCCCGCCCCCGCCCCCGCCCCGCCGGCGCGCGCCGACCTGGAGATACAAGTCCGCAGTGAGTACGGCGTTCGCTTTCCGTCCACGTCCATCATCACTCTCCCGGCTAAAGTTGACCGTTCCGTCTCCCGCAGATCCCCCGAAGATATCCCCGTTCATGTTCTCGTCGGAGCTGACGGAGGGCAGCTCGGCGCAGGTGCTGTGCGGCGTGTCCTCCGGCGACAAGCCCATGTACTTCTCGTGGTTCAAGGACGGCGCTCCTCTGCCTCCTAATCTTCAGATCGAGGAGAAAAGTCTGAACGAGTTCTCTCTGCTGATGTTCAGCGACCTGGCGGCGCGGCACAGCGGCGACTACACGTGCCGCGTCACCAACCACGCCGCCGCCGTCGACTTTACGGCCACTCTCAGCGTCAAAGGTTCGATACTAACTATTATTATTATCTGGTTGTAGGTACTAAAACAAAACTTTAAGACCCTGTAACTAACTACCTCATGTAAAGCAATAAAGATTATGATTATGATTATGATCAATATGGGCTCTGGTCGAATAAGAGATATTGCGACCTGGATACATCTGTTGTAACTGTTTAGATAGATAGATCAAAGGGTCTATAAAGGCCATTTTCTTAGACCTGCGGATTAATTCATGAAGCGAATAATGGTTTTGTAGGGGAGATCCCTTATTTCAGTAGGTATTCAATTCAATTCAATTCAATTTAATTCAATTATACTTTATTGCACAACAAAACCGAACTACAAACCTGGTGGACTCCTACTGTGTATGGACATTTCCTCTGCTTCATAGTAGAATCTACAAGTCTCATTTTGAGTAGACGCTTGTTTAGTTTGCAGTAATTTTTTAAGGCTCGTAGCCTGAAGTCGCTGCGGTTTAAATCGATGGCATCAAAGCTCCGCTCGAGAAGCCAGTCACGAGTTCTTTTGCAAGCTTCAATCCCGGTTTATCCAACCTGAGAGTGTGGCTTCGGTCCACAGTCCATTCGCTTCCTACCGGGTGCCTACTGAATTACGCTTAACGGTTAAGATCGATTCGATCTCCGGAAATCTACAGCGATTACCGCGCTACCTCCTTCCCCGCAGTGGCGCCGTCCTGGATCAGCGAGCCGCGCGACGCGGCGCTACTGCTGGACGCGCCGCTGCTCCTGCGCTGCGTCGCCGCCGGACACCCCCCGCCCACCGTGCTCTGGTACCGCCGCACCGGTGAGTCCCGGACGAGAGCCGTAGCGAGACCACTGGCGTACGGAACCCTACTTTATAAGTTACTGACTCGTGCGGTCCGGCAGGTGTCGGCGGCTCGGGCGCGGCGCAGTGGGAGGCGCTGGGCGCGGAGGCGGGGGGGGGGGAGAGGACCGCGCGCGCGGGGCGGCGAGCTGCGCGCGGAGGGCGCCACGCGCGCGCTGGCCGGCGCGTACCGCTGCGTCGCCGACAACGGCGTCGGCGTGCCGCTGCAGGCGCACGTCAACGTCACGGTGCACGGTGAGTGGCGCGCGTTCACGCCGGAGCGGAGGAGCACGGGGAGTAGTATGACTCACTCGGTGTGGTGGTGCCCGTAGAGCCGGCGCAGCTGGTGTCGGGCGAGGGGGAGGCGGCGCGGCGCAACGTGAGCGCGGCGCTGGGCGCGGGCGCGCGGCTGCACTGCGCGGCGCGCGGCGACGAGCCGCTCGCGCTCGGCTGGGTGCGTCGTGGCGCCGCACTGCCGGGCATAGACTATAGGTACCTATTCTTTATACGTATTTATATACTGCGGACCTATTACCTTTGAGGGCTATAGGTTCAGTCTAATATTTTCTATGAAAAACGCGATTCCCCAGTCTTCCGGAAAGTGCGTGCGTGTGCCGTATTTTAGATTAAAAAGAAATAACGATAGTACCTACTTTTTATAGATTTTTTTTAAAGATTTGACTAGGTACATCGACTAATGATGAATATGTGAGTACCAAAAATTGAAACTATTTTAAGTTCTTCTAAAAAGATTTTTTTGAAATACAGGAAAATACGTCATTTTTGTGAAGATTTTCTATCGAGCAAAGTAATTCCAAACGTATTTTCTATTCATGATTTCATTAGATAAACTATCCAAGAATACTGAGGTATGACTCTGATTTCGGTAAATTGTATACTTAAATGAAAAATAAAAGATGCATCCAAGATATTTTCTCCTACTATTGCGCCTTAATTATCGATTAGACCGGCTTCGCGAGTTTCGTGACCGACCAAAACGAATACCTACTGACCGTCGTCCCGCAGGTGGTCGGTGTCGGAGTCGCGCTCGGCGCAGGCGCTGCACTCGACGCTGGCGCTGCGCGCGGCGGAGCGCCGCGACGCGGGGGAGTACCGCTGCGTCGCGACCAACCGCTTCGGTCGCAGCGAGAGACTGATACTGCTGCACGTCGAAGGTGATCTATACACCTCTAACTAATTCGTTTTATTTATGTGTGTATTCAGATTATGAAACTAAACAATTTTCCCTGAGGAACATGGGTCGAAAAACGACAAAATATTTTAGACCTCCCATGCAAAATTATTTATCAGCTGATTCATTTTCTATGAGAGTTTCAAACGTTTTATTTTTTTAGTAAAAACTAATGCTGTGTAGCTACGGCGTTCAGTCGGCTAAAAGCACAGCATAAGAAAGAGTATACCTATTACTACATACGGTATGGACATTCCCTTCCTCCCACCAAATTTTTACCTCACCCCCTCTATTGCTCTCTAGCTAACTCGGCAATGCATGAAATAATAAGTACGATTTTTGCATGTACTGACGTCATGACGTCATCTTGGCAAAATTAGTTTTTTGTAGGCAGTGTCCAGTAATATATACCTCAGTCAATATATACCTACTTATATCAACAGAACCGCCGGCCGCGCCCCGCTCTCTGCGCGCGGCTGGGCGCGGCGCGTACTGGGCCGGCGCGGCCTGGCTCGGCCCGTCCCCGCCCCGCGCCCAGTACCGCGCGCTGCTCGACGCGGCCCCCGCCCCGCACGAGCTGCTCAACCTGACGCTCGACGACGTGCTCGACGACGGGTACGTGCCGAGTCCCTCTCCTCCCGCCCGCCCGCATAACACAGTTATAAAGGAACGCTCCCCGCGGCAGGCCGGCGCCGGCGGCGGCGGCGGACGGGCTGCGGTCGCTGCGCGCGCGCCTGCACGGGCTGCGCGCCGCCACGCGCTACTCGCTGCGCCTGCACACCGTCACCGGCGCGGGCCTCTCCGCGCCCTCCGACCCGCTCGTGTTCACCACCCTCGAGGACGGTACGTGCGACTACTATCGAGACGTACATACCCGTGTACTGAGGTGATGGAGAAGAGTACGTTTATGTGGCGTGCGAGTGACAATTTTAATAAACTATGCAATACTTATAATATTGATCTCTTTAACTCTAGCGTCGAGTCGACAAGGAGGTTGTTGAGTCGTGATTTCTTTACTGATGAAGTGTAGGGGTTATTGTTAGACTAAGGTCTTTTATTTTCTTTTCTTTTATTGTTTTTTGCAATGCTTTGTGTTTAACTTAAGTTTTATAGGTATATCTACCTGTAGGCTGACATGTATGCTGACTTATGTGCGTTTTTTTATACATTGTTAACTATTTGTTTTTTCTCGACTATTCCTGTTTCTATCAGTGAAAACCTGTTATTGGCTTTCTGCTTTATACTCTTGTGACTACTGTATTGTATTGCTGTTGGTTTTCCAATAAAATAAAATAAAATAAAAATAGAACTATTTATATAATGTTTGAACCCAATTTTGTGTCGGTGTGTAGCCCCGTCGGGCGAGCCGCGCGACGTGCGCGTGACGTCGTCCGGCGACGGGGAGCTGCTCGTCACGTGGGCGGTGAGTGCAGTCGACGTAACACGCGCTCGACCACGACCGCGGCACTGTGTCGAAAAAAGGTTCCGGTGCAATTGTGTACCGTTTAGTTGATTATTCGTCGAGTAGTGAAAGGTATCCCTCGAAGGGCGGTTTTACACAGTGCCGTGCGTTTCCATGGTAAAGCGGCGTGCCATGGTCATGCGGCCGACCCCTATGGGCGCCGGAAGATCGACGTCGTCTCACGTCTCTAAACAAAGCTCATCCTCCCATCGACAGGCGCCGCCGCGGGACGAGTGGAACGGCGAGCTGCTCGGGTACGCGGTGTCGTGGCGCGAACTGCGCGACGGCGGCGAGGGGGAGGGGGAGGCGGAGGGGGAGGGCTCGGGGCGCGTCACGGTGCGCGGGGGGGGCGCGCGCGAGGCCACGCTCGTGGGGCTGCGCGCCGCCACGCGCCACCGCGTCGCCGTGCGCGCCTTCACCCGCGCCGGCCCCGGCCCCGCGAGAGAGCACACGCACTCCACCGCGCCCACCGGAGGTAAGCCATCATCCCACCCGCCGGCGCATCGTGTCGCGGCGCGGTCGCTACAGTACGTGCCGTGTCCACAGTGCCGCAGCGCGCGCCGCGCGGGGTGCGGTGCGAGGGCGCGTCGGCGAGCGAGCTGCGCGTGCGCTGGGAGCCGGACGCGGCGCTGGCGCCGACGCTGCGCGGCTACGACCTGCACTACGTCCCGGTCGACCTCGATCACTGTCAGTGTCACGTTAGATTCATTCTCGAGTAAATCGTTAAATTGTGAGGACATTAGAAATAATTAGAGCGACATTCAGCGTGGTCGTCGGCGGCCCCCCCGGGCGGCGTGACGCAGACGGCGGACGGGCGCGCGGCGGTGGTCGGCGGGCTGCTCGCCGCCACCAACTACTCGGTGAGCGTGCGCGCGCGCGGCGCCGCGGGGCCCGGCCGAGCCTCCGCGCCCGTGTACTGCGCCACCGGCGAGGACGGTGAGCGACCGACCTATAATGCATCACGGTGATCGATCCACTCGACGATAATGTAGAACTGTAACGTGGGGTGCGCAGTGGGCGGCGCGGTGACGTCACTGCGCGCGCGCAGTGCCGGCGCGGAGGCGGTGCTGGTGGTGTGGCTGCCGCCCGAGCGCGCGCGCCGCGGCGGCGTCATCACGCACTACACGCTGCACACCAGGGAGCTCGGCAAGTAGGTGCCCTGACACATCGTACTACCGCGGTGTGCGAGTGTGACGCGACTGACGAGTGTCCGTGCTGCCGGCAGGGTGGGCGGGCAGTGGTCGCAGCGCGTGGCGGCGCCGGCGGGGGAGGGGGCGGGCGAGGGGGAGCGCGAGGAGGAGCGCTCGGGGGAGGTGGTGCAGGTGGTGCGGGGGCTGCGCGCGCGCGCGGGCTACGAGTTCCGCGTGCAGGCGCACACGGCGCGCGGCCCCGGCGCTCTGTCCCGCGCCGCTAGTGCTGCACCCGCGGACACTGGCGAGTATATTTTTTTTAGTTCCGCTATTCTTTTCAGTTGATATAAGTAATATAGTAGATTACACACCGAGGACAGGAAAGTAAGAAAGGTAATCTTCGGCTTCGCCTCGGTCAATAAACATGTGATTAGTATACTATTTTTCTCCTCGACGGAGGTGAAAAGCGGCAACTTTGTTTAGCGCAGCTGGACGACAATCGACGCTTTCCGTCCGGAGGGGAGTAAAAATATTATTAGGTATATAGGTACGTCACAGCACAGATCTCGAGCGCTGCCCTTATGTACACACTGGGACACATCAGTTACGACGCAGCCTACCTACCCATAACTACACTACGTACAAAATACAAAAAAATTTGGTAGAGAGCTTGCATAGACGCCGCTGCCGGCGCGGGCGGGCGCAGCGTGCCGTGAGACGAAATCACAACAACGTACCGCATCCTCTCGCATGATTCGCAGCGTTCAACTTGTAATAGTTCAAAATCCAAACAGGGTAACCTAACCTGTCGCTGTGTGTACGAGACACTTTGCATTGTTTTCGAATATCATATACCTACTCATTTGAGCGCTCGAGATCTGAGCTGCGACGTATGCCTACAGCTTAGATTATCGCCTACAGTAGGTAGTACAGTACAGTACCTACCTGTGATGTATACGAATAACTCGTATTCGTAGCGCCTCATAAATAAATGATTATTTAACGGTTTAGTGGCAGTGCGGGTGTGGTCGTTCAGTCGCGACCTGATCGCGGAGGAGGGGTCCCGGCTGCGCCTGCGCTGCGGCGCGGAGGGGGCGCCGCCGCTGCGCCGGCGCTGGGCCCCGCTCGCCCCCCACCACTCCGTCACCGACGCCGGCGACCTCGTGCTGCACAGTGAGCGCAATTAGCTTCCTTCTCTACCTACCCGAAACGTATGTTGGAACAGACCGATATATCGATAACGTGCACAGGAGTGGAGGCCGCGTGGGCCGGCAACTACACGTGCCGGGTGCGCAACGCGGCGGGCTCGGACGCGGTGACGCACCGCGTGCGCGTGCCCCCCGCGCCCGCCGCGCCCCCCGCGCCGCGCCTGCTGCGCGCCACCGCGCACTCGCTCACCGTGGCGTGGCACCCGCCGCCCTCGGCCGGCGCCGCGCTCGTGGGCTACTCTGTGGAGTGGCGGCGGGCGGGCGGCGTGGTCGGCTCGGCGTGGGTGCCGGCGGGCGCCGGGTCGGCGGCGGCGCGCGGGCTGGCGTGCGGCGCGGCGCACGAGGTGACGCTGCGCACGCACACGGCGCGCGGCACGTCGCCGCCCTCCGCCGCGCTGCGCGCACACACGCGCGGCGACAGTTAGTACATATATTTTTTCTATTTATTTATTTATCAGACTGAGGTACCGTTTTATGAAAGAGATAACGTTTAACCACAGAGGATTATATTGTACAGAGTTACAGCTTCAAACAAGCTCGCAAAAGCGGCGCATCACTACATGCGCAGTATGATTGTGTGCGCGTTCACCTACGGGGCTCACGAACGAGGCCGAGGGGACACTTTGGCTGTGCTTCGGGTGGTTACGGCGTAACGAGGGTGTGAATTTAATGTGTGAGATATTGTCCATTCTTACTTTCGGAAAGAGATTGGAGCCACTGACCTCTGTTAATATCAAGATGTCTATGGATTATTTTCTGTTTGATCGTCACTGTCATTGTAGAACGTCATGTGAATTTAATGTGTGAGATACCTATCGTTCATTTTACTCGAGCACGTTTAAAAGTAGTTTAATAAGTCAGTCACTGACAAGCGCTCAAGGAGAGAGGTCGCGTAGTTCACAATTCGTTCGATCTGTCAGTGGTAACGAGATTACCTGTTAACCGTACCTATCTAAAAAATGAATATCTGCCCGTGTTGTGACGCCGATTTTAGTAACGGTGTAAAGTGTTCTCATTGTGCGATAATCTATTGTTTTGCCTGTGCACAAATCTCGGAAAGTAACTATCGTAAACTAGGCTCAGTAAGACAAGCCCAACTTCGTTGTCATAAGTGCAAGTCATCACCGATTCCACCTGAGATGAAGCCTCAAGGCTCCTCTTTGGCCCAAACACCTACACCCACGTCTTTGGAACTGCTACTAAATGACCTTCGTGAAGGTCAAAACAAGATAAACACGCAGCTGCTCGCGCTGCCAAACATCACCAGCGACATCAAGGAGCTAAAGGACGGCCTCGAGGGCTTTAAGGAAACCGTATTTAATCTTCATAACAACATTCAAATTATATCTAACAAGCTTGAGAGTGTCGATCAACGAGTATTATCGTTAGAAAATTCTGGTACTGCTAATAACTACCTACATATAGAAACGAAAGTATCTCAGCTACAGCAAGATATAAACAAAAAAGAACAATGGGCCCGAATGAATAATGCTGAATTAAAGGGAGTACCAATGAGAAAAGGTGAAAATTTATTCGATATTTTGATCCAAATTGGAAATAAAATAGATTTTCCTCTTACAAGTGCCAACGTCGATTTTATCTCAAGAACAAGGTCCCGCACTCCCATGAATAAACCTATAATAGTTTGTTTCATCAACCGATATATTAAAGAAGATTTTGTTGCTGCTGCCCGTGCCTGGAAGACGCTCAACGCCGAGGACATAGGGTTCGAGGGAGATACCCGAAGGATTTATGTTAATGATCACCTAACTGAGGACAACAAACGTCTATTGACAAGCGTCAAGAACCTCGCGAAGGATAAAGGATATCGCTATGTTTGGGTTAAGCACTGCAAAATACAAATTAGAAAGGATGACTCTTCACCGATAATTGTTATAAACAGTGAAGAAGATTTTAAAAAAATGCTGTGACTTTGTCTGACAACAGTCGTTCACGATTTATTCATAACAAGAAAGTTCGATTTCTTAAAACCAATTTGCTTTTATTGTGTTAATTACCTTAGATGTTTCCTAAAAAATCGTTACTTTATAAAGTATTAATTAGTCTACTAAAGAACGCCTTACGCCTGTATATATGCCTACTCTTATTGTTTATGATGTGTCTGCATTGTTGCTCATCTACACTGCTGTTCACAGTAATATATATCTTTTACAACGACATATTATCATATACCCGTTATATGCGTCAGTGGTCAATGTTCGAATCATTACATTTTTATTTACATATCACCCTGCATACATACAAAACCATAGATACCTATAACATTAAATTATTACTCGCAGCGCTAACCGCTCCCCGTCGCCTATACAACTACCTATACTGCCATTTTACCTACACAACTACATCTAGCTATAACTACCTATTACCGATACCGCTATTTACCCATCGCTCTTATCTATTCGTCTTGATTATAGTCATAACACTTGCTTTACTACTTATTTGTGCCTATCTGAGTGCGTCTTCCCCTAACGGTCCGTTCTACAATGTTCATCGTCACTTTTTAATTATTTTATTTACCTTACTCAAATGAATACACTAAATATATTATACCAGAACGTTAGGGGACTGCGCACTAAAACAAATTTACTTAAACGCAGTATTAATCTTTGTTCATATGACGTTATTATATTAACTGAGACATGGTTAGTCGACGGTATAAATGATGCGGAGCTTTTTAGTGGTGGTTTCACTGTGTGGCGGAGGGATCGCGACATCCTGCGCACAAACCAATCTCGAGGAGGTGGAGTTCTCATAGCAGTGAAGACTACCCTTCTGTCATCAGACCGCCACGAGTGGTGCTCTACGGCTGAGGACAAATGGGTAACTATTTCGCTCAAGGCGCAGTATCGCATCCACTTAGGGTGTCTATATTTATGTGAAGAAAACTGTGGCCTCTCATTCTCATCACAACTCACAAATTTTACTGATAGGGTCTCTTTTATATGTTCAAATTATCCCCTTGATAAAATTATCATATTCGGAGATTTTAACATGAGTGACATACAATGGTCTCGTGCTCAAAACGAACAGCATTTTAATCCAATCTTTTCTAACAACTTTAATCATAATGAGTTGCATGATATGATGAATGTTTGCAATTTAAAGCAGTACAATGGAGTGCTGAACCACTATGGAAGAATTTTAGATCTGGTGTTCAGTAATGACTCATTATCGGTGTCACGTTCTTGGGAACCGCTTGTTAGGGAAGACAAATACCATCCGACACTTTCGATTTGTGCCGAGTTTGCTCAGTTTCAGTATTTGACCTCAAGTCCACATTTAAAATATACCTACTCGAAAGGAAACTTCGAATCTATTTGTGATGAGTTGAACTCGAACGATTGGACGAGGCTACTTTCGTCGGGTACTGTTGATGATGCAGTGGAGGTATTTAACAAGATTCTACTTGAACTAAGGGATAAATACATACCACACAAGCTAACTCGCACTAGCAAGTTTCCTCTTTGGTTTTCAGCTTCACTTAAAAAGGTTTTGAAAGAAAAGTTTAAGTACCACAATAAACTTAAAGTATATAATAATATTTCCGACCATCACACATACTCTCTGCTTCGTGATCGTGCTAAACGACTAGAGTCTAAGTGTTACAATGACTACATAAAATCGGTTGAGGATGGTATTCGTTCAAATCCGAAAACTTTTTGGGCCTTCGTCAAATCATGTAAGCAGGGTAATTCCTATCCTGGGTCATTTATTTACAAATCGGATGCTGTAAATACGGGAGCTGAAATTTCTAACGCTTTTGCGGACTTCTTTACCTCAACGTACCTGATTCCATCTGACACGGATAGCTATCCAATTGATGAAGTTATTTCAAATTCTAACGCAGATATTAGTTCTGTTGAGATTAACGAGTCAACAGTGTGTCTTATGCTTAAGTCTCTGGACTGCAATAAATCAGCAGGGCCAGACTCTATTCATCCACATCTCATTTCCAAGTGTTCTGTTAGTTTAACTGTGCCGCTATGCTTATTGTATAGGCGATCTATCAGGGAAGGTGTAATGCCCAAGATATGGAAATCAGCTCTGGTGACTCCAATTCACAAGAAGGGTAATAAATGCATGATAGAAAACTACCGCCCTATATCAAAACTATGTATCTTCGCTAAAGTTCTTGAAAAAGTGGTTTGTGGCCAAGTTCATAGTGCGCTAAAGCAGAGCCACAGTCCATCTCAACACGGGTTCTTAAGCGGTAGGTCGACGGTTACTAACCTAATCCTTTTTTCTGAAAAAATTACTTTGGGCATGGATGGTGGAGGTCAGGTGGACGCTATTTATACTGACTACAGTAAAGCTTTTGACCGTATTGATCATCGCATATTATTGAAAAAGCTACTCTTATCTGGTATTCACGGTGATCTCTATAGATGGTTTGCATCCTATGTCGATGGTCGAGTTCAGTCAGTAGTGTTGAATGGTTTCGCCTCGGAACCTATAGCTATCCCCTCGGGCGTGCCCCAGGGCTCCATTTTGGGTCCGACGCTTTTCACGATTTTCATCTCTGATATTGATAGCTGTTTCCATAACTCAGAAATACTTTTGTTCGCTGACGATATGAAGATTTTTAGAACCATCGAAAGCTATAATGACACTCTGTTACTACAGGAAGATCTCAATAGATTAGCAGTATACTGTCGTGATAATAAACTGGACCTCAATATACAAAAATGTAATAACATCTCCTTCACTAGAAAACCAATCCCAATTTTAGCCTCGTACGAACTTAACGGAACTCAATTAACTAGAATGTCTAAAGTAAAAGATCTTGGTGTTACTTTGGACTCTAAGTTTTTACTAGATGAGCACATTAACTTAATTACTTCGAAGGCCATGAAAGCCTTAGGTTTTCTCATCAGGCTATCGAAAAATTTCAAAAACGCTAAAACACTGAAAATATTATATTGTTCACTAGTAAGAAGTCAGTTAGATTACTCATCGCAAGTTTGGAACCCATCGTATGTGATATATACTGACGCCATTGAGCGGGTTCAGCGTAAGTTTCTTCGGTACCTAAACTTTAGATTCAGAACCTATATCTGTGACTATCAGGCGCGCTGTAAACATAATCATCTTTTGTCGTTACAAAAGCGCAGAGAATCTGCTGATCTCACCCTACTGCACAAGATTGTGACAGGAGCTTTGGACTCTCCTGAACTGTTGTCTCTGTTTAGCATCCAGGTCCCACCGCGTAGGTCCACGAGGCGAAATTATCTTAAATTCCATCTGCCGATTGCTCGTACTAACTACAGGCGCAATTCCTATGTGTGGCGAGTGAGTAGCAAGTTCAACGACACCTACTCTCAAAAGCTTGACTTATATAACTCTAAAATAAGGACCATGAGAACATTGATCAACGATGAATTTTTCGGAACCTAAAAACGAACTGAATATGGGTTGGGTACCTACTATACCGGCTCTTGATTATTTATGTTGTCTATATTTTAATTATGGTGTGAGTGACATAGCAGACACAATAGTAACATAATATAATATAGTAAATACCTATTGTTTGTATAAATGTAATTATAGTTACCTACCTACCTACTATGTTCTCGTTTCCGCTGATGTATTTATCTAATATTTCCTACATACTGTTACCTATCTTCCTCTTTAATTATTTTAAATTGTTAGTACTTTACTTTGTAATTGCCTATATCAGTACTACAGGTGAAAACTTGTAAATGGCTCAGATTGTACTATAGCACTAATAGAACTATTATTGTAATTATAGCTGTAAGTTTTCCAAATAAAATAAAATAAATAAAAAATAAAAATAATATTAAACGAAATGGTTAATTATTGCACTGTGTGCTTTAATAATACGAGGAGGAACACAAACATCTCCTTCATCATATACCTTCCCCAAAGATCGTGACAGGTAAGTACATACAATTTTTGAGTCACCCGCGTAAAGCGACGGATCGGGCGGCAACGGTTTTTTAATTTAAACTCATTTTATTCAACTAAATAACAAATAATAAATAACACAACAAACAACAACAACAAAAAAGAAAAACAATATACCTACTACATATTGTAAAACATTATCCTTCATACTTCAATCAAATTTATTTCCTTTTAGACAGCCCTACAAGAATAGGCTAATGTAATCGAAGCTCCTATGAAGCTGTTACTCTGTACAATCCTCTGTGGTTTAACGGTAAGGTTATATTACAAGTCTTAAGAAAAATATCGAGACGATGAATCACCTGTTACTTTATAATCGTAGGCTAACTACGAATCTCTCTCGATAATATTAATATCTACCTGATCTGTTATTGTATATTTCTCTCCTCCGGACGGAGAGCATCGATTGTCGTCCCACTGCGCTAAACGAAGTTGTCGCTTTCCACGTCCGTCGAGGAGAAAAATAGTATACTAACCTCGGACAGTAAATAAGAAAGCCTTAGATAGCAAAGCAGAGGCTTCCGGGCCGAGCCTTTCTTACTTTCGTGTCCTCGGTATGTAATCTACTAATTATTAGTAGGAATTTCTAACTGTCCGTGTGGTATCGGCTAAGAGTAGCACCATCCCATTTCCTTCTGTGGGTGTCGTAAAAGGCGACTAAGGGATCTACCGAAGGATGGGCGGCAGCATCCTCAACATTCAATCCAAATGCGATCGCCAACCCGCCTGCCAAGCGTGGCTATTATGGCAAATCCCTCCATTTTTGGGGAGGCCTATGTCCAGCTGAATTGTGAGGGGACGTGATTAAAAGACGGCTCCATTTATGATTATAGTTTAATAGCGCGAGACCGCGCAAGCGGTGTCGCTTCAACACTTCTATGTCTATAAGTCTCTAAGTCTCAAATACAACACAATCTTTGAAGTCTCGTGACCCCATCTTATATAGTAAAAAAATATACGCTACCATTATATTACATGCTTAATCTCTATGTTATCGTTATCTTATAGTACGCTTCCTATCTCTTACATTACATTATAATCAATCCTTAATCTAAGCTTACATACTTGCACGTAGAAGCGTGCTTGTCCCACTACACAGCAGTGGACGTTTATCGGATGATATGATGATACCGAGGGCAGGAAAGTAAAGTCTCATTTTGCCTCGGTCAACAAACATGTGATCTGAGGCATATTCTTATTTACTGCTCGATAATAATAATAATAATACCCCGCGGGGGCAGCTTGTGGCGAGCTGACGGTGAGTGGCGACACCGCGAACCCCTATCCAGGGGGACCATACAGACATGCGCTTACACACACACCCCCACAGACAGTAACACACCCCCCTACCTCTGGCTTGCCTTCATTGGCCGGCCAGAGTGGAATCGCAAGAGCAAAGAACCTATGCTCCAGGTTGGAAGTGTATTGCACGTAATGGCGTAATAACGGGGAAACCCGCTCACGGGGGTAAACCCCGCGATGGTGAAACCGGTGCCGCACCTCTCGACAACCTTTAGCCGCTCAATGGGATGTTGCCCCATTGTCGCACTTTGTGCGTGCGGCCGTTTTATGGGGCCCACTCGACGAGTTGGCGAGTCACCGCCTGCCCTATTTACAATTTTGAGACTAGTTGTCATGGCAGGCGTCCGTTAGTCTCCTCCCATAGCCCAGTATCCATCCATCCAACTTTCACCTCTATAGCCCAAGACCTTATTTTTCCATCACGGCCATAGCGCCGGACTCCAATAGTCTTTGCACCTGGCGGGGACCATCCCCGTGTGTATCATGTTGTGCGCTCAGAGATGGTATCCGCCATGTGTATCCCTTACATTTAGATTAACTTGTCTTCTGAACGGGCCTCTACATGTTGGCTTCGGCTCCATGCACGCCTTCCAAAGGTCCGGGACTTAATTGCCCGTGATTACGGATCGTAAGACACATAATAATAATAATAATAAAAAAGTTTATTTCTCACCACAAACCAAAATGTAACATTGTAGTAAATCATATGCTAGAAGTACACGGATGTTAGTATATTATTTTTCTCCTCGACGGAGGTGGAAAGCGGCAACTTCGTTTAGCGCAGCGGGACGAAAACGGACATTTTCCGTTCGGAGGGGAGAAAAAAATGTTATGCACGGTTAATCTGCAATTTTAGATCCAAACATTTCTGGGTTACGACTCTATGTTTTTAAAAGAAAGTTGTTAAGTTTTGTTGTCTGAATACATCCTTAAATTTTTTACTAGATTCCTTACCTTAAATAATAACGTGTAGTTTAGCACGTAGCACAGTATGATAGGCATTCTAAAGGCAAGTTATTCACGGCGTTATTTAGGTTTTATTTTATTTTACTAGTTTAGAATAAAGTATATAATAATTTACCTACGTATCTCGATACTTAACGGTGAGTGAGCGTTCCTATGCGGTGTGGGTGCAGAGGCGGAGGCGCCCCCGGGGGACGAGTTCGTGTGGGCCAACAGCACCGCGCTGCGCCTCAACCTGCTCGCGTGGGGCGGCGCGGGGCGCTGCGCCGTGGCCTCCTGGCGCCTCGCCCTGCGCGCCGCCGCGCCCTCCGCGCCGACCGCCGCCTGGCGCCTGCTGCGCGCCGCCGGCGACGCGGCGCAGGCGGACGACCTCCGGCCCGGCACCTGGTACGAGATCCGCGTCGCGGCGACGTCCCCCGCCGGGGAGACCGCCGCCGTCTACAGGGCCGCCACGCTCGCGCTCGACGGAGGTGAGCCCGTCGCCGCCGCACCGAACGCGCCGGTACCCGCTTCGCCTCCTCACTGACCCGTCTCGTGTTCCGCAGAGCCGGTGGGCGCGGCGGCGCTGCAGGCGGGCCCGGGGCGCGCGGCAGGCGCGGTGGAGGGCGCGGGGGCGGGCGCGGGGGCGGGGGCGGCGTGGCGCGGCGCGGTGCCGGTGGCGCTGCTGGCGGCGGCGCTGGCGGCGCTGGTCGGCGCGCTGGTCGCGCTCGCGCTGCTGCGGCGCCGCGCCGAGCACCACTCGCCCGCGCCCGCGCCGGCGCCGCCCCCCTCGCAGATATACTCCACGGAGCCGGGCCGCAGGAACGGCAAGACGCTCGGCCCGCCGGACGACGGTGAGCTCTCGCCGCAGTACGCCGCCCGCTTCTGCCGTCCGGCCGATGGTGACGTGTGTGCGTGTGTGTGTGCAGGCTCCGCGTCGGAGATCAGCCCGTACGCGACGTTCAGCATGTCGATGGCGCGGGGCGGCGCGGGCGCGCTGCAGCTGCACACGTTCGGGCGCGCGGAGCCGCGGGGCCTCGCCGCCGCGCCGCCGCGCCCCGGGCACCACCACACCGGTACGTACTCGACACGATACGACTTCGAAACGAAACATACCCACTTATCTAGGTACTCACAGAAATTCAATAAAATCTAATCTAAACTATTATAAAACTGTAACTGAAGTGTGTCTGTAGGTACATTGAAGATGCTTACAAAAAAAAGATTAGGTACGATATGATTTTTAGGTATCCCTGACTAGAAATCAACCTTTTTTAGAAATTTTGTCCGTCTGTTTGTTTGTTTGTTCGCGCATCACGCAAAAACTACTGAACCTATTTTGATGAAACTTTTTTTGTTTGATAGCTTATGATCTGACTTAAAATCTGGTATATATTTTGTGCGGACGAAAACACTAGTATTTACTATTAAGTACTACTCCTGTAAACAAATCACTGAGCAAAAAATACTTACTACAGTTTAAGTATCGATAGACCCGAGGGTCACAAATGACTAGTGATGACCGATCACGTAAAATCTATCGCTCCAAACGAGCACAACGATTATTCTATTCTATTCAGTAATATTGTCAATTTCAAAAATATACGTAGACATACCTACCTAGGAACAAAGTTGACTGCTCCGCTACGGGATATCGAATCGCATCGTAACCGTGCGGCGGCGGTCGGAGAGAGGAAGACGGCGGGATATTAAAAACACCATAAAATAATAATAGTTCATTTCGTCGGATTATTCTCCTGTTCCATTGAAAGTACGGTTTCCGTTTCGTTGCCCCCTCCCCCTCCTTTTCCCCCCTCGCTCGCAATTTACGTTTAGGTCGTCGGAAGAATTATTTAACATTGTTTCGGCGCTAACCGATCCCTGAAGATGCATGCGGAGAGAGAGGAGCCGCCTTGTTTATGTCCGTGATAAAGGCTCGCGCCTGTTTAATTTACTTTTGAGTTTACGAGCTTCTTCCTTCGTTAATTGTGGCCGAAACGAGCGACGGCATAAGCAAAGGTATAGGTAATACACGATACAACGTGGTAAAATATACAGTATCTATATCTGCTGAATCCAAATGCTGGATCATTATGGATAGGAGACACATTAACGAATTATTATTATCCATTAATTTTACAGCGTAGCTAATTAGATAGGAGGAGAATGATGATGTTGTGTTGTGACTTGTTGAGATAATAATATTTTGTACTTCTTTGCCAATGTCGTGTAACAGGTATCACGCTGTGATGGACAACATATAGATACCTTCTTACACACTTGCAAAATACAGTTTTAAAAGATACATTTAAATTAGGTTACCATTTTTGTTATGTATGTAAGTAGGTACCTATCTATAGTTATAGTTGTGTGTGGCTGCGCCCACCACGATCATTCATTCGTGTGTATTAAACAGTGCGTTCGGAACTAGCAATCGTTTAACTTGTCTCCCCGTCTCGCATACCTAACAAGTGGCGACGATACCCTCGTATTAAAATATTAAAAATGGCCAGTTCAACTTTCGGTATTCTATCTAATTTCGATCATAGTATTCAAAATTGGAAAACGTACAAAGGTCGTATTAAGCAATGGTTTATCGCAAACAGCATCGACCAGACAAACGACCCGACAGGTGGAAAAAAACGAGCCATATTTTTGAGCGCACTCTCGGACGGTACGTACAAGCTCGCAAGTGATTTAGCTTTGCCAAAGGAGCTAGAAGACGTGCCGTACGAAGATATCCTGACCCTACTGGACACGCATTTCACTCCAAAGCGGGTTGGATTTGGAGAAAGGCATAATTTTTATGCAGCGACGCAACAGCCAGGTGAAAGTCATGCACAGTGGGCAGCGCGATTACGCGGTCTCACCGCACATTGCAGTTTCAGCAATGTTGAAGAAGCACTAAGGGATCGTTTCATCATGGGGATGCGGCCAGGACTCGAGAAGGAGAAGTTGTATGTCCAGGATACGGCGGGTATGACGCTCGCAAAAGCAGTTGGAATAGCGGGTAGTTTGCAATGCGCTAAAGCGAGCGCGTTGACCGGCGGCAGCGATTCCACAGTTCGAGGCGCCGCGTCTACAGATCACCTGTTTAAAATCAATCACGGTGTGAAAAAAGGAAATAGTGATTCAAAAATAAAGTGTACGGTGTGCGGTTATTCTAACCACAAGTCATCCGAGTGTCGGTTCGCGAAATATACTTGTAAGAAGTGTAACGTAAAAGGGCATCTCCGTAGGATGTGTAAAGTGAACTACGTGGGAGCAGGTGACGTCGACGGGGGCGATAGCGATGACGGTGAGTTATTTAACATTCGTTCGGTTAGGGGTGAACCCATGGTAGAAACTATCTCAATATGCGGTGTTAAATTAAAGTTTGAAATCGATAGCGGCTCCGCTGTCACCGTAATATCGGAAAAATTGTACAAAACACGATTTAATGATGTGCCATTGTCAACAACAAGGAAAAAGTTAATTACATACACTGGTGACAATATAACCTGTGTAGGTATGGTCCAGTTGCCCGTGTCGTACGCGGGGTGCACTCATACGTTGCATGTTTATGTTATCCGTAACGGTGGCCCGCCATTACTGGGACGAGATTTTATTTCGCTATTCAAATTAGAACTTTTTGCTAGTAATTACTGCATTAAATCAGATTTATCTTTAAGTCAGTTACAGTTACGCTATCCAGACGTTTTCTCAGATAAATTAGGTTCATTCACGAAATACGAGGTTAACTTGTCACTAAAAGAAAACTCCAAACCAGTTTTTTTTAAAGCGCGCCCTATTGCTTTCGCATTGAGAGATAAGGTTAACAAAGAAATCGATAAACTGGTCGATTTAGGAGTGCTAAAGCCGGTGGAACATTCAGATTATGCTTCACCCATCGTTCCGGTTTTAAAGCGAAACGGTAGTGTGAGATTGTGTGCCGACTACTCAGTGAGTATAAACAAACAATTAGTAGTCGAGCAGTATCCACTTCCGACAATTAAAGAGTTGTTTGCTAAACTGCATGGTGGTCAGCAATTCACAAAATTAGATTTATCAATGGCATACAATCAATTTAGCCTGGACGAAGCGTCACAAAATATAACCTGTATAAATACACACCGCGGCCTGTATAAATATACTCGCATGGTGTTTGGCCTAGCAAGCGCGCCAGCTATTTTTCAAAGGGCCATGGAAGGCGTACTGTCTGGGTTGGAGGGCGTTTTGTGCATGCTAGATGATGTGTTGATTACAGGGAAGGATGAAAGGGAACATTTAGAGAGATTAAATGCCGTCCTTCAAAGATTTCAGGACGCGGGATTGACCTTGCAAAAGGAAAAATGTGAGTTTTTCAAAAACGAAATTAGTTATCTCGGATACATAATTAATAGAGTAGGGTTGAAAAAATCACCACAGAAGGTTCAAGCAATGGTTGATGCACCGACTCCGACAAACATTAACCAATTACAATCATTTCTGGGTTTGGTTAATTATTACCGTAACTTTGTACCAGGTGCATCATCTATACTGAGTCCTTTGTATGACCTATTAAAAAAGGATGTTAAGTGGAAATGGACTGATGATCACAATAATTCATTTAACACAATAAAAAAACGCTTGGCATCCGAAGAGGTACTCGCACATTTTAACCCTGATGCAAGGTTAATCCTGACGGTTGATGCATCTCCATATGGTCTAGGTGCGATCCTATCTCAGGTAGATACAGATGGATCAGAAAGACCAATATCGTACGCTTCTCGAACCCTGAATTCAGCAGAAAAACGTTACTCGCAAATTCAGAAGGAGGCGACGGCAATTATATTTGGAGTACGTAGGTTCCATCAGTATTTATATGGGAAATCAGTGCCGTTTTTACTTCGCACAGACCACAAACCACTAATCTCAATTTTTGGTCCTTATCGTGGCATTCCGGAAGTGACAGCAAATCGGTTGCAAAGGTACGCAATGTTTCTAAGTGGCTATAACTATACCATTGAGTACATACGCAGCGCAGATAATAGTGCAGACTATTTATCTCGCGCAAGCCTGCCGGCGCCCGCGCCGGAGACGAGCGGGGAGGGTGATTCATTAATGGAATGTGATCGAGCTGCTTATGTCAATTTCGTAGTCGAAGGAAGCTTGCCAGTAACTGTTAAACAGTTACGTGAGGAGACTTCTAGAGATGTGATATTGAATAAAGTAGTAAAGTATGTTTCAAACGGTTGGCCGGCAAAAATAAACGATTTACGGTTAAAACCATTCCATATGTGTAGAACGCAGTTAGCTTTCGAGAACGGTTGCCTCATGAGAGGACATAAAGTTGTAATTCCTCAAACGTTAAGGGATAAAGTGATCTCAGAGTTGCATAATTCTCACTTAGGTATTGTCAAAACAAAGGCCGAAGCACGATCACGGTTCTGGTTCCCGGGTATCGACGAAGCGTTGGAAAATATGATAAGGAATTGTGACGTTTGTATCCAACTGCGACCGTCCCCAGCACGCGCACCATGCTCATCCTGGAAATTCCCTCCTGAAGCCTTCTACCGATTGCACATCGATTTCCTCGGTCCGGTAATTGGTCACATGTATCTTGTAATTACAGATGCATATACAAAGTGGGTGGAGGTTTATGACATGAATAACTCGACCACATCAGCGGCAGTGATAGAGAAATTTATAGAATTTATGTCGAGATTCGGACAACCACAAACTCTTGTTAGTGACAATGGCACAGCATTCACTTCCGAAGAGTTTCAAACATTTTGCAATTTAAATGGTATAATCCATCTGACATCACCAGCTTACCACCCGGCTAGTAACGGCCAAGCCGAGAGCTATGTTAAAATTGTGAAAAAAGGTATTAAGTCGTGCATAAGCACAAGTCAGAATGCAAAAATCGCTAAAGCAAAATTATATAAATATTTATTCGATTATCGTAATTCAGTCCATTCTACTACGGGGTTTTCACCTGCCGAGTTAGTGTTTGGTCGAAAACTAAGGTCGCGGTTAGATTTAATTAAACCTAGCAAGCCTAGCACGCCGCAGTCGTTGCTCCCGTCCACGTCACTAGCTCATACGGTGGAATTAAAACAGTGTTCACAGAGTAAATACTACGGAGGAACAAATACCCAAATTTTTAAAACGGGTGACAATGTACTGTATAAGAAATACACAAATAAAAATAAGTCCACCTGGTGCAAGGGAGTTATAGTAAAACGAATGGGCATGGTTATGTATTTAGTAAAAGACTGCGAGTCAACAGCATGTATAAGTAAACATAAAAATCAGTTAGTTTTGTATAAAGGTAATGTTCTACACAGTAGGGACATAGACCAGGGACGTGGCTATGATATATGCGTAGATGACGTCATAAATACAGCTACGTCGCGTGAGACAGCGGGGGAGGAACCTGCCACGCTCACGCCCCTCGCCACCACCACCCCCGGCGGTGAGGAAGATGCTATGACGCGTCAGGTGAGGACGCCACGCTCGGCGACAGACCAGACCGCGGCATCTGATGATGACGAGTTCGAAGAAGCATTAGCAGAAAGTGACCACGATTCAAGGAATATAAATGTTCAGGAAACAGAAACGACGTCATCGTCAAGATTACGCAATCGTCCCCGAGTCGATTATAAACAGTTCTTTTAGTTTCCTACCTTATGTTGTCAACTAGGGGAGGAGATGTTATGTATGTAAGTAGGTACCTATCTATAGTTATAGTTGTGTGTGGCTGCGCCCACCACGATCATTCATTCGTGTGTATTAAACAGTGCGTTCGGAACTAGCAATCGTTTAACTTGTCTCCCCGTCTCGCATACCTAACAATTTTAACCTCAGAAGCAAACTTCTCTACAGAATTATTATAGACTGAACAATACGAGCGGATGGAGTGCACAGTAGTCTCTAGTAACTAGAGACTACTGTGCACTCCAGTCCACGACCCACCAGAGTCCAGTGGCACATGAATAGATATCTCGGCATGGCCGCACAGAAAACAAGCTTCATACAAGCGGGGTGCCGCACCGTAGTAAATCTCGCACCACCGCTAGAGCCGTACCTATAATACGTACGCCATTTTAATTCTTATAGCAATAAATTATTTTTTACGCGGGACTAGTTTAGTGGCGCGCTCGTATGAAGCTCATGTCGCGGTCGGATATCTGGTCACATGGAAGTGAGTCGTGGTGTCAGTTCGGTTGTCAGGTGCAGGCGGCGCGTGCGGCGCGGGCCCGCGCGGGCGCGACTCGGACTCGGACTCGAGCGGCTCGTCGTGCGCCGCGTGCCGCCGCGCGCCGCCGCCTCGCGCGCCTCACGCCGCCGCCGCCGCCGCCGCGCTCGACGCTGCAGGTGCGTGCTCTTGTGGGCGCACTGGAACTAAATGCTCAGCTGCTCACACACACTAAGGCCTCGTTCAGGGAGACGCGGGGCGTCGCGCGGCACGTTGGGCGGGCAATAAATCTATTACAATTTAACGCATGCAAAAACGCTTCTCCGTGAACGCTCCATTTATCGGCGTATGTTTGTTTTTCCGGTTTTCACGGCACGTTTCCTTCACCGTTTGAGAGCAGTCGGTAATACGTACATAAGTAAAAAAACTCTTTGGTGTGTGGCATGTTGTCCGTGCGGATTCGAACCCGGACCTCATGATTGAGAGTCCATGTCTCTCCGCAGAGCCCCACCGATCTCTCCGTACTATGCTTACCTATGTTATTGATATGTTATTAATACATAATATACAAGGTAAAGCATAAATACGTTACATACTTATGGGTTTGCTTCAGAAGAACTTTCTTCAAGGGACCAACATCTAAATCGTGAAAAAAAATCTGGTGACCCAAATCAAATGTATGGGACGCGGCGCCTGACGCCCCGCGTCTCCTTGAAAGAGGCCTCACTCTCACACTTCGAAGTCTTCGTTAGCATCCCATATATTTACACTCAAACACGCGACATCTCCAGGAGCAAGGGCCGTACGGGTAGTAAGTGCACTGACTGTAGCCAGCCTAGCCGAATCCTTTTCATATTGCCAGTATTTCTGTTTTTTCGTTTTGTTTTAAGTACCTACCATACATGATTTTCTCTTTCTATGTACATTTTTTTTATTTTTTTTTCGTTTCTTTAAGTTATTTACATTCTTTGATTCATGTCATTTGTTGATTCAGTTAACTCCAGAAACAACCGGGTGAACTTATACCTTCATCGTTGTGTATTCACAGATGTGCTCCCTGCACCGTGGGGGCCCCGGGGTCCTGGAATCACGGGCGGCCCTGGCAGCGCGGGGGGCACGGGGCCCCGGGGGGGCGGGGGGCGCCGCCGGGGCCATACGCCAGTCGACAGGTGAGTGTCACGAGTGTGACACACTTACGATATGATCGACACTATAATCCGAATCCATATTAGTAACATCCTGATGTATCTTGATCGGAAATATTATATCTAATAGTTAAGGCACTTGTCTCCTAAGTATGGACTCTCGTTTGAGCCATATCGTATCAATAGTCATATCGTGTCAAAAAGACGCAAAACAATCGGAGCAAAAAAAAAAATCTGCTGTCCCATACTCTAAACTGCACCCGCCGCCGCTCCCTACGCGACTCAAATGCATGAAACATCAGATTTTTTTTTGCTCCGATTGGTTTGCTCTCATAGTAAAAGTTGTTTAGTTTGATGGGTAGACTCTTAGTTTAAAAGGATGCTAATGATATTTCACCCTGTACAATACGTTTTCATATCAAACATTTTAACTGTTAGGTATAAAAAACGTTACATCATGTCTGGATTTTCAAAATAGGATTATTAATGTCATGGAAGTTAAGAGACACCCACGTAGAAATACATACCAACTCGATTATTTAGGTCCTAAACCATTATGACACAGGGTCCCGCTGCATATACGTTTAGGGTTAATGTTAATGTCTTGATGATAATAAATTATAACACTGTTTATGTTTCTGACTCCATATTTATTTTACACTTCGAATAAATGATATTACAAGCAAGAGAGAAATTACCGGGGAACGACTGTCGATCGAATCGCCAGTCCTTGCTCGTTACGCTTTGTCATCATTTTCTATGTATGACGTAATGTGTAGCCACATACGTATATCACTTTACTTACCTATTGCATTTAACACCTAATAAAAAATGTAATTTAACAAAACAACTTGACAAGAGTGCTTCAGTAAGCCAGCGCTAGGAGAGCCATAGAGCAGAGAGAGCGATAGTGATAGCACCGACACTCGACTCCACTCAGCGAGTTTGTGTTACTTAGAGGTACCTACGTATACGTAAACGTATACCTACTACCCACTCTGAAGCACATTTACATTTTACGAGAGTTTCATCTAGTTGCTCGGCTCGCCTCTTGTCCTATCTTATTACTTTGCGACTAAACGATAATTTTGTCTTTTATACAAAGCCACCGGTTCTAAGGGAGGACTGAGTGAATGTTCGCGGAGCGCTAGCTGCGGTAATATGATAGAGCCCCGATACATCCCGCGGTCCGAGCATGGCTTCACTGCTTGTCTAGTACATTATATAGGGTCTTTCTTAACATGCTGACACTTTTTAAGGGGATGATCAGACCATCAAATTGAACAACTTTCTCTATAGGAGCAACATCGAAATCGAGAAAAAAAATCTGCTGTCCCATACAAAACTGCAAACCGACTCGAGCCAAATGTACGGGACAGCAGATTTTTTTTTTCGCGATTTCGTTGTTGGTTCCATAGAGAAAGTTGTTCAATTTGATAGTCTGATCATCCCCTTAAAAAAGTGTCAGCATATTAAGTTGGACACTGTATATAGATAGTTATTATATACTACACACCACGTCGACGACGCTGTGAACCAGTAGGCCACCGCTAGGGTACCTACTATAGAATATGTACTAATGACTTCCTACCAGCGCGCCGGCGCCGCGCCGTGGACAACACTACAGGCGTAAGGAAAAGAAGCATACTATGGTATTTCATCTCGAGCGTTTACGTGCTTCGGAAGGCACGTTAAGCAGTTAGTCTCGGATAGTTCCGTCAGATGGCGTTGTAACTATTCGTTAAGCCAGGTCAGAGGCCTATTAAGGCGGCTTGAAAGTTGACCACTAGCTTGCCTCACGTACTGGGCCCGGGTGGTGGAGTATGGCCCACTCCCTCTCACCCTTATTCGTGAGCGGAGGCCTTTGCCCTGCAATTGGATTCTTCAGGCTATAATAACTACTTACTCTACGGATCAAACTGAACAACTTTTACTATGGGAGCAAACTTGTCAGCCCAAAAAAATCTGCTAGTCCATACTAAACTGCAATACCTACTCTACTCAAACGTATGGAACAGCAGATTTTTTTGTTCTGACAGGTTTGTTCCCATAGTAAAAGTTGTTCAGTTTGGGTAGAGTGGGTAATGATACTTTCCTTACACTCTGTATACCTGTACTGTACCTGCATGTCCGCTGGCTGCCCGTCCCCGCCCGTAGCTCGCGACTGTGCCTCGCGCGACACTCGCTCACTCGCTCACTCATGCCCACAGGCCCCGCGAGCGACGGAGAGACGCGCTCTGAACTCTACCGCATGCCGGCCGTCTCACTTTGGATCATTGTACATACTAGTCGTGTTGGTTGTATCTTTGTAAGCGATCTTAAAGTTTGTCTCTTTCTGACTGATATTATATATTTGAGTTTTAATTGTTGTTTTATTTATTACCCTGCTTTACTAATAGCCTGGTTCACTTTTCGACGGATTTAAATTCTAGCGGCATTTTGGGTAACATTTTGCCAAATGTGTTGTTTTTAACCCCCGACGCAAAAAGAGGGGTGTTATAAGTTTGACGCCTATGTCGGTCTGTCTGTCTGTCTGTCGGTCTGTCTGTCTGTGGCATCGTAGCTCCCAAACGGGTAGACCGATATCGATGCGGTTTTTTCAAGTAGAAAGCTTATTTTTGCGAGAGTGTTCTTAGCTTTGTTTCATGAAAATCGGTTCAGCAGTTTTGAAGTAACTTTAAAAATTGCGACAAAATAAGACGGGTGTTATAAGTTTCTGTCCGTTCGTGGTTTCGTAGCTCCCAAACGGGTGAACCGATTTGGGTGAAAGCAGTGGTGGTCCAGTGGCGAGTAACCTTGCCTGCCGTGCAGGAGGCGATGGTTCGATCCCCGTCCAAGCCGACTCGTACCAATGAGTTTTTCGGAATTTATGTACGATTTGTTACACCACTGGCTTTTCGGTGAAGGAAAACATCGTGAGGAAACCTGCATGCTTTAATTTCGAGGCGTGTATTGTACCCACTGTCCATTATAAGTGGCGACGGGCTCACCCCCCGTCACACTGGACAGAGTTTCGGTACTACTGGTGAAACGTGGATGTTCTGAGGTTTCAGAATATCTCTGACTACCCCCTCGGGGAATATAGTCGTGAGCATATGCTATGCTATGCTACTTCAAAACTGCTAAACCGATTTTCATGAAACAAAGCTAAGAACACTCTCGCATAAATAAGCTTTCTATTAAAAAAAACGCATTGAAATCGGTCTACCCGTTTGGGAGCTACGATGCCACAGACAGACAGAAACTTTTAACACCCCTCTTTTCTTTTGTCGCAATTTTGAAAGTTACTTCAAAACTACTGAACCGATTTTCATGAAACAAAGCTAAGAACACTCTCGCAAAAATAAGCTTTCTACTTGAAAAAACCGCATCGAAATCGGTCTACCCGTTTGGGAGCTACGATGCCACAGACAGACAGACCGACAGACAGACAGACAGACAGACCGACATAGGCGTCAAACTTATAACACCCCTCTTTTTGCGTCGGGGGTTAACAACACATTTGGCCCAAATGTAACCCAAAATGCCGCTAGACTGATTAATATAGCCCTTTTTGAGAAAAGTGAACCAGACTAAGGTATTGTTTGTAAAGACTGATTTCTTCTTTGTTGCCTTTTTTTAAGTTGTTCAGTTTGATCATCTGATCCAAACCTATTTGCCCAGCGTTCCAAACAATACAGGGTGCTTCAGACCATCAAACTGAACAGCTTTCACTATCGAGCCAACATCGAAATCGCTAATAAAAATCAGCTGTAACATCAATGGCTACTCGACCCAATTGTATGGGACAGCTGATTTTTATTTCGATGTTCTTTAATACTAAATGTTATCCACCCCGAGGGCGAATGCTAATGAATGAAAATGATATTCATATTAAATTCAGACGAGGGTCGGTTAAATTCAATTTTTGTAAGCGTCGCCCTCGAGTCTGCATTAGCATTCGAGACGAACGAGCTATGAGCCTCGAGCCGCCTCGCGGGCGGCGCCGTCCGACCACTCCAGATGCAGGGCCCTGTTAATAAACGCGACAAGTGACAATTTAAAAATTCAGACTTCATTGCTGGTTACTAATGAATGACGCTAAACATGCTTCTCAGGCAATGTACTCTGAATAATGTCATTGTCAATTGTCACTTGTCGCGTTTAATTCAGGTCGTGGGTACCATAGAATCGTTGATTACTTTGCTTCTGAGCATTTGTGATGGATGGACCTACTCGACATGGAATAAATGCGACCTCGAAACGAAGGACGCCTTTTTGGTCGCCCACCAAAATCTAGACTGACGATGTAAGCCGAACAAAACCGATCATTTGATAGTGGAAACTATTGGTCCAGCAGTGTCGACCTTTTGTGGCATTACATTATTATAATGGAAAATCGATACGGAATTTACTGAAAATAATGACAGTTCTTCATTACCGGTATAAAAATTAAGTTTTCTAATATAGTACCAACACTGGCCACCAACCAAAGAGTAATACGTCTGAGGAGAGATTTCCTGCACCCGTAGTAGGAGTCAGGGGAACATTTTTCTCCGCCTCGTTTCATTGAAGTTAGCAACTATTCAGGTAGCTGCCGGTAACACGACGCTGACCTACCTCTACGCTAGCTATTATGTAAAGATGACTGACGCCTGACTTCATAGATGGAATGTAGCAGGGGAGTGGAGTGGAGTGGAGGGGGGAGGGAGAGCATCGGTACAGAGAGCAGATTACAAAGGCGACCTCCATAAATTCCTTTTATTTCTCTCCACTTTAATTTCCCTACGCTCCGCGTCAATTGACACAAAAAAGCTAATTTACATTCCACCTCGCCTCCCTCTCCCCCGCTGTCACCCCTCACCCCGAGCTCTCTAAACAAGCGATCTATTCATTTCGTTTATTGCGTTTTCATCATCATCATAAACATTCAATTATTCTCCTTTTTCCTTGCTGTTTCTATATACCTAACCTTTGAGTACCTACTCAAGTCTCAAATCAACAAAAGCAAGCTAATATGCACGTGTACCTACGTTCTATAGCACGCTATATATAGCTTGCTTATTAGGGTTAAAAAAAGATACTTCTATTTACTTTCATTTATTCTAAGCTAGTATTTCTGGTCAATGTTCTAAGCACTACACTATGTACCTAGGTACACACAGTACCGGATTAACCATAGAGACAAAGTAGGCAGCCTATGGGCCCACAGCTGCTAAGGGGCCCCGCGGCTCGGGAGAAAAATAAGTGAAAACTCAAAGATTTAGGCCCACCCCAGACTTAAAAAGAATTACGAAAAATAAGAGACAACTGTATTTTATAGAGATGGGCCGAACGTTCGTTTTACATTCGGTATTCGGCACATTCGGCGTGTTTACCGAACATTCGAATTCGGCCGAAGTTCGGCTAAAAAGTCAAATGTTCGGCACATTCACACTCAAAGATTTGATTGTAATATGATGTGTGCTATTGAGCTTGAATGCCTACTAAAATATCTTTCAAATTGTTGCGTGTTATTGTTATACCCGGGCATTGTTATACTTTTAAATAATATTCTTTTTCCAATCAGGTCTTTACTGGAAAAATTTAAGACATATTTTTATGTTTATTAATAGAAACTTATTGAATTACATACTAGAGTTTCCAGTTAAGTTTACCGGTTAAACATAAATAAAGAAAATTTTTTGCGATTTTTGAACTTATTCGCTGTGCTCAACAGTTGAAAATGTCAAAATCACTATGGAGATAGGGTCCGTAACGCAAGTCCGATTTACACATATCCGAATGCTTGAAGTCCGAAATAATTTATTCCGACCCACCATTATCCGACAGGACGTAGTATCGAATTAACTTGCAGCGAAAGTATGAATCTTTCTACTGCTGATTTGCTTTTCAAAAATCGCAATCCTGAAGTATGATTTTTGAAAGTCTAACAGCAGTAGAAAGATGCATATCTCCAAAGTAATTTTGACATTTTCAACTGTTGAGAATGTTGTTCTCACCGAATGAGTTTCAAAAATCGCACTCCTGAATTGCCCGAGACATGGGGACAAATTTTACCGAATGTTCGGCCGAAGTTCGGCTTCGGAAAAAAAAATACCGAACATTCGGCCGAATGTTCGTATTCGGTGAAACCCACGTTCGGCCCATCTCTATATTTTAGTTGCTTCTCTCGTTCCAGGATTAAGATTGCATTACGCAACGTCTTTCTAATATGGTATTAAAACCTCGAGCTTGCTTCGCTTGCTCAAAGGTTCAGATCACATTGCGCAACGATTTTATAATATTGCAGTTAAAAATCTTGAGCTCGCTTCGCTGGCTCTTGGTTTTAGATGGTGATTCAATGATCTCATCAGTAGATCCCGCGGCTCGGGAGAAAAATAAGCGAAAACTCAAATATTTAGGCCCACCCCAGACAAAGGAAATATGAAAGTAAGAGACAACTGTATTTCAGTTGATTGCAGTAAAATCTCGTGCTCGCTTCGCTCGTTCCAGAATTTTTATCGCATTACGAAACGTGACTTTATAATATTCTAGTACAACCTCGAGCTCGCTTTGCTCGCTCTTGGTTTGAGACGGTTGTTGCAATGATGAAAAATTCGAGATCGCTTTGCTCAGTCCAGGATTTAGATCGCATTGCGCAACGACTTTATAATAATAAAAGCTCGAGCTCACTTCAATCGCTCCACATTTTAGTGTTTTTAATGTGTTGTTTGGCTGGTGGTTATTTTACTGCGACCATAGGAAAAAATCGTTGCTTCGCCCATGGAGATAGGGGCCCCGGGCCTTGCATTGCCTAGGGGCCTCGGCATGGCTTAATCCGGCCCTGGGTACACACCGTACTACCGTACATACAGATTACGTACGTACAGTAGGCACGCAATGTGACAATTATGACTACCTATTTTTTAAGTATTCACTATTTGCTAACATGGTGATTTGACGAGTTTGCCATCTATTGAACGTTGCGTCGCATTCGATACGATGACTATACAACAGTGATGCGGCTGGAAGCCGGCGCGGTGCAGCGCGGCGCGGCGCGGCGCGGCTCGGTGCAGTGCAGTGCGGTGCGGTGCGACGCGACGCAACGTTTAGAATGTATCCACCTTCGTCTGACGCAGCACCGCGTAGAACGTGTACGACGATTTTAAAATCTGAAAATAACGTTATTAACAGTTCCCACATTTTCGACTCAGTAAGGTCAACACATCTTTCATGGGGCACTGTATACGCTACTACAATAAGATACCAGATGATATTCTAAACTTGCCAGACAAAAAGTTTAAATCCCATGTTAAACAAGTCCTCTGTAAAAAAGGTTACTATAAACTCGATGATTATTTGAATGACCAAAATGTCTGGTCTTGACAATGTTACACTATGTAATTCAATATTTGTACTTTGTATATTTTGTTTTGTTTAAAAGAAGTGTGTTGTAGAGTTTCTGGCCGCATCTTCTCTACAACGGAACACCTTCCGAAGCGGTGGTTGAATAAAAAATTATGAGTTTGAGTTTGACACGATCATAGGCGAAGTATTTTTCGCTTACGCTGATAGACGAAACATCAGTGTAACCGCGTATGAGACAGCGATAGTCATAAAATCCTATACAATTTGTATGAAAATAGATGTCTGACTCCGGAGTCAGACAACCGTCGTAGAACAAAAAAGTGGCTACGTCGATAAGGACAACAATAAGTAGCGATCTCCTTTTTTAACAACAGCGAATTTGCTATGTGCATCTCTTACTGAGTGATATGACAAGACACGTGCGTGCTTGCTTCTAGTTCCTTCTCTTTCTACGGACATGATAGAGAAACACGTGTCTCCTGTCAACGCCCGGAGATGAGTAGTATTGTTTATTTCTCCAAAGAATATTATATATTCCATAGGTGGATAGAAGACTCAAATTTCTTCGAGAATGCAAAATAAACGCTAATTCTATGCAACAAGAATTATTTTCCTTCAATGTTGTTGTTAGCTGACAACCAAGCCACTGTGAGATAACCGAAACCCTCGTGTGTCCCTTTCTAACATGTTGCCAACTTATTAAACTACCACTTTAGAATTTACTGTAAATACAAAAGATGTAAATTATAAAAGTCTCTGCCTACCCCAATGGGAAAGAGGCGTGACGTTATAGATAGTAAATTATAAAATATTTTTGTTTTTGAAAATGTATAATTTTAATTATTTTGTGCAAAATATTTATTTTATTAATTGATAATTGTAGTTAGTTTTACACTATGTTTATTCAGTTTATTACAAAACAAATAAGGTAAGGAGGTAGTGTATTATTTCAAAACTTTTTATTGGCAACTCTATGGTCTTATGAAAAAATATGGCGGTCATAATTCAAAAGTCATAAAATTACAAATTCAAAATTGTTGTAATAATATTGGAAACTGTCGAAATGGTGAACTTTTGCTGTGTAGTTGGATGCAAAAATGAATACTACCCCGGCTGTGGCTTTTCTTTCTAAAAGTTAGGTATGTTATTGTCAGAGATGTGACATTTTGAAAATAACAGTATTTAAATGCAAAATACAAAATACAAAATACCTATTTCCATTTTGTATTTAAATACTTTTTTTAATAAGCATTTAGTATTTTATTTGAAATACCTTTTACGATATATTTTGTATTTGCAAAATGCAAAATACTTTTTGATATGTTTTGTCAACATCAATAAAAACAAATGCTAAAGATAACGGCTGTAAGGATTAGAACCCATTTCCTTTCCGAATGGAACTACAAACAACAGCCTGTAGGTCTACCATGAGTTTTCACCGTACTTTACTACTGTAGTTACGTCACCAATTTTGTACTGAATGTCGTACAGCGCTCCTAGTGGTTACGTTGAGAACTAATTTCTGTCATACGAATTGGCGACGTAACTACAGTAGTAAAGTATAGGGAAAACTCATGGTAGGCCCTCTGAACTAACAAGTTTGACGTGCGGTGCGTGACATAATAATATGTAGTTTTAGATTCCTCACTAGCTAGTGATAACGCAAGTGTAAACGCCACTATTGACCTGGAATCACTTCAATATTTGGAGGATGATGATGTCTGCCTGCAATCGTTAAATAAATACCCTACAGTAAAGATGGTCTCTTTAAGGCTAGGTTATCCCACTGCAAGCGTCTCTTTCTTGCAAGCATAAGTTTACAATTAGCCATCCCGCTCCAATTGAAAGCAGGATCGCAAAAAAACTTGTTTTTCGTCAATATCTTTGCTCATGGGAGTTTCTAAGCTAAAACTTCTCCTGAGTTCACTAGAAATATTTAAAGTATTTAGTTAAGTACAAGAATAAAAAGTTAAATATCAGCAGTTTAATCATAGTATTGAAAAAACATAACAAAAAGGGGTAACTTTGGGATTTTTTTCTATCGAGTAAACTTAATCTAATCGTGTTATTGAGAACAGTCGCCCATCCGCCCGATCCTTAAATAAGACATAATTTAATTTCAGACTTTAAAACACAGTTTAAAACACTTTCGTTTGTGTTCAAAAAACGGCCTCGACGGTATAACAGCGTCTTAAAATGTAATACCTGCCTGCCTAGCACTGCACCGGTAGAAAGGCTTTTTTCTTATGGTGGCTGGTGGCATGATTATGAGACCGCATAGAAGGAAGATGAGTGGCAGTGTCTTTGAACAAATTATTTTATTAAAATCTGTTAGGTGAAGAAGATTGGCAAATGCGCATAAATTGGTTGTAACCTGGCCCTGTACCCGAACTTTCGATTTTCGAAATATCGAGACCGTTTCGGCCCGAACTTCACTGTAACAGTTAACATTGGAACGAAAACGTTCACGAAATTGCGAAGTTCGAATGTACGGGTCTCGGCCCTTTACAAGTTGGGGGACAGGTATTTCTCCATAATATGATTATGATACCTTTTGAATCACGTGAGTGAACCTCATAATCTTTACTTTGATCAATGCTAAAATGATGACTTGTTTGAATAACAAAAACGTAAAAATAAAATAAAGGAAGTTAAAAACTATAAAAGTATTTTTATTTTAAAAAAGTATTTTGGAAATACGTATTTTGCATTTAGTATTTTAAATACAAAATGAAAAACTATTTTGTATTTTGCATTTGAAATACAATATTCATAAAGTATTTGCATTTTGTATTTAAATACATTTTATAAACTATTTTGCACATCTCTGGTTATTGTTTCGTAAAACATTTCTTAACTAGGGTGACCAATTGACCATTCTAGCGACCTATGTTTCTCTCTCTTCCGGGCTTTTAATCCCATATGGTGGTGGGGTCAGCCTTTCGCGTATGTGTTAACGCAAAATGAATTATCATTGTCAGACGAGATGTTTCATATTACAATATTAATACTTTTACTAGCTGTGCCCGTGACTTTGTTAGCGTGGTCTTGGCCGAGATTCAGGCCGAGATTCAGAGACGATTTTTTTAGTCTTAGTTCGAGCTAAGTAGGGTAGAAATGTATGGATTTTGACATACGGGAGTTCGAACTATGAATTACAAATCGTCTCTGAATCTCGGCCTCAGAGACGATTTGTAAGTCATAGTTCGAACTCCCGTATATCAAAATCCATACATTTCTACCCTACTTAGATCGAACTAAGACTAAAAAAATCGTCTCTGAATCTCGGCCTTAGATTACATTAATTTACACAGGTTGGAATAGAACAGCATACATATTTAAATTAAAATATGAACTATTTATAAAACTGTACCTAACAGAAGTGTCTTCTGTACTTATTGAAGATATTTACTTATATAAAAAAGATTACGATATGGTTTTTAGGTATCCCTGGCTCCAAATCAACCTTTTTTAGAATTTTTGTCTGTCCGTTTGTTTGAACAGCATCATACAAAAACTATAGAACCGATTTTAGTGAAGTTTTGTTGTTTGATAGCTTATGATTCGTCTTAAAATGGTATACAGGGTGTAAGGAAAAGTATCATTAACACTTTAACTGTCCCAATGATATTTTACGTTACCATCACAACATGTCCAAAAATATTATTATATTTTGAAAGTAATACGAGGTCACGTAATGAATTGCGGTATATACGGTAAGTAGGTATGCGAAATATTTTTGGTAAGATAAATTTCGTCTGCAGACTCCTAGGTAGCTATAAGAAAATAAAAAAAATCATATAAAGCACGGACGTCTGAGCTTGGACTACCGACCAATAGTTTGTTTAAAAACATTGAAACACACTCGAGAAATAATGGTCAATTCACGCTAATGGTTCATTTTACGTATCAAGCCAGCTTGTCAGTGCATTATAAATGCATGGACAGTAAAAATGTTAACCTTTAAACTTCTACTACTCTACCTATCAAACTGAACAACTTTTACTATGGGATCAAATATGTCAGAACTAAAAATAATATCAGCTATCCCATACGTTTGAATCGAGTATACTGTATTGCAGTTTAATATGGGACAGCAGTTTTTTTTTTTCCGACAGGTTTGCTCCCATAGTAAAAGTTGTTCAGTTTTATGGGTAGAGTATGTATGTAGTTTAAAGGTTAATGATACTTTTCCTTACATGTCTGTATAATTTCTGTAAAATATTCCCTGTATAATTCGTGCGGAAGAAGTCGCGGTAAACTCTAATTACTTTTATATGGCGTACGTTTTGACGGCACGGTAGCTCAGTCGATAGTGAACCTGTCTGCTGTACCGAGGGTCGCGGGTTCGAATCCCGTAAGGGACAAATATTTATATATGATGAATATGAATATTTGTACCCGAGTCATGGATGTTTGTATCTATATAATGTATTCTATATCGTTGACTAGTTATCATACACTGAAAAAACTTAACGGCTGTAAATAAACAAGTTGCTGCTATTTACAACCGAGTAACTTGCTTCGGAGGGAGCCTGCAAAGTTTGTTGCTAAAATTACACAAGTCAACTTTGTTCACGTATGTTGGTAATATGAACCCAGTTAGGTGGTCAAAAAATAAGTATTCAAGGTTTGTTGCTTCTAACCTATTCACTCAGAAAACTTAGCAAACCTTTTTACTGTAGTGAATCCAGTTACTCTGTTAACAATAATCAACGTGCTCTGTGTGTTTAGCAAACTAATTCAGTGGGCACAAATATTTTACTTTGTAAAACTAACTAAGTAGCTTGGTAATGTTAATCCAATAAAGCCAATCTACTTAGTTACTTCTACTCAATTTAAATTGGTATTCGTAGCCAAGTTACTGGGTACTGTCAATCATGTCCATTGGGTAACTATACCCAAATGTACTCAGTTATTTCTAGTCAATTAAGATTGGTGTATTTAGCCTAGTTACTTTGTATTCTTAAGCGGATTTATTAGGTTACCATAGCTAAAATACTTTTTTCTTTCTAGTCAATTGAAGTTGGTATATTTAGCCAAGTTACTTTGTATTCTTAAGTAAGTTTTTTCGGTAACCATAGCTAAAATACTTTTTTGGTGGTGGGCAAAAATTTGGCATGTCGGAAAAAAAACTTTCATGTAGTAAAACAACAGTCATTTTGCTGACAGACCAAACTTAAGAAAAAACTGAAAGAAAATTATGTATATTATTGAAATTTGCTTTATTCAGTACACGATACAATCATTTCAAGTAACATACTACACTTAAATACTACTACTCTTAAAATTACTACACAATGTCAAGAAACGAAACTGATGTTCTGTTTTTTAATTTTCGCAATAACAGGTGGAAATTGAAATCATGAGCAAACTTTTAAGGAATGACGTAGACCACGAAACTTAACAGCTTTAATTATAAGACAAACGCCAACATCGCCAAAGAAATATCAGCTGTTCCATATACAGAAGTGGAATATCTACTCTGCCAAACAGGAAATCCAACTGGCCGTTACCTCTGCTTTTGAAGGACGCCAAATCTTTTTTGCTGCGTTTTTCAGCCGAATGCTTGTGACAGCTAAAAGTGATGGTATGAGTAGCAAACAGGCTATGTTTGATGTCTCTTCTGGACCTGAAATATAGATTATAGGATTTATAAAGAAATACCATTATTTGCTTTTTACACCTTGTACATATAATATTGGCTATCGCTTTTATTTTAAACCGTAGATATTGCTCATGATGCTTAACAAGATTCTCTAAGAAACATAGGTCGGAATCAAAAAAAAAATATTGGAACTTTTATACTAAGTCGAAAATAAGAAAAAGGACCTACTCTCCATAGTAAAGTTTTTTTTTCTTATTTTGATGTATGTTGCGTAGGGAAAGTTTAGTCAGAGTGTCATCTTAGGGGCGTTTTGTTGGAGTTGGAGTGTAGCCTTAGGGGCACTATGAAACACATAAAAAAAAACATCTGGGCGGGGCTCAAGGGGGTAATTTTTGTCGAGGTCACTTTTTCAGCAAACCCCCCCCCCCGCCCTGCCTGTGAGTGTCACTCCAACCGAAAGTTTATTAGTATCATGGTTCACGTTTATTAATATCTGATTAAATAAATATTTTATCAGTGATAGCATCTATGGTTCAAAAGTTGAGCGTGCTCAAATAACACTCAATAGATTTACACACACGTACTCGTATGTGACTAAAGCGGGCTCTTTGTCTAAGTTTGAAATAACAACCGGCAATAATAAAATAAGATAAACAAAGCAGCACGTTAGTGTCGACTTCAGTAAGTATCTAGTAACAATAGGTACTGTTTAACTAGTTCAAAAAATTACCTTGCTCGTAACTTAAGAGTAGCTCTAAATTTTTATCTTTGCTGCTTCTCTTGCGCGCCTTTGCCAATTCAAATATTTTTGACTTGATTGTGGGGGGGGGAAGCTTTCAGTGATTTCGGTATATTGTCCTTTGTATAGGTTTTCAAAATCTTTTTCTAGCTGTGAACAAATAAAAGAAACGTAAGTATACAAAAGTATATAAACTAAAAAGACAATAATTCTATAATACTGAACTCACCAGAAAATATCCTTTGGGTTTTTTAAGAGCCGCATATTCATCGAAGTATTGAGCTATAGTTAACTCTTTTGCAGCAATTAGCCTTGTCTCTGTGGTCTCTTCCCACTTTTGTTCTACAGCTGACCAAGGCTCAGAAGAATTTTTAAACACTTCAATATATTCTTCCAAATTCCATGCTGTGAGAAGATTTACAACCTCTTCATCCATCGTTTAGATGTAAAATTCAATAAAGTTTATCTCAACACACTCGCGCGGTAATATATCGCACTACAAAAAAGGAGGTAATTGTTTATTTTTATCACTTCACTGTAACTACATAAACTTCCTGCGGTGATAAAGTAAACCCGACTTTTGAGACAAGCGCCGCCTCACACCTAGAAGCACGAATAGTTTAGTTGTGGTCTGGTCAAAACAATTACCTATGGTTAAAAATTAATTATGAATCTGCCTTGTAGGTGTGAGGCGGCGCTTCAGCAGACACGTTCGTCACGCGACTATGATTTGATAGAAATGACCGAATTTGCAGGCTACGCAGCCAATTCCTTGTTTAATTTTTACAAGTTACTCGTTCAAAAATAGTGTTTGTTCACTCTATTGTTAATTGCCGAGCTGTGCTTATCTATCAATAGATAAGTTACTTATTTCAAACACGGCCATATAAATCATAGCGAGTTATTTATTTTTAGCCAACTATGATTATATCTAAAATTAAATTAACTACCTATCATTAAATAATAATGTAAGCTGGTCTATTTTTAACCGAACTCTTGTGTAAATATTAGCCAAATATGGTTGAGTCTTAAATTAAATAACTTACTTATCATGACATAATAACATAGACTTGTCTATTTTTAACCGAATTCCGAAAGGGTAATATTTACCGAGTCGGTAATTTTGAAATAGATAAGTACTTTTTAAATAATAGCCAAGAATATTTAGCAAAACTTGCTTGCATAATATTACCAAAGTTTTATTGGACATTTTAAATATGTCTTGTTTGAATGCAGCTGAATAATTTTTAACCGAGCTAAATTGGTACTTTGCTAAAGATTTTTTTTTTCAGTGTAATACAATACGGGCGTATACTAGACCTTGTCTTATCAAATGATGTTGTGTCTATTTCAGCATGTCGGGACCCTCTCGTCCGCGAGGATCCCCACCACCCGTCTCTTTGTATCCAAGCTTCTTTTGTTGAATTAGATGCACTGGAAACTCCAAAACGTAGCGTACATTTGTATCATCGAGGTGACTATGATAAAATACGGTCTCACTTACTTAACACCCAATGGGCAGATTTATTTAAAAATGTTACCATGGAGGAGGCTACATCAATATTTTACAATATTATTAGTAATATAATTAATCAATTTATTCCAACCAAGCTAGTCCAGCAATGTAAATACCCTCCATGGTACAATTCCGCCCTAATCAAAATGATAAAAGAAAAGTATAAATATTTCAAAAAACATAAAACATACGGCAACAAAAGTGATGAATCTACTTACCATTTGTTGAGGATTAGGGTCAAGATGGCAGAGGCGCAATGTTACAAAGATTACATTAGTAGAATAGAAAATTCTATTCAATCTAACCCCAAAGCATTTTGGTCTTATGTAAAGGGAAAGCGTAAGTGCGGCTCATTTCCTGCTAGCATGTCTTATTCGGGTCAGACTGGCGATAGTGGTGAGGACATATGCCAGTTATTTGCATCATACTTTCAGTCCACCTTTTTGGATACTACTAATACTACTGTCAGAGGTTTCGATAATTTAATGAATAGTAATTTAGCCTCGCTACACAGTAACTTTGGCATTTGCAATATCGAAGTTAAACCTGAGGTGGTTGCCATACTACTCAGTTCGCTAGACCTGAATATGTCTGCAGGTCCGGACGCAATTCCTGCTCTATTCTTAGTGCACTGTGCCGAGGAACTTTCCAGTCCAGTAACATTGCTTTTCCAAAAATCTTTAAAAGAAGGGATCGTTCCTATAGTGTGGAAGTCTGCTTTTATTTCGCCTATCCATAAAAAAGGCGCTAAAGATGAGATATCTAATTACAGACCCATATCTAAATTATGTCTATTAGCTAAGGTTTTCGAACGTATAGTATATAATGAACTCTATGGTGTATTCAAATCTTGCTTCTGTGCAGATCAACATGGGTTTCTAAGGCGTAGATCTACTGTCACCAACCTAGCTTTGTTCAACGACTTCCTCACTGACAGTATGGGTAGGCGAAATCAAGTTGACACTATCTACACTGACTATAGTAAAGCATTTGATCGTATTGATCACGATATTTTACTTCTGAAATTGCAGGCGATGGGAATTCAAGGTGATTTGTTCCGATGGTTTACTTCGTATGTCCGTAACAGGTCTCAGGCTGTGGTATTGAACGGTTTCACATCTACTTGGTCGGGTATTCCTTCCGGGGTACCTCAAGGATCCTTATTGGGTCCCCTCCTATTCATTATCTTCATCAACGATATAGGTTCTTGCTTTAAGTATTCAAACTTTCTTCTTTTTGCAGATGACATGAAAATATTTAGAGTGGTTAACAATATTAATGACGCTTCACTCCTTCAAGATGATTTAAATAGATTGGACAGTTACTGCTATTCTAATAAACTTGATCTAAATGTTACTAAATGCTTCTCCTTAAGTTTTACTCGTAAACACTTTACGTTTGTCCATAGTTATACTATAAAAAACAATATTCTATTGAGAGCATCAGAAAGTAAGGATTTAGGTGTTATTCATGATAGTAAGCTACTTTTTAACCAGCATATTGAGCATGCAACTGTTAAGGCTTCGAAAGCTCTTGGTTTTGTCATTCGTACGTCAAAACCATTTAAACAAATGAAAACTGTATTCTCTATTGTGCATATGTCCGTAGTCATCTTGAGTACGCGTCTCAAATATGGAACCCATGTTATGATATATATTCATCTAGCATAGAAAGAATACAGAAAAAGTTTACTAGATACATTAGTTACAAGTTTAGGATCCCCGTTACTGACTATGGCCATCTGTGTGCTTCCTTTCATCTACTTCCCTTACATTTGCGTAGAAGTATTGCAGACATTGTATTTCTCCTAAATGTCGCTCAAGGTAAGATTGACTGTCCAGCGCTCCTTAACAAAATAGCTCTTAAAGTCCCAGCCCGTAGACTGCGTAGACGTGAATTGCTCCACACCCCACTCACTACTACTAATTATAGACGGAACAGTATATTAATCCGTTCTTGTATTGAATTTAACAAGTTCTGTGACGATTGCAACTTTGACTTATTTTGTAGCAGTGCCTCCAGCTTACGCAATTCTATTATAAGAAAATTTATGGACGAACTCAGCGATTATTAACATGAAGTAGTATCAGCGATTATTAACACTAGCCTTTGTATTATTAACATTAAGTGTGTATTATTAACATTAAGTGTTATTAGCATTTAAGCGTTTTCAAATTTGTTAAGTAGAAACCTATATGTGGAAGCTTGTAATTGGCCTATAGCTAACTAAATTTGTGAATTATTTGTGTTATAGCTGTAAGCTCCCCAAATAAAATAAAATAAAATAAAATAAAATAAAATAAAATAAGTCCAGGCTAGATTCTGGAACTTTAAATGTGAATAGATAATTTGTGGTACAATGTTAAGATATTTATTTATTTATATATATTTGTTTTTATTCTGAGTTTACCCCCCAAAACATTTTCCAGGATAAAAAGATAATATTAAACCCTCAACAAGATGGTAAGAAACAAGCTTGAATAAATGCATATTAGGTATCCCGTCAAATTTGAGAATGAATGGACACCCTAGTTAGAAAGGGACACACGAGTGTTTCGGTAATCTCACTTGTCTCGTTGCCAGCACCGTAGTGCGCAATCTAGTTAGTATACAAAATTTTTGATTTCTCCATAGAACATTTATCTGCCATTTTTTGCGAGGACCGTTGCTATGACAATAACAGTAAAACGTGTGAGCGAAAATTGAGAGAGGTAAAATGAATCTGTGAGCGGTAGACCCTCGGGGCGTCAGGGCACATCTGTGGTCAGGGCTCGGGGCTAGGTCGGGGCCTTCGCGGGGGTTGGATTTTGGCAGCGGGTAAAGTATGGGAAAGTACGTGAAAGCCCACTCCTCTCCGGGCGTTGGAGTCACGTGTTTCTCAAACTAAAAAACTATCAAACTAAAAAACTTTTACTGGATGCAAACCTGTCAGAGAAAAAAAAATTTGCTGTCTCATACATTTTAGGTCGAGTAGTTATTGCACTTTAGTATGGAACAGCTGATTATTTTTTTGGTCTGACAGGTTTGCTCTCATAGTAAAATTTCTTCAGTTTTATGGACAGAGTATGTGGTGTAAAGCTTAATGACACTTTACACCCTGTAAGTAAGTAAGTAAGATATAGCCTGTAGAATCTCACGAATAAGGGTGTACAAACACCCTGTATAAACAGTAAATTAAGAAATATTTATGAACACATAATCTACCTAATATCTTTAGCGTGAACTTTCAGGTCAGGTGGGAATTGTATTCTGGTATTTGCAAGCAATCTTCATGAAGGGACACACTATTACAGGGGTAGCAAACCAATGGTACGCATGCCATTGATGGCACGCGAAACAATATTTTGGGCACGCCACGGATCAAAACGGTATGAAATTTTTCTTTTCCTACAGCAATAGTATGCGACCCCGAAAGTCGCACTGAAGGGCGATCACTCTTTTTTAAATCATCGAAGTTCAATCCTAATCCAATTTCAGTTCTAATCACATTGCAATCCAATTACTATTCAACTGTGCTGAATTCCGTATTGTGCTAAATTTGGCATATTAACAGCTTGGCAAAAAAGTCGTGATAAAAAATGAGGGCGCTGCCTCCACGCAAGAACGTCAAAATCACGCATAACCTGTGGCAACACCACCATACTATAATTTTAGTTCCACCTGTTACCACGATCATGACTTTTTCGCCAAGCTATACGAGTACCTACTATGTGACTGATAGCCTTTAACGTCGTGAGCGGCGGTCTAATGAATAGCGCGATACCGAACGTGTTAAAAGTTCTATTCAAGGTTTAGTTGAGATTTATTTAGCGCGATTGCTCTCCTGGCCACTAGTCGCCGCAATCTGGTTGTCTCGTGAGTAGGCACGTTTTATAGAGATACATTTTTCAACGATTCTAATTTAATTGTAATTATTTAGCGAATTGTGTTAAATTTTTTGTAATTTACAGCTAAGTACATAACCTATCATCGTATTTCCTTTTATTTATCGTCTGAATATAACAAATGAGTGGCCAGGTCCGCTATCGGTACCTATATTTAGAATTCATATTGTGTTTTATGCGTGAACGATTAGGTACGTTTCGTATTGGTTTGCAGTGATCTATGACTATAATAGAGTGCACTAAAGTGTAGTTGGGTGCGAGTGCGTCCAACCTTGAGGAAGGTCTCCAGTGAGAGCGGCACGACGCGACCCGCGGCCGGGCGCAGCGGCACCCGCGCGCGCTCCATCACCAGCACCAGCGCGCGCCGGAACTCGCGCGGGCTCCCGTCCCGCTCCCACCCCGCGCCGTACAGCGCCGCGCACACCAGCCCGCTCTGTGCACACACACACGCACACATACACATCACAGCACCAGCGCGCGCCGGAACTCGCGCGGGCTCCCGTCCCGCTCCCACCCCGCGCCGTACAGCGCCGCGCACACCAGCCCGCTCTGTGCACACACACACGCACACATACACATCACAGCACCAGCGCGCGCCGGAACTCGCGCGGGCTCCCGTCCCGCTCCCACCCCGCGCCGTACAGCGCCGCGCACACCAGCCCGCTCTGTGCACACACACACGCACACATACACATCACAGCACCAGCGCGCGCCGGAACTCGCGCGGGCTCCCGTCCCGCTCCCACCCCGCGCCGTACAGCGCCGCGCACACCAGCCCGCTCTGTGCACACACACACGCACACATACACATCACAGCACCAGCGCGCGCCGGAACTCGCGCGGGCTCCCGTCCCGCTCCCACCCCGCGCCGTACAGCGCCGCGCACACCAGCCCGCTCTGTGCACACACACACGCACACATACACATCACAGCACCAGCGCGCGCCGGAACTCGCGCGGGCTCCCGTCCCGCTCCCACCCCGCGCCGTACAGCGCCGCGCACACCAGCCCGCTCTGTGCACACACACACGCACACATACACATCACAGCACCAGCGCGCGCCGGAACTCGCGCGGGCTCCCGTCCCGCTCCCACCCCGCGCCGTACAGCGCCGCGCACACCAGCCCGCTCTGTGCACACACACACGCACACATACACATCACCACCATCGGCCCATTGACGTACATGAAACTTAATGAACAAGCATGGATGTTCTGAGATTTCAGAATATCTTTGACTACCCTCTCGAGGAATATAGTCATGAGCATTATGCATGCATGCATCTTTTAAAATGATTTTTGTAAATATAAATTATACGTCCATACCATTTAGAGATAAATCAGTGGGTACCTCGACGGTGACCTCGTTCCCGTAGTAGCAGTAGAGGAACAGCTCGGTGAGGATGCACACGATAAACAGCACCATGGAGGCGAACTCGACGCTCAGCACGCTCAGCTGCGACACACAACACTGTTAGTGTCAGCACTCAGCACTCAGCACTCAGCACTCAGCACTCAGCACTCAGCACTCAGCAGAGCACGTGCGCCACGACCGGCTCCGGCACTGAGCGGTACTCACGCTGACGATCTTGTAGGCGGCCATGCACAGGATCCACCCCCCGATACCGAACTGGATCAGGATCGCCGTACCGAAGATATCCTCCAGCAGCTTTGTCGTTCTGATAAAGGATGGGAAATTGATTACGTTGATAATAGGATATAATTAAGGTTTAACAGAATTCTCAATAATACGGTTATGATAGTTAGGAGCGATCCTGGCCTTAACATCGTGTTTCAAACGGTGTGAAGGTGTAATAGAGCAGTGTGAGGGTTGGTTAGTTGTTAAAAAAACTTACTCGCATATTTTCCTGTAGTGATCCAAACACTCGACTAACAATCTCATAAGAATCTTCTCGTAATCTCCCCCAGAAATCTTATGAATCTCCTGCGCCCTGTCCGTCAAACTCTCAAAATTCATGCTGGAATGAAAAAAGGAAAGTGAAAGCAATTACGCCTATAGGTGTCGTAGACGTATAGATTCTTAGACGTCGGATAACCGACCGGAGGATGGTGAGTTGAGTCTTGCACTGGTACAGCACGGTCGCCATGAACGCGTCCATCGTAGTGTTCGCGATGCCGACCAGCGTCGTCACGTAGTACGAGTAGAGCATCACCGCCGCGAACCTGCAACACGCGGGAGGTGACAGCGGAGTGCGGCCGCGCCGGGGCCGTCGAGGCGGGAGGCGGCTCGGTACGTACGCGCCCGGCGCGGAGTAGTCGACGCCGAGCCAGAAGGGGAACTCCACGCTGTGCCCGCGCGCGCGCTGCGCCGCCGGCAGCACGAGCCACAGCGAGCACGTGAGCACGGCGCCGCCCGCGTACACGCGCTGCAGCCGCGCCGCGCGCGCGCCCGTCCGCGCCCGCAGCCGCCGCGCCGCCGCACCCGCCCGGTTGAACGCGCCCGCTGCGGGAATACATACGAGAAGTACCACCGACCGGTCGAAAGCTACGCGAGGAGGAGCATCGTGACGCAGTGATTCGGGTCACGGTTCGGACTCACAGTCGAGGCCGGCGACGAGTCGGTCGATGCGATCGGCGTCGACGTGGAACACGATCTGCTTGGTGACGGAGGTGACGTGGCACAGGAGCAGGAACATCACGCGCGCCAGCTCGTCCATGTCCGCGCGCTTCTGCGGAGTGCCGAGCGGGGGCGTTAGCGTGTAGTGGATGCGCGTGTGGGTGTGGGTGTGGGTGTGGGTGTGGGGACCCGGCCCCGGTAGTCTCGTACCTGGTAGGCGTAGACGCACTCCTGCAGCAGGTAGAGGCAGGTGACGGCGAGCACGGCGGCGCGGTAGAGCGCGTGGGCCGGCGCGGGCGCGGGCGCGGGAGCTCGACAGAAGCCGGCGGCGCGCAGCGTGCGCAGGTGCGGCGCCACGCTGCGCGCGGCCGAGTCCGGCTCCTGCATGCCGCCTGTCCAGTGTAGACATGCTCGTCAAAAATCGGCTCTTCCGTACAAAACTGCAAAACTACTCGAGCCAAATTTATGAGACAGCTGATTTTTTTTTGCGATTTCAATGTTGGTCTCATTGAAAAAGTTGATCGGTTTAATGGTCTGATGATCTCCTTAAAAAGTGAGGAACCTGTATAATAACGAAGTTAAGAAAATCACTATCACAGCTGCTTTACGCGCGTGGCTTCATCATCATCATCATCTCAGCCGATGGACGTCCACTGCTGGACGTAGGCCTCCGCTACGACGGCCGGTCCATGTTGGGGGGTTTTGCCATAATCGCCACGCTTGGCAGGCGGGTTGGCGATCGCAGTTGGTTGGATATGTATACTCAGAGGATGCTGCTGCCCATCCTCTGGTAGATCCCTTAGTCGCCTTTTACGACACCCATAGGATGAAATGGGATGATGCTATTCTTAACCGGGGCACCACACGGAGCGTGGGTTACTTCAACCATAATTTTTATTTAATTTTTTTATTTTTATTTTATTTTATTTTATACTGAAAACTTACAGCTTACAATTACAATAATAGTTCTGTTAATGCTATAGTACAATCTGAGCTAATTACAAATTTTTATGAATTTGATTCTAAACAATTTTGTATTACTTTTAAATACGGCGTAAACACAACTAAACCTTCCCTCATCAGGTACACATTTTATCAGACTGAGTAGTTTTTAATGACGCGACGGAGCCGTTCGTCGTATCGGACACGTTTTACAATTTGTTAACTTTGCACGGCGCGGGCGTGGTGCGGTGCTCATCTAATACGACTATTACAAAAATATCTTCTTTTGTGGCCATGAGACGGTCGAAATAGTCTGGTTCACTTTTCGACGGATATCAATTCTACGTGTTTTTTTTACTAACTCGGACCTGCTGAACACGAATTTCGATGTTGGCACTCCCGAATTTGTGAGCTCAAGAAACAGGGGGGGGGGGGGGGGCTAGCATATCAAAAATTACGCAATTTGTAAGGAGACCCTCATGAATGTTGAAAATAAAAACAACATGATTTCATATTCTTAATCAGCAACCCCTAAAACCCCTGGATACAACTTTTTAGTTGGTTCGGTGAACCTTTAAAAGCTGCTTTGGCGTTTGAAATTTCCGTGGCAGCCATCTTGGATTTCGCAATTCTGGAGTTTAATTTTAATTTTTTTTAATTTGTCTTTACAGAACTTTACTATAAAACTTATACATTCCGAGAAATACGCGAAAAACTGAAAAAAGTCACATTTCGCCCCCCCCCTCCCCCCTTCCTCCAGTTCGCAAATTCGGGAGTGTCAACATCGAAATTCGTGTTCAACAGGTCCGAATTAGTAATTGTCGCCGACACTGGCCGCCGTAGGTTTTTATATTTAAAAAGCAGTGTTCTTTTTTGTACGTCATGTGTGACATTTTGTGATTGTTGAAGAAAATATTGTTTTTAAGTCTATTATAGGATTCACAGAAGAAAGGTCATTTTCTTGATAGGCTTCCACTGTTCGAGGCTGAAGCGCAGCGACAGTTTTTGGTCCTTCGAGGTAAGTATTCGGTGAGTATGGTTAATACACGTTCACGTGCTGGAGGGGGAGAGAAGGGAGGCGAACTCGCGCAGCCGATTGCATCCGCGTCTGCGGCGGCGGTCGATGTTGGAGCGCGAGCGAGCCCGCCCCCTGACTCTTTAGCATTCCAGCGAACCTCGCAGCCGGCCCTGCAGATGGCCGATGAGGGAGCGAGGTCGCAGAGTTTTACTGGTGAGTCTGTACAAACTATACGGCCGGCCGCGACCGCGGCCGATGTGGATGTAGTTTTACGGGCTCCCAGCGTAGTATCAAATGCATCGCTACTTTCTGCACGTAGCGGAAGCACTGCATGTAGTGAACGAGCGAGACGAGAGCGTCTCGTTCAATTTGAGGAAGAGCTCGACCAAATCAAGCTCATGAAGATCGAGGTCGAGGAGAAGGCGATTCGAAGAAGGATGGAGCTTGAATTGATGTCGGCCGAAGGAAGTAGAGTTAGTATGAGACGTCATTCTACTCATGATGTTGATGCTGGCGGTGACTATGGCATTAGAGTCGAGGCAGAGCGCAAGTGCTGCGATGCGGCAGTTAACCCACCACGGCACGGAGCGGGCGATGAGGGCCGCGGTTATGTTGTTAACGCGAAGCATGACGACGACGCTCGGCGACCGAGCGCTACGGACCTTCTGCGAGATGGGACGGGCAATTGCGAATCTAAGGCCATAGATCTCAGATAAATTAACAGGAATGGATTGGAAATGATCTCTCATTTCTACGCAAAAAAGTCTGTCAATTTTGCGGGGGTGAGGGGGGAAGTTTATATACTGGCGCGGGACGCGCGTCAACTATTTTTATATGACGGGTATGCTCACTGAGCATGCGTCTTTGGCAGAGGGGTACGCGCGTAATATCGCATCCATTCCTGTTAATTTATCTGAGCCATAGATCGATTAGCCAATGCGCTAATCAAAGCCACACAGCAGCCGAAGCGTAGCTTAGATTTGCCAATATTTTCTGGGAAACCATCAGATTGGCTACTTTATAAATCTGCATACGATGAAACTACGTCTAATTTTGAGTTTTCTAATTTAGATAATTTACAGCGACTGAGGATCTCGTTGGCGGGGGAGGCAAAACAGGCGGTGTCCTCCCTCTTATTTGCCTGTTCGGACCCGGAGGACATAATGACAGCTTTAGTACAAATGAGGTTTGGTTGACCTGAGTTTATTGTCAATGAACAAGTGACAGCTATACGGTCTCTTCCGAAGTTGAAAGATAGCGAACCAGAGGCACTAGCTATTTTTGCGTCAAAAATAAACAATTTCGTCATGTCACTCAAAACTTTGAATCGATTTGGTTATTTGTATAGTCCGGAATTAATGGGTTCGATTTTAGGTAAATTGACTGATATACAGCGTTCGAAATGGGTTGACTATGCGTCCGCGTCTTGTTTGCAGGGGGAACCAGATATTGTTTTGCTAGCTAGTTTCTTGAACAATGAAGCTTGTTGCTGTACCAGGTTTTTGAGCTACTCTTGCGAAGCCAGTAAGAGTCAACAGCAACATCAAGGGCCGCGACAAGTTGTGAATGCTAAGCCTCGCGTAGTTTATGTGGCTCAGACCGCGGACCCAGTCGATAAGAAACCCAAAACATTATCAAAAGTTATTAAATGTCCTTGTAGCAAAGAAAACCACGCGACGTTATCGATCTGTCCATCATTTATATCGTTAAATTGTCATAAGAGATGGGAGTTCGTTGTTGACAATAAATTGTGTTTCGGGTGCGTGAGTACCTGCCTCTCCTGCTAAGGCGAGATAAGAATACGCCTGGTGGCCGTAGTCTACAGGTTGGTGATGTGGTAGTGATTGCAGATGGGCGGCTTCCACGCAACTCCTGGCCACGAGGAATAATAGCCGAAGTACACCCTGGTCGAGATGGACGCGTGCGCGTAGTGGAAGTGCGCACGCACCAGGGCACCTACCGGCGACCGGCAGCGTTAGTGGCTCCCCTGATGTCAGCGACGGATGAAGAGTCATGAAGATGTGCCAGGGCACATGGGGGGAGAACTGTCGCCGACACTGGCCGCCGTAGGTTTTTATATTTAAAAAGCAGTGTTCTTTTTTGTACGTCATGTGTGACATTTTGTGATTGTTGAAGAAAATATTGTTTTTAAGTCTATTATAGGATTCACAGAAGAAAGGTCGTTTTCTTGATAGGCTTCCACTGTTCGAGGCTGAAGCGCAGCGACAGTAATAATAACTCATTTGGCCAAATGTTTCCCATAATGCCGCTAGACTGATTAAAATGGCCCTTTTTGAGAAAAGTGAACCAGTCTAAAAGAGTAACAAAGGTCCTAAATTTCAGAAAAAAAATTAAGTTTTAATATTTCGAAAACCGTGGTACTTTTATTGGTCATGAAAGACTATTTTCTGGACGGGTTTGAGGTCCTCTATCAACAGTTAACTGGTTATCCATTACTTACCGGACATCCTGTATTCATATACTTGCTTCGCTTACTTGAGTCTATTTTAAGGTGTATATTGTGTCTCGTATTTTGTTGTCTATATATACTATATACATAAATAAATATGCGATCGATCGAACTGATCTATTCGCAACAGATTCTTGGGTAACTAGTCGTTCGACTGTCTGATGTCTGAATTATCTGAAAACTAATGAGTTAATGTAATGAGAGTGTTACGTCGCGGTCGGAGGACGACCCGATCACTTAATTACCATCCACCGACGAGGGTGGGGCGGGGCGGCACGCCCCTCTGTCCTGTTAACTAATAATTACAGCTTTAAAATGATACGTGATATGTTAATGATATCTAATTACGCCGACAATATTAAAACGCGCCATAATACAGGGCCTCTACCCGCACGTTCGAACTTCGCAATTGCGTGAAAGTTTTTGTTCCAATGTCAACTCTATTACAATGAAGTTCGGACCGAAACGGTCGCGATTTAAAGAAAATCGAAAGTGCGGGTACAGGGCCAGGACATCGGATACAGTTTAGATTTCTAGTTTAAACCAAAGTAGCAGAGCTCTTTTTTTATGTTCGTGTGTGTTCATTCAGGCAGGACTAAATTATTAAGAATGATAGAAATGTTACCATACTACAATTTAACGAGGTATTTTTTGTTGATTATTAATAAAGAGACTGATTTTATTTTACTGATTTGTTTATGGTTCCCCATCACTGGTTCAACCGCCCCAGCTCTCGTAGCATGTTACACGTAATACGGCTTTATCACGCCTTTTATCTCGTTCGTTCACGTGCAAAAAGAAAGAGAGCGAAGGTGTGATTGCGCTTTATCACGGTGTCATGCTACCTATGCTGGAATGGGTACGGTTGAAACAGAGGCAATCCTTTTGATTAAACGCTTCGAATCTAAAAATTATGGCAGTTAAGCCTCTAATTTGCCATGTTTCTACTAATATTAACAATTAACACTTCAGTTTTACTTTGTTTTTGTTTTTCTTGTTTCTAACAATTTGTAACTGAGCTATGTAATGTACTGTTTACCTATTATAGAACCTGCAGATTTTTTTATGACACCTAAAAATCACTTTTGGTTTATGTGATGTATTATTTAAGTCGAGTCAATTCATATATCTGGTAAATAAATAAATACAAATATAATTCTAATATGTATTTGAAGACAAAAGTCTATACTCTCTAATTAATTAAAAGTGTTTTTTTTTGTAATTATGTGTTATGCGTTCAAAGCAAAATTGGTTCAACCGTACCCAGTCTCCCCTACTTTCTGATTTTTGTATTGTAGGTATTGTATACCTATCATTTATTTCAGTTTTTTTGTCCATAAGTGTTAGAAACAAAAATGACTTATAACTATGTTAGTAGGTAGGTACTACACCAGGCTTGTCAAATATGCGGCCCGCAGGCCGCGCACGGCCCGCACCGCTTTTTCTTGCGACCCGATCCAATTATAAGAATAGCTTCGTGTCGCGGCCCTCTAGCATGCTGACTTTTAGAAGTAGGCATATTATGTACGTTGGTCAAAATGGTGGTAAAATTTCGAGCTCGCTTCGCTTGCTCTGTTCTTTGTTTGATTTTACTATTCAAATAAACGATTACAGTCATGTTCTATGATCGATGCAATTATTTTTATTTCTTTATTGTTCTTTGCGGCCCACTGATTCCTATATCATTATGGATGTGGCCCACCAATGACTTTGAGTTTGACATGCCTGTACTACAGGATAACAATTAAAATTCAAAATACAAACTAACACAACACATTCCAAACGAAGTGAAGACCCTTATCAAGCTTGGTCTTCCCAATACTGACTGTAAGATTAGTTTGGTCCCGGGACATACTGGTGTCCAGGGTAATGAGAATGCTGACGAGCTGGCGAGGGTTGGCCCAGAACCAAGTGTGGGTATCCCAGCATGCAGCATAAGAATGGCCGTTACGGATTGGGCTGATAAAACACATAGGCTGGAGGCTGGAGTGGTCTGGCCTTGCAGGCCTACAACACTCTAAGAAATTTATCATCGTTCAGTCAACGAATGATTCTAGATGGAAAAGTCGAAAGCAAGAAGTTTGACTACGGAACTATATCGACGCTGGAAAGCGAAAACGCTGTAACTTACACCAGTGTCAATTTTTTTTTATTGCAGATTCGTAATCAGAAAAAAATTCTGCGTCGACTAGAGCCCTTAGAAAATTTTGTACAGCGTTGAAATTGCCTGTTATTTTTGGTCGACATAGATTTCGGTAGGCTGTAAATAGCACAAAAACTCTAAATTTTTACCGATTTGCATTTACGTCAAAATCGAGTTCCGTAGAAAAAACCAACAAGCTAGTTACATCGTTCGTGATATACTATTCAATGTGGGTTACAGCGTTTTTGCGGGACAACAAATTTTAGTGCACCACATTTATGACATTTTGTTGTCCAATTGTTAGCAACGAATGTGACTTATTACGTTTTAACGTAACCTACATTATGGCTACATGACGTGTTACAACATTCATTTCAAATCTCTATTTATAGATCAAATCATTTTACGCTTTTTTACCCGACTGCGCAACGCAAAGTTTGTTTGGAAATGTGTTTAACCTATGTATGTATGTATGTCTGCATGTATGTAAGTTTTTACCTTTGTGGCACACTAGAGACCAAACGCGTGGGCCGATTTTGATGATTCTTACGTCAATCGATTCGTCTTAATCTTGCAAGTGTCACTAAAGACATGACAGTAATCAAAATTCAATATGGCGACTACCAGACGCCATATTGTGAAAAATAAAAAAATAAAGTTGACGAACTATATCGAGTGGGGTATCATTGAATAGGTATTTGAAAATCATCTTTATGTTTCTCTTATCGTTTTTCATTCCGAGGGGCTATTTAGGATCTATAACGATTTAAAGTTGAAAAAACTAAAAAGTGTAAAATAAAAATATTAATTTATTTTACACTTTTTAGTTTTGCGTAAAATTTACGCACAAAGACAAATTTACGCACACAAGAGTAATAAATTTTTGGCTTCATTTGACAACTCCTGTCAGGCCCTCTCCCAAGCCGCAAAATCTTTCCTTAAGTCTGAATTGTAGATATCTCTCATTCAATAACCAAATTCTCGGTTATTGACTTAGGTAATACCATCCGTCCCTCAAGATATCTTGTAGATACACTAGAAGGCAGAGTTAGGCAAAAGTGGGCATATGGAGTACTGAATGAGTTAAGATAGACTTCATACTACTTTAAAGATAAACTAAGATAAACTTAGGTACGACTTAAGGAAAGTTGACTTCTCGTAGATAAACTTAAGTAAAAATTTTTGGTTTGAAATTTCATCCTACCTTCATAATATATTATCATACTTTACGTAGATACAGTAAAGATAAATTATGGTGGTAACATTTTCCAACTTAATATTCTATGATGAATGATAAACAAAATGGCTCTGATAGTTATTATTATTTTGTAATGCATTATTTCGTCGATACGTAAAGTAAAAATTTAAACGCACATTCGTTTATCGTGTGAAATGGACAAATATTCTTAGAAAACAGGCGGGCTTCAAAAATTACAAAGTAATTGTATTAAAAATTCAAAAAATTAAACCATAAAAACAGTTTTTTTTCCTTTTTCTTCGAAATTTAATTAAATATTAAATATCAATGATGATTTCGTTACGCAAAACAATGTAAAATTGTGTAAAATTAAGAGAGTGCCAAAAATAACAAAGACTAAACTTAATAAAAAACATGTTCAAATTTGCAGATCATTCAAAATGGCGTTAAATCTATATTGCATGTGCTAAGTACGAGTAAAAGCAATACAGTATTGGTAAATCATAGTAAAGGATCAGTTAAATGTGTTTATAATTATTGCTTACTTACTCAAGTAATGTTATACTTAACTTATACCGAAGTGTGACTTCAAATAATACAAGTAAATACCGTGTCGATTTAAGTCATCCTTAACAGCTAGTACTTGATAAATACTGATTCGACGGATATTTTATTTTCTTCTCATCTGTCATTGTTGTTGTGATTTCTGAAAACAAAAGGCCAATGCAAGATTGAACAATTCGTTTTTTGTTTAAAGAAAAACAAGTGATTCAAAGTAAGTAAGTAGGTACTACTTATGTATTACCTAAGGACAATGATAATTATAATTTGGCATTTATGTATATAAATAATTGTAAACTGAGGTAACCTCAGGCCTACACTCTAAATCTTGAATCTTTTGACGTAACGCGTCGTATTTGTATCTACTTTATGTATCTCAGTCACAACATAAACATGTAAAGAGTTGTATTTTTTAGGGTTCCGTACGCAAAGGTTCCGGTCCGGTTATGGCCTTCCTACTTTTGAAGAAATTTGTCTTTTGAACCGTAACGTAACAGGAAACAGTTGACATTTTTATACAGAATATGAATCTACTATTTTGCGTATAATTCTGTTGGTTTTTTCGTGATTATTTTTGTTTCATATTCCTGATGAATTGTACGTTGTGGTATATTATGGGAGATAGACCACAGTTTAAAAAATTATAATCACGCTCTTCTTTTGATGAAGTTACGTATTCAAGTTCGCTGTTCGTGTCATCTATGATTTCATCAACCGATGCGGGCCTGGTGGATGTGCTGGCAAACATGATACAGTCTGTCTAAAAAGTCTTGACAAAAATTTGGGCGCTGTCTCCACGCAAGAACGTCAAAATCAAGCATAACCTGGCAACACCACGATACTACAATTATTAGGTCACGTCACGACTTTATAGACAGACTGTAAACTTTGAACGCTGTTAACAAGGATCTATTAACAAGGAGTCACTTGCACCGGCTGTACTCGGACTACTCGGATTAACATTTACTGCACAATCTTCGGCATGAATAGAATTTGCGGTCACATTTTTCTTACACGACGTAGAAAATTTCTTAATTTTCTTAACTTTAATTATGCTAATGTTACTTCTATAAACACAAATTGTAGCACTAACTTGTTACTTTTTATTAAAAACGTCCCTTTAAGGCTGATGGTACTGACACAAGCATTAGCTAAGTAAACAACCACTTAAATTGCAATTTCAAAGGAACGACTTAAAGAAACCGGTTGACCTGGATAACCTTAGGAAGACTTAAGGCGAACTTTAGGTAATTTTGCCTCAAGTAGAACTTAAGTAATACTTCTAAACACTATTAAATTTAACTATATCTCCGTTAATTCTGTTTTCAGTAACTTTATGCTTAAGTTTGCATTTCGCGTGGATATACTTAAGGCAAAGTTAATACTACTTAACTTAACTAATCCTTAAGTCGGTATTTCTGAAAACTAAGACAACTTGAATTTATTAATACAGACTTCAGCAAAGCTTGCCTTGGTTAATGCGATGTTTAGGTATATTTAAGGCAAAATTGATTTAGTCACGATCTGTTTTGCTGCTTGGGCGCTATTCCGTAGGTATAATAACTCTATGGGACTAACATTAACGAAGTTATGAATTGATTTCTTAAATTTAAGTAAATGGTAGGCCATAGCCACAGAGGATTATATTCTGTGCCATAGCGGTTCGAGTGCCAAATCGATGGTGGTAAAAGCAATAACTTTTAGATCGGGCGGCGGTGACGAAGTCATATACCCATCGAGCTCATGAATAATTCAGTTTTCATGCAATAGTTTACTATTAGGAGATGCCAAAAAACTTGGTCGGCCGACCCCTATCCTGGTGGGTTTTGCGCAGGAGGGTGACTAGTAACCTCTCTGAGACGACACTAATTACCCATCGAGCTCATGGACAAAATTATGCTTATCCGATTGGTTTTAGTTAGTGTAACGAAGTACACTCGGTCGTCCGCCGGATATCCTGGCAGGTGGTGCTGGCCAACCAAAAATGGTGGTCAAATTTTGGAGTACTTCTCACCCATCGAGCTCATGGATGAAATGTATGCCAAATCAGAGGTTAGACCTTCACCTTCAATATTTCATCGGTCGTCCTGGCCAAAGCCTGGTGGTTTCTGGCGGCCAACCAGATTTATCTGTCAAAGTAAGATCATGCGTTTCCACGTTCATCCAAATAAATACATTATTAACCTGATATATGCAGTTCTTTTAGCATGAACGTGAACGGTTCTATGGTTTAAAAGTACTTATTACAAAAAAAACTTAAAAATAATAAAATGTGTCGATACGCGGATATTTAAAAAAAAAAATTTTTTTCGTCATAACTCCGTCATTTCTATACTGGTTTGGTTGATCGCTTTATCGATCAAAAGAGTGTATTGCAGAGTTCATCCTACCAAAATTTGGTGAGGATCTGAAGAAGCGTTTCGAAGATGTACAAGTTTTAAGTGGGTCAGATTTTACTACAAAAAATACCAAACATATTTTATTCTTTTACAAAAATAATCTTCGAGTTCTATTAATTTTTCTTTCTGAAATAAAATATGTTCTTTTAAGAGGTGCCTATATAAGAAAATAAACTAGTAATCACCGCGGCGTTGCTTTCGAAAATTGTAGTTGTAAAAAAATGTTTTGTCAAGTCAAAGCTAGCTATGTTTATGTGGATGATCTAATTTAGTACATATCGTCCCCTTAGAGGGAAAAGTCACCAACTGACACATTTGGCCAAAATGAGTTATTAACACCACCGTACTCAGAATAACCTGTTCTACGTTCCCGTCTCACTCACGTTTCGATATCTGCCATACTTTCCAAGATAAAAAGGTGGAAAAGTCACTAAGTACAGCTTTTGTGTGAATTCAAACAGGAAATAATAACTAACTCCAGCTGCATTATCATCCAATATAGCTACGAGCAGTTAGTGACTTTTCCAACGTGAATAAAAATCACTAACGGTACTTGGTGACTTTTCCCTGACAAAAATAATAACTAAGTGCAATTAGTTATTTTTTCTACGGAACTATATTTCATTTTAAAAATGAACTAACCGCATTTAGTGACTTTTTGCCTAAGCCCTAATTCCGTAAGAGCCGTTAGTGATTATTTCTACTGAGAAACCGTTGAAAGCATTACACTGAAACACACCTCCCGCACCCGCCGCTCACTTCACCTGCACCCTGCGTGCGCCCACCGCTCAGTGTTGCAAACTTAGTGGATTTTCTACTAAAAATGGTGGTTTTGACCCCCTTTTAGCGTAGAAATTTTGCTTTTAGTAAGTGGTTTTGCGAGTGGTTCAATAGACTAAAATTGAGTTACAAGAGAGCTATTTTGTATTTCGTAAGGCTTGATTCGTTCTCAAAAATGTCCTTAACTTTTATTTAAGTTTATAAATGCATTATTCGATCATGTTTTTGAAATTGTCCGATTTAAAAACAGCATTCCAATTAGTAGACAGACGATTACTCAGCCACTAAGCTGATTTACTGATTATTTACATAACTAGAAAAATATTTTGTGATACAACTGTTCGCTGTCGAGACACCAGGGCCATGGGCATTCGAAGCCAAACCTTTCTTTAGGGACCTGGGATGTCCTTTACGATAAAAATAAGATAAAGGTTGTGACCTCCTCTATCCTTAGCTGTGCAGCGGAGAAATGCCGCCAGCATAATTGTCACTTTTGGTCTATACCTACATGTACGAACGGCCAGAAGCGAATAAGTTTTTCTTTGTGTAATTTCAATACTTTGTTTAGTTTAGTTATATTTTTGGACTTACACATAAATCATAAGAAAAAGGGCTCACAACTATTTTCCGAGTACACAGAGATATTCTAAAACCTCAGAACATCCATGTTTCACTATTATAGTACCGAAATTCTCTCCAGTGTGACGGGGGTGAGCCCGTCGCCACTTGTTATGGACAGTGGGTACAATACATGCCTCAAAATTGAAGCATGCAGGTTTCCTCAGGATGTTTTCCTTCACCGAAAAGCCAGTGGTGTTACAATCGTACATAAATTCAGAAAAAGTCATTGGTACGAGTCGGCCTGGACAAGGATCGAACCATCGCCTACTACATGGCAGGCAAGGTCACTCGCCACTGGACCACCACGACACGGCACTTACAAGTAAATGTTGCACAATATGTATAATAAAGGTAGCACATTACAAATATAACTACCCAATGTTTTCTTGTTTAGTGCAAAATTTTGTGATTATGATAGTAGGACCTTCTGATAGCGGTTTTCCTGTGGTTTTGAATCTGGTGGAGAGCTAATTTAACTGTTGGCAACACTGCCCCCACTTCAGTCAGATCGATCGAGCTAGCCGGTCGATGAACACCGTTGCGTTGTGTTTAAGCGTGATTTATACATTATTTCATGTGACATCATTATTCAAAGAGATTTTGATGAAAATCCTGTAGTCCTGAAGTTAAGCCCTGAACCTAACCTTCACACCGCGCTGTCACACCAGGAACAAAAACAAGGAACAAAAATTCCTGACCTTCACACAAAGGTTCCTGATACCTGACTGAAGGTGATCTTCACATTAATTTTTGTTTTTCTAGTGGCGAGTAACCTTGCCTGCCGTGCAGGAGGCGATGGTTCGATCCCCGTCTAGGCCGACTCGTACCAATGAGTTTTTCGGAATTTATGTACGATTTGTAACACCACTGGCTTTTCGGTGAAGGAAAACATCGTGATGAAACCTGCTTGCTTCAATTTCGAGGCATGTGCTGTACCCACTGTACATTATGTCCCCCCCCCTCGGGCTTCGTTGCGATTAGACGTGTTATCTGTGTCTCCGCTTTTTAAAATCTAACAACAGTGTATAAAGTCTAAAACTTAGTGAAAAAGTGTTTTGCCAGATAGATATCTTCGTTCTATATCCCTCAGAAAACAAAATCAGTGCAAATCCATCTACTTTTAGTGAAAAATACAAAAACTCTAATAAGTGTAACATTTTTGTGCAATCTCAAAGTGCAGGTAGTGATTTTTTAGCCGTGGTCCACCAGTCATTGCAACCCAGATACCTAAATAAGGTGTTCCCATATGACTAACATTTTCGCCGATATTCTATAACTACTAGTTGGTGCAACGGCTAAGACCAGCAGATTCTTTTGAAGCGTGGTTCCAGGAGTCCTAGCTTCTAATCCCGTCCAAGCCACACTATTAACTTATCTTCAAGACAAACATTTTTATTTTTATTTTTTTGCTACGAGTGGACCTAACAACGCCATCTATAATAATTGTACCATAACTCCAATAGCAACGCCATCTGCCGGAGTGATCCGAAACTAAGTACTGTTGATTCAGCGGTCAATCGATCCCAGCTCTGCTAATATTCAAGCGCACTGAACTACCTAGCGGTCGACAATAAATTCCGACAGGTGTCGCTAGCTGTATAAAAATGCAAAAACCTACGCCGCCAAAGTCTCCGTCTTCCAGAACCACAAATACCAAAAATGGTTCTGGCTCTGGACCGAAACCCACACCGCTATACAATGAAGAAAAACTGGAAAATCCAAATGTAACCCACAGAAAAAGAAAAAGAGATGATGAAGAATTAATCCGCATGGAAAACATGATGCAGTCCATGCAAAAAATGGTGTCAGACCTGGTAGCACAACAAACACAGCAAAACCAAAAATTTGACTCACTAAAAACAGCAATAGATGACATTAAAAACCAAAACAAGGAAATTCAAAAATCCGTAGATTTTATGTCTGAAAAGTATGATGAGGCGGTACAAAAAATTGAAGAACTCAGGGAAGACACATCGAAAAACAAAAGCTATATAAAGGCTCTAGAAAACAGAGTAGATTCATTGGAAAGAAACCTACGTGCCTCGGCACTAGAGCTAAAAAATATCCCCAAAGAGACCGGTGAAAACAAAGACTCCCTAACCAACTCTGTTCAAATACTAGGACAAATCATAAATCAGCCCGTCCAAAAGTCAGAAATAAAGGAAATTTTCCGCACTAAGACTAGGGCGGAAGCGGAAGGACCGGTCATTGTTGAATTTACGTCCACCTCTCTAAAAAACAGCTTCCTCCAGTCGGCAAAAAAATTCAACAGAGACAACAACCAGGATCGGCTCAACACCTCTCACTTACAAGCTCAGGGACCGAAAAAACCAATCTTCATTTCGGAGTCGCTCACTGCAAAGACCAAACGCTTATACTATCTTGGCCGTGAATTCATAAAAACCAACGACTTTGATCACTGCTGGACAGCTAATGGAAAAGTTTACATAAGGAAGAGAGAAGGTTTTCCTAGTCGGCAGATAAATGCTGAAGAAGATTTGTTAAAGCTTAATCAGGGAAAATGACTACCCTTTCTGCTATTCATATCCAAACCTAAGCATGTATCCAAAGCCATAAAGCATCTTATTAATTTTCTAATAATTATTTATCAAACTAAAAATATTAAAAATAATTCTTACTCTATCAATGCAAATAATCTACTAACCTATATTTACCTACTGTATATCGTGATGCAAGCAATAAATAAACAATATGTGTGCCCTCATTTGGTTATAATTATTGTAAATAATCTACTATCAACTTCTGATCATAATTTCTACTTACGTTTTTGTACGGAAACCATATTACTGCACTTTGAATCCCAAAATTATAAAATTCGATAATAATATTCAACAAACGATAAATCATCTTGACTCTATATCTGTCTCAATATCAGCCACCTGCGATATTGATAATTGCGTTAATATGGATCCTAACCCTAATCTGTCATTTAAGATTCTAAATCAAAATATAAGAAGCATTACTAAAAATATGGACGGCTTTCACACTCTAATGGCTAGAACCAAAGTTAGTTGGGATCTTATCGTTCTCACAGAGTGCTGGCTACCATGCACGGTTAACGTCCCCCCCCTTCCAAATTACACTACGTTTATGACATGCAATAACCTAACCCAAAATGAAGGAGTGGTACTATATGCCCGTAAAAGCTTGCAGGTTACTGTCGAGGAGCCACAGTTTCAGGATGCAAACTGTCTTGTAATCAAGATAGGAACTAATAACACCGCAGTCATAGCATTATATCGCCCCCCTGCTAACAAAAACACAACCGTTTTCTTAACATATCTAGATACTGTATTGCATAATGTAAAATCTTTCAGTAACATAATAATAGTAGGAGATATAAATATAAATATTTGTGAGGATCATCAAGATACGCAAAAGACAAACTACTTAAACCTCCTAGCCTCACACGGCCTTCTTCCCAGCCACACTCTCCCCACTCGAATCGATACCTGCCTTGATCACATTATACTAAAGACAACCCTCCCAGCACGTACATATGTAGCGCACTCAACCCTAACAGATCACGATGCAGTTATGCTGTTCCTCCTAACAAAGAAAAATCACGGTTACAAACCCCAAAAGTTCACAGTTAAAACAGACTACAGGAAAATATCTGAGGAATTGACCAAACTAGACTTCACTCCAGTCACAGAAGCGCAAGATCCAGACTACGCTGCCAGTTATATGACGAATCTAATCCACCAACTGATAGAGTCTAATACAAAGGAAAGAAAAATCCCAAATAGAAAACAAATAATCAAACCCTGGATTACCCCGGGACTGCTGCGCTGTATGCGTCACAGAGACAAACTTCACTTAAAAGTTAAAAAAAATCCTAGCGATGAAACAGCCAAAACTGTATATGTCCGGTACAGAAATTTTTGCAACAAACTGCTTAAGAAGGTCAAAAGAGACTTCGAAAAAAACGAAATAAGACTTGCGGGATCAAATAATAAAAAATTGTGGGAGGCCATTAACTCAATCACAAATAGAAAAAAAACTGTTGAACATCCAACAAAATTGCTGGCCTCTTGTCTGAACCCACAATTAGCCGTTGATGAGGTTAACTCTCATTTTGCTAGTGTTGGGAAAACCCTCGCAGAAAAGCTGCTAAGGGGATCTGCTTCGCCCACTCATGTCAGACGAGAGCCACTACTGCACTCTATGGTCTTGCTCCCAACGGATGAAACGGAGATAGAGTCGCTTATAATGTCTTTGCGAAACAACTGTGCTGTGGGTTGGGATAAAATATCGACAAATCTTATCAAAGAGCATAAAAGTTTATTAATTCCTCCACTCACACACGTTTGCAATCTAGCACTGAGCACGGGTGTCTTCCCCAAAGTGTTCAAAAAGTCTCTTATACATCCTATATATAAGAGTGGAGACAGGGATCGTGTCACGAACTATAGACCTATCGCTATCCTACCAGCATTGTCAAAAATTCTAGAAAAGATTATGAATAAAAGACTAACGCATTATCTCAAGATAAACAATATTCTCTCTCCGGCTCAATTTGGTTTTCGGTCTGGAAAATCAACATCAGACGCCGTCCATGACTTAACAAATTTTGTCGTCACAGAAATGGATAAAAAACAGAAAGTACTAGCTGTCTTCCTGGACCTGGCAAAAGCTTTTGACACGATCTCTGTCCCAATCCTGGTTCGGAAGATGGAGTGGCTTGGTATAAGAGGAAATCAGTTGAAACTCTTCAAAAGTTATCTCACGGATCGGTCGCAATGCGTAAAAATAGACAAATTTGTGAGCAAAGAGATGCCTATCACCTACGGGGCCCCCCAGGGTAGTATCCTCGCTCCGGCCCTATTTTTGCTCTATATAAACGACCTGTGTAATCTTCAGATTCCAAACACCAAGATCATTACATTTGCTGATGACACTGTCCTTCTGTTCACCGCAAGTACATGGCACGAAGTCCACTCTATAGCCCAATCAGGTCTTAATGTGGTCACCAAATGGTTGCGAGACAACATCCTGACGTTAAACGCTGATAAGACGAAATACATCACCTTCACAATGAGGAACTACAAGCGCTTATCCCTGTCCCCTTATTCCATTACTGCACACTCTTGTGCCTTTCCATATAGTGTGGACTGCTCATGTACACAATTGCAAAGAGTTAAAACATTAAAATATCTTGGAGTTCTGATAGACAACAACCTTAATTTCCAAGCTCATTAGACCGATAGCGCTAGGTTTTGAGGTTTCAAAAACTCTAAAGTTTTTTGTTTTTTGCATATAGGTTCCGGACCATGTGTAAAACGTAATACATAAGTTTGTGTCATTTTAGGTACTTGCATAGGTAGAAATTTAGGTATTTGTATTTTCGATCAGTATTGGACGAAAAGAAAATTATAGATGAAAAGTTTACTTTCAGGATAATAACGAAGTAGTAACTGATGTACATAGGCATTTTGTGTCGTCTCTGTCCACGGAAATCCAAATATTTAACCAGTACCTAACATGTCGCCCAACTAGCTCAAAAAAATATTACAATAGGTTTAATAGGTGTGACGCGTTTTAGAGTACTGATATCTGTTGTTTATAATATTTTGTGTCGAATTCATCCACGAAGTTTACAGATATTTAATTTTTTTATCTCAACACCCTGTAAAATCCACAAAAGAAAATGCAAGTTCTTCGAGTTTACGTGTTTTGATTATTATAGTGTAACAAAACACTATTCATAATTTGTGCTGTTTTTATCCACGAAATCTTATTATTTGAACAAAATATCAGACTTCTTCGCACGAGGGCGAACGCGGGGAAGAGCGCGGGCGCGGGCGGCGAGCACCGGCCGGCCCGATGCGCGGCGCGTGTTTTCTTCGTACTCGGTGCAAGTTGTGACAAAATAAGTGCGTGCGTTATTATTAATTTAAATTAGATTTGAGATTTGATTGATTTAAAAGTTAGTTATGATTGTGAAGCTATGAAAGACTAAAATGGAGGTTGAATATAATGTGTTATGTGGTCTCATTATATACCTACCTATCTCTCTCTCTCTCTCTCTCTCTCTCTCGCTCTCTCTCTCTCTCTCTCGTCTATGTAATCTGAGGCGTAGGTACATAAGCGACAATGCGGCTATCGTCATAGTGGTTGTTATCCGATTAAGCTTGTTTAGGTATCTATGGACCATAATCCACTTTGTGAATTTTTTTCAGATTTTTCTGATGAATATCCGCCGACTTAGATAAACGTGTAATGTATAATGATACTTTATTCCCAGTCGATAGTAAAAAAAATCTGGAATACCTAGTATAAACACTATGTTTATCGCTAAAATATTTTTCATGTTATTAACATAACAACATCAAGCTACGCAAAACCAAAATAGGCTGGCTGCGCGTAGGTAGAGTAGTACTATAGGTACAGGGTGTAAGTGACAGCCTAGCAAATACTGAAACGGTGAACTCAGACCATCAAACTGGACAACTTTCACTATGGAGCCTACCTCAGGAAACTCAGCTGTCCCATACAAAACTGCTGTGCCTACCCGACTAAAAAGTATGGGACAGTAGATTTTTTTCGCGTTTCCTGAGGTAGGCTCCATAGTGAAAGTTGTTCAGTTTTATGGTCGGAGTTCACCGTTTCGGTATTTGCTAGGCTGTCACTTACACCGACCGACGCGAGCTTATGTTTTTTTGCGTAGTTTGATGTCGCCGTGTGTACATTGCGTCTTTATTCCAGGGAACTTTTGTTGTAGTTTATAACAGCAATGATTATTTTTGTACTTATGTTGAAAATAGCATAAGCATAAGAATAATATTCTTATGCTTATGCTATTTTCAACATATAATAATCTATGAATAATATCTATGACTGCTCATTCGGGGAATTTAGTCGTGAGCATAATATGCTCACGACTAAATTCCCCGAATGAGCAGTCATAGATATTCTGAAACCTCAGAACATCAACGTATCACTACAACTTAGTACCTAGTAGTATTTTGGGAATGTTTAACGGTTACCATTATTACAGTTTAATTCTCACAAAATTATCCTCGATGTGCCCACCGCAATGTTTAATATGCTACATATTTAAAATGGTATGCAAATTGCAATTAAAATATAGAAGAGGCATGTTTTATGGTGCAGTGAACTGATAAGTCTGTTTATTGATGATTATGACGACCCGGTTGGTGTAATGGTTACCACGCCGGACTGCCAAACCGGACCGGACTGGTCCTGGGTTCGAATCCCGGTTCGGTCATGGATGTTATATGTTCGTGCCGTTGTTGTATGGTTTCCATAATAAAAGCCTTTAGTGCTACTTTGGGATCATTACAATGTATGTGCCTGTGAGCGTTATTTATTTATTATGAAACAAAAAAACTTGGTACTCGTAAAATATTCTACAAGGCTTCTTGAAGGCATTGTGTTATACAAGACTAGTATTGAAATATTTATTTCTTCAATGGATATTTCGGTTTTATTCCAGGGAAATTTCATTTCGTTTATGACGTCAATGTGTATTACATAAATTATTTCGGAAAATTTTTTACGGTTATCGCTATTGCAATTTTATTCCATCAAAAACATTCTTAAAGTTTTGAAGGACTTTACAAGGCTATTAAAATGATGACGTTTATATCGTCAATGGACATTGTGGTTTTATTCTAGGGAACTTTCATTTCAGGTTATTACAGTGATGTATATTGCATGACTTATTTTAGAAATATTTTACTGTTATTACAATTTCATTCCTTCAAAAACATTTTAAAACGTTTAGGCACTGTACTTTACAAGGTTAGTTTTAAAATTTTGATTTCGTCAACGGACATTGCGGTTTTATTACAGGGTTTTACAGCAATGTTTATAACTATGACCGTCTATGATTTGATACCTACTATTCATAGTCAAAATTCATCCTCATTCTTCTTCTGCTTTCCCCACAATAATAAAAAGAAACTTAAAATAAAGATTCGCATAACTCCGACAAAATAAAATCCATTATGAGTTAAGAAAACCACCTGCCTGGGTGGAAGAAAGCCTACAGTTTAAAATAAAGAACTTTAGCAAATTAGATTTCCTGTTTTCTTAGAGAACGCAAGAAATAATCACAATACAAAAAAACCTTTTTTTCCTTAATTATCAGCCTATCATCGTCCACTGCTGATCTCCCAAGGTGCGCCAAAAAAATCTATTCTCGGTTTTTCTCATCCAGTCGCTCCCCACTTCCTTTTTAGGTCGTCTGTCCAGCGGGTAGCAGTTCGTCCCACACTACGCTTATACCCCATCGCAGTTCTTTGACAGATATTACCAGCCCACCACTTTAGCTTGCAAATTTTCTGAGATGATGTGATCTCCTAGAGAAAAACCGAGCGTAGCTCTCTCCATAGCTCGACTTTGAATTGATGAACTAGTCCTATCGTCAGGGCCCACGTTTCCACACCATAGGTCATCATTGGCAGGATTGAACACTTTCGTTTTGATTCATTGTGGTAGGGCCAAGGAGATTATTATGACGGAGTTTCATGAAAGCAGCCCATTCTAGTTGGATACGGCTAGCGGCCTCCTTGTCGAAGTTGTTTCTACCTAGTCTTATAGTCTGTCCAAGGTAGATAGTCTTGCAACTTCTAACGCCGCCTCACCGAAGTATAGGTATTCCGCCTCTGGTTCGGCAAGATAATTAAACATGAATTTCGTTTTGTGTTCATGCCGTGACTGACCCTTCGGGAAGCGGCATTAAGGTCGCTAAGCATCCCACTGAGGTCCTGCAGCGATTCTACCATGACGATAATGTCAGCGGCAAAACGCAGGTGTGAGAAGTACTCGCCATTCATACATAATATGCCCCGTCCTTTACTTAATCCGTACTTTTCCTTAATGAACTGTAAACCCTGTGCAGAAACATTTCAATTCAAAGCTAGTCATACTTAATAAAAGTCTGCGGGAACTTCGTACTCAGTCAACCGCTGCCGACCGGGTCCGTCCCCGTTGTTCGATATGATCTCAACACGAAGTTCGTACGCGTGCGTGGGCCGTCATGCGCCTTTCATTGTGAAAGAAAACTCGGAGACGATCACTGTCTAGAATTGTGTTCCAAATTATTTTCAGGTTTATCTGGAGTATGTGTAAAGTAATGTGATTGAATTTCCAGGGCCTTATTCCTGGTATCCCTAGAAAGGTTCCCCACATAATTGGTGACCCCGACCTGATCAGTCAATAACGGAAGATAACCAGACGCCAGAGCCGCATCGTGCAAATGCGACACCATCAGCAAGGCCGCACTCATCATCGGGGGCCCCCTGCCGAGTTAGCATAAAGGTACCCAAATTCTCCAATTCATCCTGGCCAGGATAACTGAAGAGCGCACCAAGTTCTACCACGTAATATCGCAGCTGGAGAACCAACAGCTAGGCGTTATAATGACGCCACCAGAGACGGACAAATACGGCAAGCTAACTCGGCAACCGGAGCGCAGCCGGCGCCGACTGCAGACTGACTGACTTTCGATACTCGAAAGAACCTGGTTTTAATTCCCGAAGTACCGGTGCTAGGTAGATTAATATACATAATTTCCGGTATTTTCGGTACTGGGATTTCCCGGAAGCATCAGTGATAACAGTAGCTCATTGCTGTTAAGTTTGACTGTCTTATACAAAAACATTGGCTTGTCATGTGTCATTATATTAATTTTACTTAGATAGGTACTATAACGACCCCTCTGGCCTCAATTGTCGTAAACGCCAAAAATGACTTTTTACAGGGGAATACACCGATCGATAGAGCGAAAAAAAATAAACAAAACTGCATTATTAACACATTTTGGCCAAAAATGGCGTTTACGACAATTGAGGCCAGAGGGGTCGATAAGTAGACTCTTAATCTTCTTACCGACAATCTTTGGGTTTAATCAGAAATAAATTATTATTTTATATAATTTTAAGACGTTTTAAAAGTGAATTGAGTCAACAAGTCAACAGTACGAAAAAACTTGTACCTGTACAGTAAAATACAGTAATATAAGTTGTATGCTACTATTGCTGAAACAAACTTTTAAAAATGTTCCGGGAATAAAACCGCAATGGCATGGCGCGCTTTCCGAAATAGTTATAGCGGTAGTCAAAAATTCCTGCAAATGGTGTTAAAAGCATGAAAATCAGAACGATTGATCTTTAGGCCATATAAATCATTTGACCCGTAGCACCAAAAAAAAAATTAAGAAGGAGAGGAGTTATGACGTCATCTTTTTTTTGCCTGGGAAAAAGTTTTTTTTTTGTTCGGAAACCTATCGTGTGTGGTATCAAATGAAAGGGCTTTCTGCGCCAATTCTAAAAATATATCACTTCATTACATTTCAATCACGTGTTTTAAATTAAAATAAAAATCATTTTCAAACCATCCCAAGTTCCTCCTCCAAATACGATACGGATGATTTTTTTTTTTGTAAAATATACCTCAAATGATACCTGATATCCTCATATCTAACACTAAGAAAGCAAATTTGAAAATATTTACATTTAGTCGAATAACATTTCCTCAGCCTGATCTTGTATCTGAAGAGGAGTTATAAGAGGAGTTAGTTCCTGAAATGTTATGATGGAATATATTTCTAGAACCTGCGCAGAAAGCCCTTTCATTTGCACACGATAGAGTTCAGAACAAAAAAAAATTGTTTATACAAAAAATAGATGACATCAAAACTCCTCTCCTTTTTTTTTGGTGCTTCATGTCAAATTGATTTATTTGTACTTAAGATCAATCGTTCCGATTTTCATGCTTTTAACACCATTTGCAGCATATTACTGAATTTCGCGGTATACCGCTAAGACTTAAGCTCGCCACGCTACGCCACTTTAATGATACAGCAATGTTGTTTTTAATTATTTCTTTCAGATTCGTTTTACCCAATCAACCATTGATTGGGTAAAAAATAACACACCTTTTGGCATATAAATTTGAACTACTTTTGAACATATTGAGTGATTTTACGTTTTTTTTTTTGGCAAAACAGAATTTGTCAATTGCTGTTTTATTCCACTAAGCCTTCGCTAGGTACCTATCAGAAACTACTCCGTCAGACTGGTCAAGTGAAAACCCTCACCGCACATAACAAAAATATCGAGTAATTGTATTTACTTCGTGTATATTTTGTTTTGCTGACTGTAAACTAGGTACCTACTCGAAGCGGGGCGCGCGCGGGACATCGAGAAGCGGTATAGCGAAAAAGCCGCTAGTACCTAAGATAAGTAGATGCCAATATTAGTTCAAATTCGAAGCGCCAATCTAAAATAATATTGACCACATTGACCTTTGATATTCGTAGATATTATTTTTATCTATAGTTGGGTTAGGTATGACATTTTGTCATTACGTTAGCGGATATAAGAGTCAATCAATACTCAATATAATACGTAGGTAGTACCTATATAGGTAATTTGAGGTAATTTGTTTAAAAACGCTTCGCATCGAAGAAATCGTAACGTAACGAACAAACACTGTGCGTGCTTATATGCCCCCCGCCTGCCGCCTCCGCCTGCCCGCGTCCGCCCGCTTCGACCGCAAGATTCTTTTTGTGATATATTCATTTAATAAAATATAAATATCGTGCATGAAAATGACACAACTTTACAATGTACATTTTTTATGCATATAAGATATTGAATATGTGAACTCTAATAATTGTAATATTTTTTTGAAGCGATTATAGCTTGAAAACACGAAATAATTAAAAATCTTAAAATTGCGAGCACTAATTTGGCACAAATTTGTTAAATAGGCATATCTAAGTGATCTGGGAAAGGAAATAGCAATTTCACTAATTTGGATTTTTTTTTGGCTCTGTTTTTACATGATGACCGGGGGGCAGTTTGCACTGGACGAAGATGACACAAACTGGGTTTGCACACTCCGCAGGCTACCCTAGATATGATACCATAATTATTTTAAACTTTAAATCAATTTTGCCAGTTTTGATTTGAATAAAAAGAATCAACCACAAATCATCAAATTACTGAAAATGCAAGTGACAGATGTGACACAAAACTTGATAATAAGCTTCATATGTACAACTGTATCCACAGGCAAGAAATAAGCAACTTTAGAATTATTGAAACTTATGACATCAAAATAAGCCAGCGCTATCGGACATAGATGTACTCTCCAATAGACTGCGCAAGCTAATATATGTTTTTAAGAACCTGAGACACGTGACTGACGCAAAGATCTTGAAATCAGTATACTACGCTCTCTGCCAATCGCTGTTAACATACTGCATCAGCTCGTGGGGAGGCGCACCAAAAACCGTTCTGCTGCAGCTCGAAAGAACACAGAGAGCAATTCTGAAGGTAGGCGCGTTTCTACCATTCCGCTACCCAACTACAGACTTATACAAAAACACAAAAGTCCTGACTGTACGGCAGCTATTTATCCTACAAACAATACTTAGGCAGCATTGTCTCCTGAAATTCAACTCCTCCTCTGAATCTGCAAGCAAGAGACGATATGACCCAGTATCCTGTTTTGATCTACGGCTCTCCACCATATTTTCAAACAGATTTTTTTGTTTCTTGGGAGGCTACATATATAATAAAATAAATAAAAAACTAGAGATATTTTCCCTTCCCAAGTACTCCTGTAAACAGAAAACATCCCTATGGCTCCAAGGTCTAGACTACGACTCTACCGAACAAATTCTTGTCCCTGTAACATAATACTACTATATAAAACGTTTTTTGGCACACAACTATAAAATAAAACAAAAAATTAAAATACGCAACATAATTAATTATACTAACAATACTAACATCTTAGAATCTAAAGTTTCAACCACAATTATACACCATGCTATTGTATCGAACTGTACCTAAATCTGTAAGCTGTAATACCTATTCAATTCACTGTCCGAGGGGTGGAGACCTGATGTCCAGAACCGACAGACTCGAAATCGGGCTTAGTTTCAGGCATCAGTCTCCCACAATCTTTTTGTACCTACTAATGTAATATGTACCTCATAAATTGTATAACTTTATTGATTGTGGTGAGAAATAAATATGTTTTTATTATTTATTATTATTATTATTATAAGTGGCGATGGGCTCACCCCCCGTCACACTGGACAGAGTTTCGGTACTACTGGTGAAACGTGGATGTTTTGAGGTTATAGAATATCTCTGACTACCCCTTCGGGGAATATAGTCGTGAGCATTATGCTTATGCTATGCTTAAATAACTTTTAGTAATATTAAAGACACAAAATAATAGTGTTAGTTAAATTGGACACTCATAAACCTGCATTTCCAAATTGCATAAAGTCACCAACAACATGACAAAAGTCACTAACGATTTATTTGGCAAAAATGTGTTGGATGGAAAACTAACTATCCTATTTTTCGTCTTTCGTGTGATAATTAGAGGTCTACACTTTACTTTACAAAATGGGGATTAAATAAACGATTACTTTGTACTTACAAAAAATTAAATATATCAAAATGTGACGTTGTTATGACGTTTTAAACTTAAAACCTCAATATCTCAAAACTATGCACATGTCAGTTAGTGACTTTTCCCTCTAAGGGGACGATATATCAGTTCTAACCTGTGGTTCTAACATTATTCGCTGAAACTGTATTAAAGGGATGATCACACGACCAAACTGAACAACTCTTATTATGGGTCCAACATCGAAATCGCTAAAAAACCAGCTCTCTCATACATTCAGATTCCAGTCGAGTTAGGTTTGCAGTTTTGTATAGGACAGCTGTTTTTTTAAGCTATTTCAATGTTGGTCCCATAGAAAATTTTGTTCAATTTGGTGGTGTGATCATCTTTTGAAACAGTTTCAGCTAATTATGTTAAAACTCTGATATGTACTAAATTAGATCATCCACATAAACATAGCTAGCTTTGACTTGACGAAACATTTTTTTACAACTAAAATTTTCGAAAGCAACGCCGCAGTGATTACTAGTTTATTTTCTTATATAGGCAACTCTTAAAAGAACATATTTTATTTCAGAAAGAAAAATTAATAGAACACGAAGATTATTTTCGTAAAAGAATAAAATATGTTTGGTATTTTTTGTAGTTAAATCTGACCCACTTAAAACTTGTACATCTTCGACACGCTTCTTCAGATCCTCACCAAATTTTGGTAGGATGAACTCTGCAATACACTCTTTTGATCGATAAAGCGATCAACCAAACCAGTATAGAAATGACGGAATTATGACGAAAAAAAAATTTTTTTTTTTAAATCGCCGCGTATCGACACATTTTATTATTTTTAAGTTTTTTTTGTAATAAGTACTTTTAAACCATAGAACCGTTCACGTTCATGCTAAAAGAACTGCATATATCAGGTTAATAATGTAATTATTTGGATGAACGTGGAAACGCATGATCTTACTTTGACAGATAAATCTGGTTGGCCGCCAGAAACCACCAGGCTTTGGCCAGGACGACCGATGAAATATTGAAGGTGAAGGTCTAACCTCTGATTTGGCATACATTTCATCCATGAGCTCGATGGGTGAGAAGTACTACAAAATTTGACCACCATTTTTGGTTGGCCAGCACCACCTGCCAGGATATCCGGCGGACGACCGAGTGTACTTCGTTACACTAACTAAAACCAATCGGATAAGCATAATTTTGTCCATGAGCTCGATGGGTAATTAGTGTCGTCTCAGAGAGGTTACTAGTCACCCTCCTGCGCAAAACCCACCAGGATAGGGGTCGGCCGACCAAGTTTTTTCGCATCTCCTAATAGTAAACTATCGCATGAAAACTGAATTATTCATAAGCTCGATGGGTATATGACTTCGTCACCGCCGCCCGAACTATTTGTCGCGAATACTACATTTAAATAATTAAATTTAAGAAATCAAAAAACCCGTCTGCGTAAAAAGTGTACTTTAAATAAAAACTGAAAAGAAAAAAACAAGTCCAGTAGTCCAGAATTCTGTTATGTAATTATAGAAGCGACTTTAACAGTCGGGACCCATTAAAAATTCTAGACCGGATAAAATTTTCCGAATAATGAATACGCAGAAAGACAAATTTACGCACACAAGAGTAATCAATTTTTGGCTTCATTTGACAACTCCTGTCAGGCCCTCTATTCCGTAGGTATAATAACTCTATGGGACTAACATGAACGAAGTTATGAATTTTTTTCTGAAATCGCAAAAGTTTTTCGGGCCTAGTGTAAAGTTTGCCTTTTGTGGGTTACAGCGTTTCCGCTTTCCAGCGTCGATATTTGGACCAGTTAGGAGACAAATAAACTAAAAGTCTCACCCCTCTGACGTACACCCGAGGAGGAGGGGGGGGGGGGGGGGGGGGGGGTTAGTCTTTGGGGGGGGGGGGGGGGCACAAAGAAGGTCCCGTTTTTTGGTTTTTGGCTTAAATCTCGAAATCTATGAGTTGTATTGAAAAGTTTTATAGGTACAAATTACACCTGATAAAATCTCCTACAAAACAAGTTTAATGAACTTTTGTCATAGTTTTATGTCTTATGTCTTTTGTCACTTTGAGAGATACATCAGGGCCGAGACAGTAACTACTAACTATTAAACAGCATTTTATAAATTACTAGTGTTTACTTGCGACTTCGTCCGCAAAAATTATATACCAGATTTTAAGTCAGACCATAAGCTATCAAACAATAAAAGTTTCATCAAAATCGGTTCAGTAGTTTTTGCGTGATGCCCGAACAAACAAACAAACAAACAGACAGTCAAAATTTCTAAAAAAGGTTGATTTCGAGTCAGGGATAACTAAAAACCATATCGTAATCATTTTTTTGTAAATATCTTCAATGTACAGACACACTTAATTTACAGTTTTATAATAGTTTAGATTAGATGAAATTTGTATGGCGACCCGCATGAAAGTTGAAGATAATACGAAAATGATTTCATATTCTTAATCAGCGACCCCGAATATCCCCGGATATAAATTCCTTCAATTTTCTTCTTTCAACTTTCAATTCAAATTCAGTCCATTCGGCGAACCTTTTAAAGCTGCTCTGGCGTTTAAAAATTTCCTTGGCAGCCATCTGGGATATAGATATTTTGGACCGTATATTTCACCGCCAACCAAATTTGATCAGGGTCTTCTATAACATTTGTTTGAGGTCCTCTATAACCCTGTCTGTCGTAGTTTCCACAGGCCGTTGACATCATCCGGCGTCGATCTTTCGAGTTTTCCCTGTATCACCAGAGCATCCACATAATGATCCCTAATGTTATCCTTGTACCGTAGGAGGAACCCACAGATAAATTGGAGGTATCTGGTCGATTCCCACTTTCCATAGGTAAGTCGATAGATACCCGGTTAGTTGTTCGCCGGGTTCCCCCCAACCAACGTATAGTAAAATAATTTTGGGGATCATAATAAGGATACCCTGGTGATAAAAGGAATTATTCGACTTCCTCAGAAGGTCGATTCCTGAAGGATGAGGTCAAAAGCCCGCTGAAACTATAACAGTTAGGTATGGACCTCGAACAAATGTCATTGTGGACCCACGGACTTGAAAGAAATACGGACCGAATATTGCACTAAAAAGATGTGAAGCATGCAAGGTAATACAAACTCGTTTGTTCTACAAGGGACCTACACGCACACAGATGCACTAGCTCTAGGCGCAGGTACTACAACCCACCACCTTATGTACCGCGTGACAGCACGCACACAAAAGAAATGGGTGCTTCACTCATGATTAGACGAGATTACCTCAGGTTTTTCTTTTAAGTCTGTATGTGGACTCTGGTCAGATATGGGTGGCGGTGAAAAAAATGAAGAATTGCGAAATCCAAGATGGCTGCCATGGAAATTTCAAACGCCAAAGCAGCTTTTAAAGGAGCGAACCGACTAATAATTTGTATCCGGGGGTTTTAGGGGTTGCTGATTAAGAATATGAAATCATTTTGTTTTTATCTTGGGAACGCGACATGGAGGACCTTTGGGTGAGTCTCAAGATCCCTGATGGTGCCACATTCAAACGTGTTAATCTGTGTGCCGTATACCTGCAGTCACCTATTTCACAACTGGCTTTGGATTCGTTTCTAGAGAGTGCTTCCACAGTGATAGATAACACACCCAGTGAAACTATAATTCTCGGGGACTTCAACCTGGGCTTTATTAATTGGGAGATAGATGACCAAACAAATAATGTGTCTGCTTCAAACTACAATAACAACCTGGGCTATTCTCTAATTGACTTCATGTCGCTAAACCACTTAGACCAGTTAAACTATGTTAAAAATCATCTGGATAGAACATTAGATTTAGTATTATGTAATTTTAAAGGTGGAAGAGTCGAAAAAGCTTTGACTCCACTTTCTAAAGTGGACGTCCATCACCCTCCTATCGACATAACCTTAAACTTTAGGAATCAGGCAGTACTGAAAAGTAAACTATTTACTAGGCTTAACTTTAAAAGGGCAGACTATGAATTTGTTAATCGCAAACTAAGTAACACTCAGTGGGATCATGTCTTTATGCACTGTTCTGATGTTAATGCTATGGTTGCTGCTTTCTACAACAATATTCGCGCAGTTATTGAGGAAACTGTACCAAAATGTAAGCCTCGTAATTTAAATTACCCCGTTTGGTTCCCAAATCATCTAATAAAATTGTTGAATGAGAAGGAAAAGTTAAGGAAGCGCTTCAAAACCTACAAAAATCCGCGCGATGAATTAGAATACAGGTTGTTGAGCGACAGGGCCCGTGTGGTAATTGATAAATGTTACTCATCATATACAAAAAGTATTGAATTAGCCATTCCACATAACCCCAAGAAGTTCTGGTCCTTCGTAAACGCGAAAAAAAAAAGTTGTGCCTCGATACCATCTGAGATGAAAATGGACAATACGGTTGCATCCTCCGGAGAAGATATAGCAAGTCTTTTTGCCTCCCAATTCTCATCTAGGTACTTACACACCACCGGACAACCGACCAAAAACCCCAGAACCTGATTATGCATGCCTATTCCCGCAACATACATTAGGAGGAGTTCAATTCAGAGAACGCGAAGTATTAACGGTTCTAAAAAAACTGGACCCGAATAAAGGGGCCGGACCGGATGGTTTACCGCCATTTTTCATCAAGAAGTGTGCACACAGCCTTGCGTACCCGTTAAGTCTCATCTTTAACAAATCAGTTTCTACAGCAGTATTTCCAACTGAATGGAAGATTGCAAATGTTGTACCAATCTACAAGAAAGGCGACCAAACCGACACAAAGAACTACCGACCTATCTCAATTTTATCTATATTTTCTAAAGTTTTAGAGTCCCTTGTTTGTCCCATTCTAACATCTCACATGAAGCTCCTGTTGAAACCTCAACAACATGGTTTCTGTACCAACAAATCCACAGTCAGCAACCTTATATCGTATGTTAATACTATAAGCAAACAGATGGATCGCCGAGTACAGACTGACGCCATTTACACCGACTTTAGCAGTGCATTTGACAAAGTAGACCACACTATCTTGCTACGGAAACTGTCGACTTATGGAGTTCATGGATTGATGCTTCGGTGGTTCCAGTCATATTTATTGGATAGGCAACAGAAAGTTGTAGTCAAAGGGTTTACTTCGTCGTTGTACCAGGCATCATCAGGTGTGCCTCAGGGATCACACTTGGGTCCAATTCTGTTCCTCGTCTTTGTCAACGATATAGTCGATGTCATTTTGGCAAGTGAGTGTTCTCTCTTTGCTGACGATCTGAAGCTTTATCGATCAATCTCTAGCCCCGAAGATGTCATGTTGTTGCAGCGCGATTTGGAAGCTGTATAGGAGTGGTGCATTAATAATAAAATGATGCTCAATGTCAGTAAATGTTATCACATAACTTTCACCAAAAACAAAAATGTGATCCCCTCCATTTACTACCTTAACGGAATACAGCTTCAAAGTGTTAACACCATACGTGACCTAGGTATTCTACTGGATAGCAAGCTGTCGTTCATACCGCATGTTGACAGCATCGTCGCTAAAGCTTCGAAAATGCTAGGATTTATCAAAAGGACTTGTCTGGATTTTAAGGGAATCCTCCCTCTAAAAATTCTATACAATTCATTTGTCCGTGGCACACTTGAATATGCATCCCCTGCCTGGAACCCTTCATACAAGTCACATATCAGCCGTATCGAACGAGTTCAGCGCAATTTCACAAAACATCTAGTCTTTAGACAGAGATGTTGCCCCTATGATTCCAGTTACCAACGGAGGTTGAACCACTTACGATTGGAGACCCTAGAACACCGTAGAATTGTCATAGACTTGGTAACACTTCAAAAGATCATCGGGGGTAGACTTCTTATTCCAGAGTTACTCAGCGAAATAAATATAGCCGTTCCCCGCCGATGTTGTGTTAGAAAAGCCAGGAATCGTGTGATTTTCTGTACACCTACGTTCCGAACTTACATGAGACTCACAGCTCCACTTAGTCGAATGATGATCTCCTACAATAATCTGCATAATCTCAACCATAGCATTGACATATTTTTTAATACGCAAGATCAATTTAAAAAAACGATCGTGGCCACCAATTCACACTATCCCTAACCTAACATAAAAACTCCCATATTTTCAACAAACACTTCTGATATTTTAACCCGTACCGCGATAGAGCTCAGCCAACAAAAAAACGCACGCGTGTCGCGGTGTTGGAGGACATGATAACATTTTTTACCACGTTTTAGAAAAATGTATTTTTCGAGGTTATTTTATGAAATTATGGCAATAAATTATATATCTACGTAAAGTAAATAAGATGCCCTATCATTCTAATCACCTTTTTTTCTATGCTTGGACTTACCTTATGAAATATTCCGTGTTCTTTGACACCATTTCACAAAATAATTTCACACAAACACCACCTCGACTTTCTCCCAATTTTACACCTAATTACACTTAACAACGTACAAAACCTTTATGATAATCTAAAAGATCATAATATTACGAGCTATTTATAAACAACACTTGTTTATAAAAACAATTGAAACACGTCATAAACATTGAAAAACATCGGCGCCATGTTCGCGCGTCATGGCGGTTGCTGTGACTCGTCCGAATATATTTTTTATTATAGACTACCGTGCGTTTCGTTTTTCACAGATTTGTACTCAAACGAACCCAATGAAACCAATAAATCTAATGGAAATATAAAAAGTATGGTGAAACGAAACGCCACGCCATAAATCGCAAGCCAATCAGAGCGGTCGGCTTATGCCCACCCGTGTGTCCATACGACACGCTAGACCAAAAAATCTTCCGCCCACCCGTGTGTCCCTACGACATTCAATGGGTTAATAGATAATAATATGTATAATGTCCTCTTCCATTAGAATAATTTAATTTAATTTATTTAATTTCATTTCATTTAGTTCAAATTTAAAAATTTAAGTGTCTAAGATTTAATAAATTTATCATTATTATTTACCTACATTTTAATCTAATATAATGTTACAATGTGATACATTTTATTTTATTTTGATATTATAACTGATATATTTTTACCAGTATTTTAAATTGAAATTGATTTGAGTTTTTATTATGTTTGAATTGTTATTTGACTAATTTATATCACGTTAATTTTGTTTGGAATGTTTAAATATTATGTAGGTTGTGAAATGAAATTGATAAAGTGATGTTCAAATAAGTAATTTAATCTAATATTGTACCATACTTAATCCTTCTTTTTTTTAATTTATATTGCATACCTTATTTCATTTGGCTAACTGTTGATGCATACGAAAGCTGTGTATACCTTTAGGGCTTGTCCGGACAGCGATTTTTTTTCGCGCGATTTTATTTTCGCAATTCTGTAACATACGCCTCTTTTCACATAGGATGACTTCTGACAGGTCTGTTACGTCAAGGCACTAAGTACGAAAATTGCTTGTTTCACGCGTCTTCCTATGTTGAACGGATTATAGATGTATTCGCACATACGGAAAAAATCCGGAGCTTTGTTGCAAAACTGCGGTTTTTTTCCGCGGTATTGTGCATCACGATGGCGGGATCAAATCTTCTATTCAAAATTTGGTATATCGGTAACGTAGTACCTACTCCATTCAACTGTCCCATATATTTTGGTCGTGTAGGATTGCAGCTTTGTATGGAACAACCATTTTTTTTATCTTGATGTTGGTCCCATAAAGATTTTCAGTTCGATGGTCTGAAACCCCTTAAAATCCACTGCCTGACGGGCAGTGTCGCGCGTAATTGATTAGGTACATTTCGTACTTTAATTAATAATTGAACGAAAGTAATTAAGGATGTTTTCTCCTCGACACGTTTGAAAGCTGGCATTATCCTCACCCTATATAAAAGAATGTAAAAAATATTATACCGCAGTCGTAAAGCTGGCTGGACCCTTGTAACAGAGTTAAAAATATACCTTTTCTTATAAAAAGCGAAAATATTTGGTGAGGATAATGATAGCGTTCAAACGCTGAGGACTAACACCCTTGAAATACTTGTAATTAATTGAATTATTAGTAATTGAAATAATACAACTAATTTTGTAAGGCTCTCCTATAAAACTGACGCGGATACTTTTGATAAGAAATAAAAAACAAACCAAAAAAGTTATTGAGAAATAACTTTTCAATAATTATTAGTAATTTTTAATTATAGTCTACAATTACAATTAGTAATTGGTAATTAGTAGTTAATCGTATTTTGCCCAACACTGGTATCTACTACGTTACCGATAAGATAAATTTTGAATCGAGGATTTTGATCCTGCCATCTTGATGCTCACACTCAATCAATGGAACACACAATGACACAACAAAGCAAGCCGCGCGCCGCCGCCGCCGGCCGCTCTCACGCACACACACGCAACCGTATTGAGTAAACTCTACAGTGATGATACCTACTTGATACTTGTTTTTTTTTTTTTTAAAACGTCTACTTGGGTAAGTACTTTTTTTTGGTAAAGTAATTTATTTAACATTTAAATCTAAACTATAATAAAAGTGTGTCTGTACGCACGGCGACAGATCAATCTACCCTTAGTTGGACTTTATATCCATAAACATAGAGTTCAACAATGGGTAGGTTGATCTGTCGCCGTGTGTACATTGAAGATTTTACAAAAAAAAAGATTACGATATGGTTTTTAGGTATCCCTGACTCGAAATCAACCTTTTTTAGAAATTTTGTCTGTCTGTTTGTTTGTTTGTTTGTTCGCGCATCACGCAAAAACTACTGAACCGATTTTGATAAAACTTGTTTTGTTTGATAGTTTATGATCTGACTTAAAATCTGTTATACAGGGTGTAAGTGACAGCCTAGCAAATACTGAAACGATGAACTGAGGCCATCAAACTGAACAACATCCACTTTGTGCTTTCCTCAGGAGACGCGAAAAAAATCAGCTGTCCCATACATTTGAGTCGGGTAGGTACAGCAGTTTTGTATGGGACAGCAGATTTTTTTTTTCTCGTCTCCTGAGGAAAGCTCATAGTGGAAGTTTTTCAGTTTGATGGTCTCAGTTCACCGTTTCAGTATTTGCTAGGCTGTCACTTACACCCTGTACAATTTGTGCGGACGAAGTCGCGGGTAAACACTAGTAGGTACTAAAATGCAATATAAATAAACATAGAACGTTGACTTTTAGTGTATAATCCCTGTTTTTTTTTTTTTTTTTTTAAATGTTAGGTATCTAATTTATTTATTCATTACCGGGTACATAGGAAATAATACACAACACGTTTCGTCACAAGCATGCCACACTAAAAATAGTAATTTTCTGCCAGAAGTAGCGTCGTCGTCCCTGATTTTAATTGATTAAATCAACAATTTTATTTTTGGCTTTTGTTTGTGCCCGAACTTCACGTAAAATCAACTGAACCAATGTTATACCTACAAGGTGTAAAATTAAAAAATCAGGGTATTTTAATTAATAGTTTACGTTTTATGTTTATTTAAGTTTAATTTTAATACCTATTCGAAATGATTAATAAATTACTTTTCCAAACAAAGTACTTAAAATAGTTCAAAAAAAAAATTTCAAGTATCAAGTTGTCTTGTTCACTGTTACATGCTAGCTAGAGGTGAACGACCAAACATGCGATTTTTTTCCGGCAGTGCGGCTAGGCTACTTTCTGGCTCCGGAAAATAATTCGCGCGAATTTATTTCGCGCGATTAAAATTCGCTATGCGGACAAGCCCTTAAGTGATGTATTCATAAGACCTGATGCTCGTGTATTTTTAAACCTTTAATCAAATTTGTGAATGTGTCGTTGGTGTACCTAATAAACTATTAAACTATTAAACTTATCTTCAACTTTCATGAGGGTGCAAAGCAAATTTCATAATTTTTATAATGCTGTTACTTTCTCGGCCCTGTATCCCTCGAAGGTTAAGTCCTATGACAAAAGTTCATATTAAGACTTGTGTTGTCGGAAATTTTATCAGGTGTAATTTCTGCCTACAATACCTTTCGATACGATCGAATTTGTTGATTCTACATATATGCCATGTTAGCTTAATCAAATTGAAGATTGAAAAAGTCGGGCGGCGAGCGGGATTCGAACCCACGACGTTCGAATCCCGCTCGCCGCCCGACTTATTCAATCTTCAATTTTTCGATGCGACTTATAAATTTCGAGATGTAAGCCAAAAACCAAAAAACTGGACCTTCTTTGTGCTCAGGCTTACGTCAGAGGGGTGAGGTTTTTTGGTACCTATATTTGTCTCCTAACTGGTCCAAACAAAGTTCCGAAGACAAACTTTCTGCTTTCGACTTTTCTGTCTAAAAGGGGGCTTCTGAGCACTCATTTATTGAACTATCATATTAATATTTATTTATTCATAAACAAATTACATTGTGTTTGAAATTAAAGCTAAAGAAAAACCTAATAAATTACGTATAAAAGACAAAATAATATTTAGTACCTAAAAATTTACAAACAGCAATTCAATATAAAATTAATAATTAACCACGGACCTGAAAAAAAGACGGACGTAATCTCGTATAATAACGAGTGAAGCACCCATTTATTTTTGTGTGCGTGCTGACAAACTGTCACGCGGTACATAATGGTGACACGTTGTTGGACCTGCGCCTAGAGCAAGTGCATCTGTGTGAGTGTAGGCCCCTTGTAGAACAAACGAAAATGTAGGACCTTGCATGCTTCACATCTTTTTAGTGTCACATTCCATCCGTCTTTTTTTCAGGTCCGTGTAATTTACATAGTTTTTCCGTATTACACAAGTATTCAATAGTAAACAAGTATTAGATTTTAAATTAATAATAATGTCATGTAATGTCAGAATTGAATTGAATTGAATGTCATAATACAAATTTGAATACAAATACATTAATGATTCAACTTTATCACCTAATTATATTACAATTATACTATCAGCAATATTCATACTGAACAACAGCTGTAGCAAGGCTCGTGACATCGTCGGAGCCCTTACTGGGCACTAAGCCACAGGCAAGATGTTGCACAAAATAAAACACACCCTAGATCACAGCTGCCGAGCTTGTGGAGAGGATGAAGAGACCATGGAATATATCCTTTGCTTTGTGACTGTGATGTCAAAAAAGCATGTGCCTCCTCGGAGATTGTTACCCAAAACCGGCAGATCTTGGTTTCTTCCCCTCAATGGTATTGCCATTGACCATGTATTTGAAGGGTGAAGAAAGCAAGAAGTATTGAGGCCAACACAAAAGATCCCACTGGGTCGAAATGTTCCTGGTTTCCCACTTATTCGTGGAATATATGCTTCATACGAAAAAAATATCTACGTTTGGGAACCCGGCAGCGTAAACACAAACCCGGCTACAACACAGACACTCATAGTCTGTGCTGCATTATCTTGCGAATGACTTAGAGCAGTAATAGATCGTCCGAACCCGGCTGCAACACAGCCAGTCTGTAGTGCAGCCGCGTTTGTTTGTATTAAGGCAAAGCAAACCCGGCTGCAACACAGACACCCATAGTCTGTGCTGCATTATCTAGTGAATGACTTAGAGCAGTAATAGATCGTCCGAACCCGGCTGCAACACAGACACCCATAGTCTGTGCTGCATTATCTAGCGAATGACTCGGAGCAGTAATATATCGTCCGAACCCAGCTGCAACGCAGCCCTCTGTAGTAGGTACAGCCGCATTTGTTTGTATAGTTTGCAAAGCATGTTGTTATTTAACTTGCTGTATAAACAGTGAAAATACGAGTAGTAATTAGTTGTACAATAAGGTAAATATTTTAAACAGTGAAAATACGAGTAGTAATTAGTTGTACAATAAGGTAAATATTTCGAATATACCTACTTATTAATTAATAAAAAAGTTATTATTATTCTTTGGTATATCTACTGGGTGTTACAAAAGTAAAGGTAAACATTTAAAACTTTTAAGGAGGTTGTTTAGACCATCAAACTGAAGAACTTTCACTATGGGACCAACATCAAAATCGCGAAAAAAATAATCTGTTGTGCCATACAATATTTAGCTCGACTAGATTTGTAGTTTAGTATGGAACATCAGATTTTTTTTCTCCATTTTGATGTTGGTCCCATGGTGAAAGTTGTTCTGTTTGATGGTCAAAACCGTCTCAAATGTTTATTTGTATTTTTGTAACACCTTGTATTATGATCCCACCAAAAACATTTTCATGTAAAATGTTTTCAAGACGAGACCATTTGGCTTGCACTGTCAAAAAGTTATCAGATCTCATGTAGAACCAAGCTTCTCTTCATAAACTCTACACCATAGTCAAAATAATGTGCACGTGCTATCGGCATACAACAGTCATTACCTATTTAAATTTTATTTGAAAGTAATAAGGATCAAAATGACGATTATTACCTCCAATAGAAAATTCGTGCGACGTTGCCGCTTCGTATAGGTTCCCTTCGTACATTGCTACCGATTGATCTGCAGTGCAGCCGTGTTTGTTTGATGTTGGTTTGCGTAGAGTCGTCCGTATCAGGCTGCAATACAGAGCGCTGGCGTGCGCTGTATTGCAGCCGGGTTCGGTGGCAATACTGACAATAATGTTATTCGAAGCCGGTCGCATTACAGACGGTCTTCAAGTGTCTGTGCTGCAGTCGGGTTTGTGTGTACTTTATTCAAACGAACCCGGCTGCGTTACAGAGCAGCATGTGTCTGTGTTGTAGCCGGGTTTGTATTTACGCAACCCGGCATCTGGAAAGACCCGGCATAAGATGCCGTCAAGAAGACTCCAATACCTGTTACCTATGAAACCTTCTTGGATGCCGTTAAAGATATAATGAAAAAATAAAATTTTTCAAACAGAGAAGATTACTTAATTGACATAACATTACAACAGAAAGCAGAAATTTTTGTAAAGTAGAAAGCTAAAAACAGCGAAAAAAAATTTAGTTATAATATTTTGAGCATATTTTGATCATGGATTCACATTCATCGGATGATTCGAAAGATTTAGAAACGGAAACAAATTATGTGAGTATCGTATTTTTCTACGGTAGGTACCTACGCTCTGTTATTGACTTTGAGCGCATTTAGATCTCGGTTACAAGAGCGATCACGATCGGTTAAATGATTCATTTGAAATACTATTTTTTCCAACCCCCTTTTTGTTGTACGGGATCTAAAAAAAATTGTTTCTTCTCAACTAGCACATTTCTGTTTTTGGGTTACCTACTGTTATCTGTCTTTCCTTAGGTGCCATAAAGAGTGAGTAATAGAGGTGGGGTATACAGACAGACAGACAGAATGGACGAAAGAATAAGGATTTCTGATTGTCCACAGCCGCCGTGACCGGGACGTCCCCGAGAAACGAGATTATGTTAAATGAATCACGTTTCTCGGTGACGGCGGCGGTGGACATAGCCTATGGATTTGTCCACCGCCGCCGTTTCTTCCATCAAAACTATTATAAAATGGTGAAAGAAGTACGTCTGTACCTTAAGGCTGCACCGAGCCTATTGTGCTGCCCCCAATCATATTTGTTTTATTTGTTAGCAATTAAACAATATTTCCAAAAAACAAGAATGTCACATTGTAGTCATTGCTAATTTTCAATTTATCGGGTCAATGCGGATTAGTTTTTATAATGTTTGTGGTTATTATCTTTAAAACCGCCAAAAGTGGTCAGTTTTGGCGGTTTTAATTAAAGATAATAGCTACAAGCGTAAAACATAATAATCCGTAATGTTTCGATAAATTGAAAGCCAATCGGGACTACAATGTGACATTTTTGTTTTTTGGAAAGGTTGTTTAAATCTTTAGAAATTAAAAAAAATACGATTGGGGGCAGCACAATAGGCTCGGTAGGCTCTTAAAGATATTTACAAGAAAAAAGTTTAAGATAATTATGGTTTTTAGGTATTAAGGCCCTTACTCCAAATCAAACTTTTTATAATTTTTAGTCGGTCTATCTGTTTGTTTGAAACAGCTACTGAATCGATTTTTACGAAACCTTTGTTTTATTTGAAAGCTTATGATTTGACATGAAAACTGATATTAATTTTACTTTCCATTCCAGGACCTTCGAATATCCGATGTGATCTCCGCTATCGAGAACATAAATAATCGACGGTACATAAGGCAAACGAGATTAATCGACGAACTAGAGCGGATGGGTAAATTAAACGTGACGCCAAAAAAAGTTGCACGGTATGTGATCAATAAATAACTATCTATCTTATTCTTAATCTAATCTAAACTATTATAATAATAATAAACGTTTATTTGACACATAACAGTTACAATACATCAATGAAATCCCTGCAGCATGTGAGAGCAAGCTGTGGTACATGCTGCAGTGGCTTCCCCAATCTTAGTGTACATAAATTAATGTTATGCTAAACTTGACAGCTAAGACACAAGTTGCCTTAGCAATAATAATAAAAACTAAAATGAAAAAGTTTACTTATTTTAAGAGAGTTGCAATGCAATTTATGTGTGTGTGTGTGTGTGTGTGTGTGTGTGTGTGTGTGTGTGTGTATGTGCGTGTGTGCGTGCGTTCATGAGGGTGCTTGAGAGTGAGCGGGCGTACTTTTGAAGAGTGCGCGGGCGGTTAGGATGCAGGGGACGGATGGGAGGCGGTTCAAGTGGTTCTGGATAATGTGTGGATGGGAAGTGGTAGTTAGCCCTGCGAGTCTATCTTGGGATCGAATAGCTGTTATCAGCAGCCATTCACTAACATTAATAACGTTGAATGGTTAGCTTTCTATTATAAATAAGTTTTCGGTCAATGAGTAATCTAGGACAGTTAGCCAACCCAAAGTGATGTTTTTTAATTCATAATTGTTCAGTCTTTTAATTTTTATTTTATGGTTAATTTTATTATAAAGTCGTGGCGCATTAAACTCGTACTGTCTCCTCGCGAATTCACTGAAATAATATGGCATTGGTACACTATCCAGCCTTTTTGTGTTACTAGGCAGGGTAGGTACAGTTTTACGATGGTATCGTCGAATGGTTTGGAGAATGTATAGTTTCCTAATAGAGAGAACATCATTATCAGAATATAAGTCAGTGGTGGGATACCTAAACGGAAGTCGGTTAATGACCTTAAGCAACGCACGTTGGGCTCGCTCAGCTTCAATAAGAAGTGTCTTGGCAGCTCCTCCCCATGTGCAAATGCAGTAGGTGAGCAAACACTCCGCAAGGGCCTTGTATACTCTCATTAATGAGTTCTTGTCTATTACATCCCTCAATGATTTAAAAACATAAATAAGCTTTCTACAACGACCACTCATTGCCTGGATTTGAAGATTCCATGACAGTGTATCGTCTATAACAATTCCGAGATATTTGATGTTGTCGGTGCGCAACAGAACGGAACAGCTGCAGGTGGCAGGCACAACCGGAAGCCGATTACATGGAAAGGTATGTATTTTTAGTTTTAAGTCATCAGTAGGTTTAGATGCATTTGTTTTACTGAAGCACAAGTATTTTGTTTTAGCAGTGTTCAAGGTAAGCAGACTGTCTTCTAGCCAAGATGTCACATCTCTAAGTCCATTCTCAGACAGCACATGAACATCTGCCCACGAGTGGTCGTGAAATAGGAGAACGGTGTCGTCTGCAAACATCAGTAAATCTGCTCCTTTCACTTTTTTATTACAAAGATCATTAATATATAGCAAAAAGAGGGTCGGTCCCAAGGTGCTACCTTGGGGCACGCCATACGTACAGGCGGCGCCGCTACTCATCTCGCCACTGATTCGGACTCGCTGCTGCCTTCCGTTCAAGTAATCCCGAAACCACATGAGTGGCGTGCCTCTGATACCTACGTTTTCCATTCGAGTCAGAAGTATTGGAATTGAGACAGTGTCGAACGCTTTCTGGAGGTCCAGGAATACCCCAAGACATTTAGCACCACTTTCCAGGTATTTCACAATGGAATTTGTTAGGTGGAGAGTTGCATCTTCCGTTGACTTTGCGCTTCGAAACCCGTATTGGTTTTCTGATATCAATCCATTCATTTCGAGATACGCCATCAGCCTCTTATTAACAAGTCTTTCCAGAACTTTCGAGAGTGACGCCAGTAGCGAGATCGGTCTGTAATTCGTGGGTTGAGTTCTATCGCCTGCTTTGTAGACTGGAGTGACAATAGCGCTTTTGAATGTCCTAGGGAATGTGCCGGAGTTAAAACTGAGATTACATAAATAAGCAATAGGGTTAGCCAAGCTATGACAATTGTCCCTCAAGACCTTCATACTAATGTCATCCCATCCTGGTGCACTGTGAGGCTTTAAACTCTTAATAGTGAGCATGACCTCCATGGGATTGACTAAGAATAGCGAGAAAGAATGTATAGGACCACTATCTTTTGAAGCTTTAGACGTGAGTTCTTGTTCGGTAGTATTCAGTTCCTTGAGGGTGTTATTGGCCAGATTTTTGCCCACATTAGTGAAGTATGTATTGACTTCATCAAGCGATTCTGTGCTATTTGCTTTAATCTTGAGCAGGCTCATGGCCGGTTCCTTGGACACGGTAAGGTTGCCAACTTCTTTTATTAACTGCCATAATTTCTTGTTATTGCCTCCATTTTTTGAAAATTGTGATTCGTAGTATTCTTTTTTTAGAGTTTTAATTACAAGATTACAGATTTTACTGTGATTAATATATTTGTTTTTGAGTTTTATGTCATCCGGATTTCGTTTTAGATTTTTATTCATTTTGTTTCTATTGCGAATCGATTTGATCACTCCTGGTGTGATCCACGGCTTGAGTGGCTTCATTCTACATGGGAAAGTTACGGTTTTGGTGTTAGCTTTGATTACAGTTTGTATTGTATCAACAAGATAGTCGGCAGCCTTATCAGCGTCGACCAGAGTCAAGTAATCATCCCAGTTTAAAGCAGCGAGCGATTCGCGTATAGCCGCATAATCAAGTTTTATCTTGACATTTGTTATGGCTTCCGAGGATTGTACTATTTTCACATTATCAATGACTAACAAAATTGGTGAGTGGTCAGTTAATTCGTTAAAGATAAAAGTCTGCCAGCGTTTACTGATTCTGACCATAAAGTGGTCTAGACATGTAGTACTTGTGGTTGGTTCATTGATACCAGTAACCATGCCATAGTAAGCCATTAGCATGAGGTACTTAGCAGTTTGACTTGTAATTCGACCAGGTAGTATGTCTAGGTTTATGTCACCTGTTAATATTACGTTAGCCAACTTTATACTCTGTAACAGGTTATCTAGTGAATCCAGGTAGTTTGTGGGGTTATTATAAAAGAGTTAGCTCTATAACGGGCCAATGAGTAGTCTGTCTGCGTGTCGTTGTTGCCTGCTTTTCTTAATTTATTTTCTGTTTTAAGTACCTACCTAGCTATAAGTAACATTGTGAAAAGGTGTTAGCTGTAATGCAATGTAATACATTTGTTGAATAAATAAAATCGGTCAAGTGCGAGTCTTTTCCATTTTTTCGCAGTTTTTTCCATCAAAACTATTATAAAATGGTGAAAGAAGTACGTCTGTACCTTAAGGCTGCACCGAGCCTATTGTGCTGCCCCCAATCATATTTGTTTTATTTGTTAGCAATTCAACAATATTTCCAAAAAACAAGAATGTCACATTGTAGTCATTGCTAATTTTCAATTTATCGGGTCAATGCGGATTAGTTTTTATAATGTTTGTGGTTATTATCTTTAAAACCGCCAAAAGTGGTCAGTTTTGGCGGTTTTAATTAAAGATAATAGCTACAAGCGTAAAACATAATAATCCGTAATGTTTCGATAAATTGAAAGCCTCTCAGGCTCTTAAAGATATTTACAAGAAAAAAGATTAAGATAATTATGGTTTTTAGGTATTAAGGCCCTTACTCCAAATCAAACTTTTTATAATTTTTAGTCGGTCTATCTGTTTGTTTGAAACAGCATCACTAGCTTAGGCAATGAATAATTGTGGATGGAAAAGTCGAAAGCAGAAAATTTGACTAAGGAACTTTGTTTAGACTAGTTAGGAGATAAACATACTAAAAGTCCTTACCCTTCCGAGATGCGCTCGAGGGGGGGGAGGGCAAAGAAGGTCCCGTTTTTTGGTTTTTTGCTTACATCTTTAAAACGGTGCGTCGTACGAAATTTTGTTGTATGTACTACATAATAGAAACTGTGACTGTGATGTCTTGGCGGCAAAAAAGCATGTGCCTCCTCGGAGATTGTTACCCAAAACCGGGAGATCTTGGTTTCTTCCCCTCAATGGTATTGCCACTGACCATGTATTTGAAGAGTGAAGAAAGCAAGAAGTATTGAGGCCAACACAAAAGATCCCACTGGGTCGAAATGTTCCTGGTTTCCCACTTATTCGTGGAATATGCTTCATACGAAAAAAATATCTACGTTTGGGAACCCGGCATCTGGAAAGACCCGGCATAAGATGCCGTCAAGAAGACTCCAATACCTGTTACCTATGAAACCTTCTTGGATGCCGTTAAAGATATAATGAAAAAATAAAATTTTTCAAACAGAGAAGATTACTTAATTGACATAACATTACAACAGAAAGCAGAAATTTTTGTAAAGCAGAAAGCTAAAAACAGCGAAAAAAATTTTTGTTATAATATTTTGAGCATATTTTGATCATGGATTCACATTCATCGGATGATTCGAAAGATTAAGAAACGGAAACAAATTATGTGAGTATCGTATTTTTCTACGGTAGGTACCTACGCTCTGTTATTGACTTTGAGCGCATTTAGATCTCGGTTACAAGAGCGATCACGATCGGTTAAATGATTCATTTGAAATACTATTTTTTCCAACCCCCTTTTTGTTGTACGGGATCTAAAAAAAATTGTTTCTTCTCAACTAGCACATTTCTGTTTTTGGGTTACCTACTGTTATCTGTCTTTCCTTAGGTGCCATAAAGAGTGAGTAATAGAGGTGGGGTATACAGACAGACAGACAGAATGGACGAAAGAATAAGGATTTCTGATTGTCCACAGCCGCCGTGACCGGGACGTCCCCGAGAAACGAGATTATGTTAAATGAATCACGTTTCTCGGTGACGGCGGCGGTGGACATAGCCTATGGATTTGTCCACCGCCGCCGTTTCTTCCCTCAAAACTATTATAAAATGGTGAAAGAAGTACGTCTGTACCTAAAGGCTGCACCGAGCCTATTGTGCTGCCCCCAATCATATTTGTTTTATTTGTTAGCAATTAAACAATATTTCCAAAAAAATGCGGATTAGTTTTTATAATGTTTGTGGTTATTATCTTTAAAACCGCCAAAAGTGGTCAGTTTTGGCGGTTTTAATTAAAGATAATAGCTACAAGCGTAAAACATAATAATCCGTAATGTTTCGATAAATTGAAAGCCAATCAGGACTACAATGTGACATTTTTGTTTTTTGGAAAGGTTGTTTAAATCTTTAGAAATAAAAAAAAATACGATTGGGGGCAGCACAATAGGCTCGGTAGGCTCTTAAAGATATTTACAAGAAAAAAGTTTAAGATAATTATGGTTTTTAGGTATTAAGGCCCTTACTCCAAATCAAACTTTTTATAATTTTTAGTCGGTCTATCTGTTTGTTTGAAACAGCTACTGAATCGATTTTTACGAAACCTTTGTTTTATTTGAAAGCTTATGATTTGACATGAAAACTGATATTAATTTTACTTTCCATTCCAGGACCTTCGAATATCCGATGTGATCTCCGCTATCGAGAACATAAATAATCGACGGTACATAAGGCAAACGAGATTAATCGACGAACTAGAGCGGATGGGTAAATTAAACGTGACGCCGAAAAAAGTTGCACGGTATGTGATCAATAAATAACTATCTATCTTATTCTTAATCTAATCTAAACTATTATAAAAGAGTTAGCTCTATAACGGGCCAATGAGTAGACTGTCTGCGTGTCGTTGTTGCCTGCTTTTCTTAATTTATTTTCTGTTTTAAGTACCTACCTAGCTATAAGTGGACGGTGATAAGCAGAAAGGCGTTAAGTGGCAAAAATGGGGTTTTGAGTTAGTGATGTCACGGTGGTCCTTAGAGTCCATTTTACCATCCTATCTAAGTCTTATAACGGCAAAACATTCGTATGAAAAGATATTTAGTAAAAAAAGGTTATGCAAAACACTTTATTATATTTACGTAATTTCGCATAAAGGTGCTATGTAACTTAACTCCTTTCTGCAAATTTCTGTCAGGATTTCTTAATTATGCATAACGGCCTTAAGTGTGTTATAGTACGATAAATTTAGGTGTTTCTCCATAGATTTACAATAAAAAAATTCTGTTAAGAAGAAGACCTGTGCATTGGGAGACCGTTCCAGTCCATAATCTACGAAATCATCGTAGTTAAAAACAGGGATGTGACCATGATTGATTTTACGTACAAAATTTCTTAGATATCCGTAAGAAATACTGTATTTTTTTAATTATCTGCTGATTATCTTTTGATGATCATCAACAACCGGTTCAAATTCGTAAAAATACTTAATAACTTCTCCCGCCCAAGGAACTGAAACACTATCATTCTTTGAACTCCTTTAAGTTAACGGGTACCATGCACAAACAATCAGATGCGTATGCAATTTGAGCACATCCACAGCTAAAGCTTGTGTATACTGTAGCTAGACTTTTACTTGACAAGATTCTCTTTCAAGCGTCTCTCGCTTTGCTTGTACAGTTTAGGGTTCTCCACACAGTATAGTTTTCTATAGCACTGAGAGGCAGATATTCATCTGTTGTGTTGATTGTAATCCTTACTCCCTCAGCAGGGTCTTCAAACTCCGTAGGTTTGTATGATACTATATCTTCTCATTTTTAATGCCACAGATTGTCTCATGACAAAAGTCTGACCATTGTGCCTTATACTTGCCACCCCTGGAAGTGCGGCAGGACGAGGCTTGAAAAAGAGCACGACAGTTCACAATTTTTGAGGCCACGAAATCACACAAGCCTGCCTAAGCAGCCGAAGGAGTTTCCAACTATCCACGCAGGCTACAAATGATGATCACACTGTAACAAGACGCATTCAGTGGCAGAAAAGGATACCGACACTAGCTAGGTTCATTCTCCCCAGGAACAATTACCACTCGGGCACGATCTATAGTGACCAGTACGAAAGACGCATTCAAGTTGACAAATGGGTTATAGGGATCCCATATTAAAGCAGTGTGATTGCGGCAAACCTATCCAGACTGATGGGACACTTGCTGGAATATCACTTGTGCTTTGAATATCTACATACCCCCGATGCTATCAAACTCGCCGAATACCTGGCCGATAGGAGCATAGAATTATTTGACACAAAAAGAAGACGAAGACGTGCAATATTGTAAGATGAGCATTAGTCCTTTAATGTCTACACAAAGCAAGCAGTCAGCACAAGCTTCGTCAACTTACGAAACTATAATCCACCCACGCTTTGTCATCAATAAAATAAAAACCAACCTAAATGCCCTCCGCAACTCGGAACGCACCCGGCCCAAAGGAATTCATCATACTAGCAGCATTCCCGTTGAATGGCTAGAGAAATCCTTTGGACCAGATACGAACCCGAGCGGGGATCGTTCCCGCTCTCAACAAGCCTGCTGCCCAGCTCTCGCACAAAAGCCTTGGCCTCACATCCCCAAACACCAGAAGTTTCCACTGCTAACGGCACAAAGATGTAAAGGGACTCTAACTCTGAGTACCTGACATGTTTGAGCGAAGCCGCCTTTTCAGCCTCTGACCCAGACTCGCGCATTGTACCCGCTAAATGTGATGCCGCGTAAGTACTCACGCACGTAGCGTCCCATAAAAGACAACGGCCTATCTGCCATGGTACCATGCTCTGGTATCAGAGTGAGCCCATCAGGCCTTTTCCCGTCCGTGCGGCTTAAACCAGGCGGCTCCAGCACACATGGAACATTGGCGGCAACAAGGGACCTATGAACAACGTCATTAAGCGCATGGTGGCGTGGCAACCTTCAGACGCAACTTCCACAGCTCAGAGCGTGGTGACCATTCGCCTCCACCAACGCACCACAACACAACGATGTGGAACGCATACATCGCAACCCAACCTTAGGCGACTGCAATACGCAATGAGTCGTTGTTCAAGTGAGTACCCAGCTGCGGCGAAGGTAAAACATGCAGCCACGCCCCTGACTCTGGATTGGATACAGCCCTAAGACGTGCCAGATCGGCCCCGGACGCGTTTACGCGGCTACTGATTAGTCCGTGGTTAGTTATAAATCTTCGTATATTATAGCTTCGGTATTTTGAGATAATCAAGGCATTTAATAAAGTACTTCTGATTTTATCATAAAAAAAAATATCTTAAAAATGAGTGATATTATGTTGTTAAAACCTTTTAACCAAATAAATCATATGAAAAAACAGCAAAAATGAATTGCAAAAAGGTGTTATTGGCGGTTAAAGCCTTTCTACACTATGTCTTATGAGAGATAGGTGAATTAAGCAAAAAGGTGTTATCTTTTATTTAATTTTTTACTCCGAATGTATTAAGTAATATTCCTAGTAAATTCAATGCATACATGAAAAGTTCACAATACGTTCTATAGTTACAATTTTTTTCAGATTTTTATATCAAACACAAGCTTTACAAATCATCATCGTTGGTCAAAAAGTTTCAAACGCGATTTTCTCAAAATGGCAAAATCGCACTTAACGCCTTTCTGCTCATCACCATCCAAGTAACATTGTGAAAAGGTGTTAGCTGTAATGCAATGTAATACATTTGTTGAATAAATAAAATCGGTCAAGTGCGAGTCTTTTCCATTTTTTCGCAGTTTTTTCCATCAAAACTATTATAAAATGGTGAAAGAAGTACGTCTGTACCTTAAGGCTGCACCGAGCCTATTGTGCTGCCCCCAATCATATTTGTTTTATTTGTTAGCAATTAAACAATATTTCCAAAAAACAAGAATGTCACATTGTAGTCATTGCTAATTTTCAATTTATCGGGTCACTGCGGATTAGTTTTTATAATGTTTGTGGTTATTATCTTTAAAACCGCCAAAAGTGGTCAGTTTTGGCGGTTTTAATTAAAGATAATAGCTACAAGCGTAAAACATAATAATCCGTAATGTTTCGATAAATTGAAAGCCTCTCAGGCTCTTAAAGATATTTACAAGAAAAAAGATAAAGATAATTATGGTTTTTAGGTATTAAGGCCCTTACTCCAAATCAAACTTTTTATAATTTTTAGTCGGTCTATCTGTTTGTTTGAAACAGCATCACTAGCTTAGGCAATGAATAATTGTGGATGGAAAAGTCGAAAGCAGAAAATTTGACTAAGGAACTTTGTTTAGACTAGTTAGGAGATAAACATACTAAAAGTCCTTACCCCTCCGAGATGCGCTCGAGGGGGGGAGGGCAAAGAAGGTCCCGTTTTTTGGTTTTTTGCTTACATCTTTAAAACGGTGCGTCGTACGAAATTTTGTTGTACTACATAATAGAAACTGTGACTGTGATGTCTTGGCGGCAAAAAAGCATGTGCCTCCTCGGAGATTGTTACCCAAAACCGGGAGATCTTGGTTTCTTCCCCTCAATGGTATTGCCACTGACCATGTATTTGAAGAGTGAAGAAAGCAAGAAGTATTGAGGCCAACACAAAAGATCCCACTGGGTCGAAATGTTCCTGGTTTCCCACTTATTCGTGGAATATATGCTTCATACGAAAAAAATATCTACGTTTGGGAACCCGGCATCTGGAAAGACCCGGCATAAGATGCCGTCAAGAAGACTCCAATACCTGTTACCTATGAAACCTTCTTGGATGCCGTTAAAGATATAATGAAAAAATAAAATTTTTCAAACAGAGAAGATTACTTAATTGACATAACATTACAACAGAAAGCAGAAATTTTTGTAAAGCAGAAAGCTAAAAACAGCGAAAAAAATTTTAGTTATAATATTTTGAGCATATTTTGATCATGGATTCACATTCATCGGATGATTCGAAAGATTTAGAAACGGAAACAAATTATGTGAGTATCGTATTTTTCTACGGTAGGTACCTACGCTCTGTTATTGACTTTGAGCGCATTTAGATCTCGGTTACAAGAGCGATCACGATCGGTTAAATGATTCATTTGAAATACTATTTTTTCCAACCCCCTTTTTGTTGTACGGGATCTAAAAAAAATTGTTTCTTCTCAACTAGCACATTTCTGTTTTTGGGTTACCTACTGTTATCTGTCTTTCCTTAGGTGCCATAAAGAGTGAGTAATAGAGGTGGGGTATACAGACAGACAGACAGAATGGACGAAAGAATAAGGATTTCTGATTGTCCACAGCCGCCGTGACCGGGACGTCCCCGAGAAACGAGATTATGTTAAATGAATCACGTTTCTCGGTGACGGCGGCGGTGGACATAGCCTATGGATTTGTCCACCGCCGCCGTTTCTTCCATCAAAACTATTATAAAATGGTGAAAGAAGTACGTCTGTACCTAAAGGCTGCACCGAGCCTATTGTGCTGCCCCCAATCATATTTGTTTTATTTGTTAGCAATTAAACAATATTTCCAAAAAACAAGAATGTCGCATTGTAGTCATTGCTAATTTTCAATTTATCGGGTTAATGCGGATTAGTTTTTATAATGTTTGTGGTTATTATCTTTAAAACCGCCAAAAGTGGTCAGTTTTGGCGGTTTTAATTAAAGATAATAGCTACAAGCGTAAAACATAATAATCCGTAATGTTTCGATAAATTGAAAGCCAATCAGGACTACAATGTGACATTTTTGTTTTTTGGAAAGGTTGTTTAAATCTTTAGAAATAAAAAAAAATACGATTGGGGGCAGCACAATAGGCTCGGTAGGCTCTTAAAGATATTTACAAGAAAAAAGTTTAAGATAATTATGGTTTTTAGGTATTAAGGCCCTTACTCCAAATCAAACTTTTTATAATTTTTAGTCGGTCTATCTGTTTGTTTGAAACAGCTACTGAATCGATTTTTACGAAACCTTTGTTTTATTTGAAAGCTTATGATTTGACATGAAAACTGATATTAATTTTACTATCCATTCCAGGACCTTCGAATATCCGATGTGATCTCCGCTATCGAGAACATAAATAATCGACGGTACATAAGGCAAACGAGATTAATCGACGAACTAGAGCGGATGGGTAAATTAAACGTGACGCCAAAAAAAGTTGCACGGTATGTGATCAATAAATAACTATCTATCTTATTCTTAATCTAATCTAAACTATTATAAAAGAGTTAGCTCTATAACGGGCCAATGAGTAGTCTGTCTGCGTGTCGTTGTTGCCTGCTTTTCTTAATTTATTTTCTGTTTTAAGTACCTACCTAGCTATAAGTAACATTGTGAAAAGGTGTTAGCTGTAATGCAATGTAATACATTTGTTGAATAAATAAAATCGGTCAAGTGCGAGTCTTTTCCATTTTTTCGCAGTTTTTTCCATCAAAACTATTATAAAATGGTGAAAGAAGTACGTCTGTACCTTAAGGCTGCACCGAGCCTATTGTGCTGCCCCCAATCATATTTGTTTTATTTGTTAGCAATTCAACAATATTTCCAAAAAACAAGAATGTCACATTGTAGTCATTGCTAATTTTCAATTTATCGGGTCAATGCGGATTAGTTTTTATAATGTTTGTGGTTATTATCTTTAAAACCGCCAAAAGTGGTCAGTTTTGGCGGTTTTAATTAAAGATAATAGCTACAAGCGTAAAACATAATAATCCGTAATGTTTCGATAAATTGAAAGCCTCTCAGGCTCTTAAAGATATTTACAAGAAAAAAGATTAAGATAATTATGGTTTTTAGGTATTAAGGCCCTTACTCCAAATCAAACTTTTTATAATTTTTAGTCGGTCTATCTGTTTGTTTGAAACAGCATCACTAGCTTAGGCAATGAATAATTGTGGATGGAAAAGTCGAAAGCAGAAAATTTGACTAAGGAACTTTGTTTAGACTAGTTAGGAGATAAACATACAAAAAGTCCTTACCCCTCCGAGATGCGCTCGAGGGGGGGGAGGGCAAAGAAGGTCCCGTTTTTTGGTTTTTTGCTTACATCTTTAAAACGGTGCGTCGTACGAAATTTTGTTGTACTACATAATAGAAACTGTGACTGTGATGTCTTGGCGGCAAAAAAGCATGTGCCTCCTCAGAGATTGTTACCCAAAACCGGGAGATCTTGGTTTCTTCCCCTCAATGGTATTGCCACTGACCATGTATTTGAAGAGTGAAGAAAGCAAGAAGTATTGAGGCCAACACAAAAGATCCCACTGGGTCGAAATGTTCCTGGTTTCCCACTTATTCGTGGAATATATGCTTCATACGAAAAAAATATCTACGTTTGGGAACCCGGCATCTGGAAAGACCCGGCATAAGATGCCGTCAAGAAGACTCCAATACCTGTTACCTATGAAACCTTCTTGGATGCCGTTAAAGATATAATGAAAAAATAAAATTTTTCAAACAGAGAAGATTACTTAATTGACATAACATTACAACAGAAAGCAGAAATTTTTGTAAAGCAGAAAGCTAAAAACAGCGAAAAAAAATTTAGTTATAATATTTTGAGCATATTTTGATCATGGATTCACATTCATCGGATGATTCGAGTTAGTCTTTGACATCCTATAGTGAGACATTGTTTTTAACCGGCTCTTGATATTTATTTCTGTTAAGTTATAAAGACGGTCTTAATTGGAAGTTCAAATGTGTCAAACTCTAATAACGCTAGTTTAACAATAAATGCAGTATAAAGTAACTATTAATAACGTGAAAAACAACATTTGAAACAAAACTATTAACAAATCTTATAGACAGCCATTGCGTAGTTATTGTGAACGTGTGGGTACTAGTACAGAGTGCAGAGTGCATCATCAAGCAACTACGAGTGCTCCGTCCACTGCGTACGGGTCATTTCCCCACGCATGCAACAGAGTACGCTGACGTAATATAAACACTCAAAGAATAGAGAAGCATTTCAAGTAACTATTTGTGCCTACACCGTTCTTATCTCGGAGAGTAATAAGTAGTGTATAGACATACAATACACAATATTATGTCAAAAGCAATGGACTGCAGGGCTTGCGTTAAGCACACTCACCTTGTTGATAGACTGAGATGTACCAAATGCAAATTGTACTACCATTATAAATGTATCAACATGACAAAGGATTACTTTGTGGCAGAACGGCATAATTTGGATCGCTTATGGATGTGTCCTGAATGCAAGATAAAATTACGTTTTGTCAGAAATGACGAAACACCTGCACGCAAACCACATACATCAATATTGGATACCACGAACATGTCTATGGACGAGCAAGTAAGTGGTTTACATAGTGTTGAGAACCTTGACTCCAAGACAAATGAAACATTGGCAAATAATATCACTATTAATAACAACATAGATCTAGAAGATGCTACCCAGTTAGACAATTCCCATAGTCAACATGTAGACAATGTGACAAGGCGAGTCAAACCCAACAATAAACCCAAAGAACCACCAATCTCCCCTTCATTATTCGAAGGACTAAGAGATATGTTACGAGATGAAATGGAAAAGGCGCTTGCTGATAATTTTGATTATTTAACAATCTCATTATGCAATAAAATGGAGGAAATTAACCAAAGACTAACAAACTTGGAAGAAAAAGTCGAAGTTTCTATCAACAACAAGGAGAGAAGAAACTCCTTAACTGACATAAATGACCTATTAGAAAATAACTTTGAGAAACTTGACGAAAGGCTAAATAACATTGAAGCCAAACTTGTGACATATCAACCGGTTTCTGAAAAAGTTAAACCTAAAACTGGTAATAAATCGGAGAAAAACGAACCAGTAAAACAACGTACAAATCCTTACGTAGCGGCACAAATTCCGAAACAGACTGATTCGATAAACAATGTTGGCGAGAAGCCTACTAATCTGGAATCTCTAAGTCGGGCGGAGAATGCAGTTTCTGGTGTGGTGCTACAGCCAGAAACTCCTAGAGAAACTTCCACCGAAACAGAAACCATTAATCCGTCTGAATGGATAACAGTGGGTCCTAGACGTTCAACAGGAAAAAAGAGTCAAATTCTGCGAGGAACAGCTGATCCCACTGATAGCCTGCTTCAAGCATCAGAAAAGGTACAATATCTGCATTTATACTACGTAAAGATGGGTACAACTGATAAACAAGTTAATGCGCATCTCAAAAAAATTTGTAAAACTGATGCTTGCACCGTCCAAACACTGAGGGCACGGGGTAATTATGCTTCCTTCAAATTAGGAGTGCCTAGTCGATTGGCCGAGATAGTTCTTATGCCTACAAACTGGGCTGCCGATATTTGTATAAAGTCCTGGCAGCAGAATTTTCGTAGCAAATGGCAAAATGAAAAAAAGTAACCGACCGAAGAAAATAGTCGTATATTTCCAAAACGTTCGCGGTATAAGATCGGCTAAGAAGTCCGCTTTATTCAGGATGAACCTTCTTCAGTGCGAACCGATTGATGTCATAGCTCTTAATGAGACCTTTTTGAATGAATCTGTGTGCGATGGCGAGCTATTTCCTCCTGAGTATGCAGTAATACGGAAAGACAGACCGAATGATGCGGGATATGGAGGAGTCCTTCTTGCAGTACGTATGTGCTGTTCGGTTCAAAGAGTAATCGATATTGACGACCTTACTGAAGACAAGGAAATAATATTTGCTATTGTGACGTGGAAAAATATAAAATTTATGTGCTGTGTTGTGTACCTGCCACCTAAAACTAGTGATGAAAAATATATTGCTGTTTTTAATTGTATAGAGAACGCTATGACAAAGTATTCTGCACTAAAATTTCTGATATTAGGAGATTTTAATCTGAATACTGCTAGTGCTAACGTTAACTTAAATTATAACTTTTTTATCGAATATTGTAATGTAAAACAACATAATAATATTGTTAATCCTTATGGAGGCATGCTTGACTTGGTGTTGAGTAATTTTAAGGAAAATACAGTCAATGTCACTAATGACATTGAACCACTTATATGGTTGGACAGACCCCACCCCGCTTTAAGAGTTTCATTGTCTTTACCGCGTGGTGCTTATCATAGTGGAGAATCTGTTGTTGCCAATGATACGAATGCAAATCCTGAGTGGAATTTCTCTAAAGCAGACCTTAATTCACTTTATTTAGAATTGGGAAGAGCTGACTGGTCAAGTATACTATTAGATGATGATGTTGATCGGGCTACTGAGCAATTCTATTTGGTTCTTAATGGTATGATAAGACAGTTTGTACCAGTTAAAAAGGTTAAATCTACGACGAGTCGCTATGTTTATCCAAAGTGGTATACGTCTGAAATTATTCGGAATATAAAACAAAAGTACTTGAACTTAAAACGGTATAAGAAAGAAGGAAAGCAATTTAATCTAGAATTGTTCAAGTACTATCGCGGCCATGTGAAAGTGTTAATAAGTGCAGCTCATGCTAACTATACGGGTAAGCTCGAAAGGGATATAGTACGTGAACCAGCAAGATTCTGGCAATATGTTAAGGACAGAAAAAGGGACCGACACCATATGACCTCTTTTAAGTTCAAAAATAACACCGTTTCAGGGCTTGAAGCAGTAAACGCTTTTGCGGAATATTTCAGTTCTGTATTTTTGAGCAATGTACCAGAACTAAACGCGGACAAGGCAGCAAAAGATTCCGGTCCATTTATGCCAAATGTAGCTATAGCTAATGTGACGGTCTCTGATATTCGTCACTCCGTTCGGAAACTGAAGACTCGCACGGCTACCGGTCCCGACTTGGTACCGACATTTATTGTTAAGGACTGTATTTCTGTTCTTGAGATCCCATTGCTTCATTTGTATAATTTAGCCCTAAAGCATTCACACTACCCCCAGGCATGGAAGGTATCAAGGGTAACACCAATACCTAAAGAGGCTTCCAAAGTCGACGTCACATCATACCGACCAATCGCAATTTTATCGGTATTCGGCAAGGTGTTTGAGGGTATTATTGACTCGCTTTTGAGACGTCAAATTAATCCATGGCTCAGCAATTGTCAGCACGGTTTTCGACCTTCACGATCCACTGCCACTAACCATATCAACTTCGCTGACTACATAGCTTCGGAATTGGATCATAAACACCAGGTAGATGCTGTATATTTCGATTTCAGAAAAGCATTTGACTTGGTGGACAATGATATTTTACTATCGAAATTTGCTGAACTCGGATTTAATACTAAGCTTCTTAAATTTTTTGCGAGCTATCTCAATAATAGGAGCCAATACGTCCAATTCTCTGGCTATCGCTCAGAAACCTATTACACTCGGTCGGGTGTTAGCCAGGGAAGCACTTTGGGTCCAACGCAATTTCTTATTATGGTTAATGACTTACCTAATGTAGTTAGGTATTCCGAATGTTCATTATTTGCGGACGATCTTAAGCTTTATATTGGTGTAAAAGAACCTGGGGACAGTGCTGCGCTACAGAGTGATGTCATTGCGGTGGAGGAGTGGGCTCACACTAATCGTCTTGAGTTTAATCAATCCAAGTGCAAAGTGATTACATTCGCTAGAGTATCCCCACGTATCGCCACATATTTTTTGAGCGGGAAACCGATTGATCGGGTACCTGAAGTTAGGGATTTGGGTGTAATTTTTAATTCAAATTTTACATTTAAAAACCATATTTTAGCAATATGCAAGAAGGCGAACAGAACATTGGGATTTATTACAAGAACGGTGTACCCCTACAAGAACATCAAAGTAGCCTTGATACTTTACAATGCATATGTCCGTAGTGTATTAGAGTTTGGTGCGGTGGTGTGGGATCCACGGGAAACCATACACATTGAAATGGTGGAAAAGGTTCAAAAAAAATTTGCTAGATTTGCTTATAAAAAGATGTTCAATGTTTATCCCTATCTCTTTCCCAGTATGTTTATATATGGTATGGTGGGACTGGATAGTCTGTTGCTAAGGCGCAAGTTAATGCTTATAATGCATTATCACGCAATATTGAATGATAGGGTGGACAATTTAACAGTGGTATCTCAAATGGGCCTGTTCGTGCCGGAGCAGTATCTGCGCGGTGGCGGGGCGGCGCTGCGGAGGCGCGTGCGGCCACTATTCGCCGCTCTGCGCTCGCGCACCTGCAGAGCCGCGCACGCCCCTACGGCTCGCGCGATCTCTTTACTCAATGAGTTGCTCACATTACAGTCACATGCCGACATATTTAATGATAGTAATATTGTATTTCATAGGTTTGTTGTTTTGTTCCTTAACGAAACGTTAAGGATCGAAAGCAGAATTGTTTCTTAATTATATCTACCTAGCATATAAGTGTTTTGGCTAATGCTGTAAACTTGTATTGTGAATAAATAAATAAAATAAATAAATTCGAAAGATTTAGAAACGGAAACAAATTATGTGAGTATCGTATTTTTCTACGGTAGGTACCTACGCTCTGTTATTGACTTTGAGCGCATTTAGATCTCGGTTACAAGAGCGATCACGATCGGTTAAATGATTCATTTGAAATACTATTTTTTCCAACCCCCTTTTTGTTGTACGGGATCTAAAAAAATTGTTTCTTCTCAACTAGCACATTTCTGTTTTTGGGTTGCCTACTGTTATCTGTCTTTCCTTAGGTGCCATAAAGAGTGAGTAATAGAGGTGGGGTATACAGACAGACAGACAGAATGGACGAAAGAATAAGGATTTCTGATTGTCCACAGCCGCCGTGACCGGGACGTCCCCGAGAAACGAGATTATGTTAAATGAATCACGTTTCTCGGTGACGGCGGCGGTGGACATAGCCTATGGATTTGTCCACCGCCGCCGTTTCTTCCATCAAAACTATTATAAAATGGTGAAAGAAGTACGTCTGTACCTAAAGGCTGCACCGAGCCTATTGTGCTGCCCCCAATCATATTTGTTTTATTTGTTAGCAATTAAACAATATTTCCAAAAAACAAGAATGTCACATTGTAGTCATTGCTAATTTTCAATTTATCGGGTCAATGCGGATTAGTTTTTATAATGTTTGTGGTTATTATCTTTAAAACCGCCAAAAGTGGTCAGTTTTGGCGGTTTTAATTAAAGATAATAGCTACAAGCGTAAAACATAATAATCCGTAATGTTTCGATAAATTGAAAGCCAATCAGGACTGCAATGTGACATTCTTGTTTTTTGGAAATGTTGTTTAAATCTTTAGAAATAAAAAAAATACGATTGGGGGCAGCACAATAGGCTCGGTAGGCTCTTAAAGATATTACAAGAAAAAAGATTCAGATAATTATGGTTTTTAGGTATTAAGACCCTTACTCCAAATCAAACTTTTTATAATTTTTAGTCGGTCTATCTGTTTGTTTGAACAGCATCACACAAACACCACTGAATCGATTTTTACGAAACCTTTGTTTTATTTGAAAGCTTATGATTTGACATGAAAACTGATATTAATTTTACTTTCCATTCCAGGACCTTCGAATATCCGATGTGGTCTCCGCCATCGAGCACATCAATAATCGCCGTTTCATAAGGCAAACGAGGTTAATAGAAGAACTAGAGCGGATGGGCAAATTGAACGTGACGCAAAAAAAGGTTGCACGGTATGTGATCAATAAATAACTACCTATCTTAATCTTAATCTAAATCTAATCTAAACTATTATAAAAGAGTTAGCTCTATAACGGGCCAATGAGTAGTCTGTCTGCGTGTCGTTGTTGCCTGCTTTTCTTAATTTATTTTCTGTTTTAAGTACCTACCTAGCTATAAGTAACATTGTGAAAAGGCAATAACAGGCAGGTGTGGCAGGATTGTGAGAAAGCTGTAATGCAATGTAATACATTTGTTGAATAAATAAAATAAAATCGGTCAAGTGCGAGTCGGGCTACTCGCGCGTCGAGGGTTCCGTACCACACCACCACAGAACACAACATATAAACTTGGAAAAACCAATTTATTTTCTCCGGGACCTTAAGCGTGAGACCGACTCACACTTGACCGGTTTTTATTATTTGTTGTTATACTGTAGAGTTTGCTCTATAATCACACTAAGTTCGACGCTTGTATGTATTACCGATTTTACTATAGAGCGAGAAGAAAAAACGTCGATAAAAACTAGTTTCTTGTTGAGAACCCCCCTTAATTTTTTACTTTTTGACATTTTTATTATTTGTCAACAAATCCGCCGTAATAACGCATATTCTGTGAAAATTTCAACTATTTAGCTATAACGGTTCAAAAGTTACAGCCCTAAACAGGTAGAACGGACGGACGGACGGGCGGACAACGTAGGCTTAGTAATAGGGTCCCGGTTTTACCTTTTGGGTACGGAACCCTAAAAATAAATAAATAAAGCGAATTAATCTTGATACATTTACCTACATTATTTATTGTCGTACTCGTACGAGTATTCTTTTACAATTTACAGCTCAGTGCAGAAAGAGGGTGGCCCTCCTGCTTACATTTAATGAATGAGTGTGTCAATTTAAGGCTTCCGCACATTGCCGCGATTATTATTTTATATTATCGAGCGATAATAATGCTTAGTAGAATTAATGTTTAGTATCCAAAATACGAGGTCAAGTGATAAAGTAATCTTAGAAAAGTCACAATTTGATATTTATCTTACGTGAACTACTATTTTGGTAAAATACTGATAAAGTTTGTTAACTACTATCTATCTGAACTTTCAGATAGTACCCTACCTACTTTTATCTATCGTGTAATAAAAACCTAAAACTAAATCCATAACTGTTACACCTATACAAAGTGTTTCAAAAATACTAATAAACGTGTCCCTTTCAATTAAGTCGAGTCAGTACAGCATTTAAGTAATATAAATTACACCCTGTATAGGTATCATCATCATCACGTTCATACTATTTTCTTATTTGATATAGGTAGGTATCATTCGTCACCATATTGTTATGCTTCAGACCATCAAACGGAACAACTTTCACTATGGGACTAAGTACTACGAAATCTAAAAAAAAATTTATGTTCCATACTAAACTACAAATCTAGGGTTGAACTACATCAGACAGCACGGCATCGCATTTTTCTGTCACTCAGGAACGTCATTTGGTAGAGCATATTATAAGATAGACGGAACGCGATCGCACGCGGCCGTGCTGTCTGGTGTAGTTCAACCCTTACTCGGGCTAAGTGTATGGGAAAGCAGTTTTTTTTTCGCGATTTCGATGTTGATCCCATAGTGAAAGTTGTTCAGTTTGATGGTCTAAACAACCCCCTTAAAAGGTTTAAATGTTTATTTTTACTTTTGTAACACCCTGCACAATGTTGCGAGCGGTCATTCAAATGAGGTGGCAAGTCGCCGTCTGCCATTTTGGACCAACTAGAGATATTTGTTACGGCAGGCATCCCGAGTCTCTCCGCAATAACCCAGATGTCCCGGCCCACCCAGTTCACCACCATACATAACCCGAGTAGCTTCTATCCTCTCTACAATAGTCTCAGCACCGAACGTGGTATGTCTTCTGGTGCATTTGCATAATGCATTCAGAGATAGACCACGGTTGGTGCATCCCATCGCATTAAGATAAAAGAGTCTCAAAGGGGCCTCTACATGTTCTACGTGTGTGTTGTCGTTTCATATACTTAATTCTTAGATTTTAGCAGAAATAAAATTGAGATTTTTTTTTTCAGAGGACATCGCTAATTAGAAAATATATAGGAAGGGATCATTGCGACGCGAATATTGTCCAGATGGTGAAGCTCCACCGCCTCTTGGACGAGGAGGCGGTGATTTTAAAAGTGAGTTGTAAAGTACACATTGTGAAATCTAAGACTATTTAACTAGGGACCTGCCTTACGTTAGCATGCCCCCTGCAGTAATTGATTTCATTAGCATCCTTTTAATAAACTAACATTCTACCCATCAAACTGAACAACTTTTAGTATGTGAGCAAACCGATCGGAGCAAAAATAATCAGCTGATCCATACTAAACATGCCAACTCGACTCAACTGAAACAGTTTATTAGCTTCGATCGGTTTGCTCGCATAGTAAAAGTTGTATAGTTTGATGGGTATAACTTTAGTTTAAAAGGATGCTAATGATATCAATTTCATCCTGTATCAAAAAAAGAATCAGATCGGTAATCAGAATAAGGCTGCTTTTCCACCAGAGGTGTGCGAGGGAAATGTGTCGTGCGAGGGTGTGTTGCGGAGCTGTGAAATGTGTCGGGGGGGGGGGGGCGGTTTTTTTTCAGTCCGTCAAAGACCTGCGCCGCAGGATGCGCGACGAGGAAATGGAGGCGGAGGAGGAGCCGGCCAAATGTGTAAGTAAATGTCTGACTCCATATCAACCTTTTCAGGGTTCCGTAGTCAAAGAAGGAACCCTTATACTTTCGTCCATTCTGTCTGCCTGTCTGTATGCCCCGCCTCAAAAGCTCACTCATTTTTGCACCTATTGAATTAAAGGCACGAAGAAAGATAACAGTAAGTATGTATAAAGAATACATTTTTTTGTCGACTCCCCTCCTGTTGGGTTACTGCAACACCCTTTGCTGATGATAGATTGAAGATGTTGATTATTAACACGGAAATGAATACAATTATACAACGTGTTAATGAATAAGCGCGTAACCTCGTACACCAAAACTGATAACAAAATAGTTACGATTATAATTTAATAATTATAACTGATTTGAAGCCGTGGTGATCCAGTGGCGAGTAACCTTGCCTACCGTGCAGGAGGCGATGGTTCGATCCCCGTCCAAGCCGACTCGTACCAATGAGTTTTTCAGAATTTATGTACGATTTTTAACACCTCTGGCTTTTCGGTGAAGGAAAACATCATGAGGAAACCTGCATGCTTCAATTTCGAGGCGTGTATTGTACTGTACCCACTGTCCATTATAAGTGGCGACGGGCTCACCCCCCGTCACACTGGACAGAGTTTCGGCACTACTGGTGAAACGTGGATGTTCGGAGGTTTAAGAATATCTCTGACTACCCCCTCGGGGAATATAGTCGTGAGCATAATTGCTATGCTATGCTATAACTGATTTATAACACGGAGGTCGTGCGTGGGTTCGATTCCCACGGGGGACACTAGTGATATGTCACTTTGTGCATTTTTCCTTTTACATTGTCTAAAAAGAAAGATTATTCCGTGGCAGTGCTTCGAATGGCACGTTTTATGCGCGGCACATACATTCTTACTTCTTTCAAGAGAAAACTAATTTGATATACCTACTGGGTGATCTTTCTCGATTTCAATGTTGGTCCCATAGAAAAATTGTTTGTTCCAAGCTGGAAAAGGTCAATGGCTTTTCGACCCAAATGTATGGAACACATGATTTTTTTTCGCGATTTCGAAGTTGGTCCCATAGTGAAAGTTGTTTAGTTTGATGGTCTGAAGCAATGTGGTGACAATAACAATATGGTGATGAATGATACCTACCTATATCAAATAAGTAAAACAGTATGAACGTGATGATGATGTTACCTATACAGGGTGTAATTAATATCACTTAAATGAGTTACATATATTTAAAAAGGGGTGCTTCAGGCTATCTAACTGAAAACTTTCACTAAGAAGCCAACGTTGAGAAACAATATAAAAATCTGCTGTTTCATACAAAACTGTAGTACTGACTCGACTCAAATGTAGGACAGTAGATTTTTATGTGTGTATTTGACCTGGTCTGCATAGTGAAAGTTGTTCAGTTTGATGGTAAACCACCCCTTTCAATATTCAAGGCGTCTGATCTCGACATTCGGAATTCGGTCCACAAGTGATTCCTAGCATAGCTCTTTCCATTGCTCTTTGTGTGACTTTGTGCACTGCTTCCTTAGTCAGAGTTCATATACGTGAGAGTGAGTGGGAAAAACAAACTAATTATTTAGGTACCACATTTTCAACGTATTCTTTGCTTTTCTTTTGCAGGAGTTCTCGACGCAAACGGAGACGCCAGACGCCGTGCCTCCTCCGCCACATTCTTCGCCTGACAACAGGTAATTTTAAATGTATAGGGCGGTTTTTTCTTAATTACGGATAATGTAGAATTCTAATGGGGAAAGAATTATTCAGATCGGTCCATTAGTTTCGGAGCCTATTCAATACAAAAACAAATCTTTCCTCTTTATAATATTATGTAACGTATGCTATAACCTGCATGCTTCTATTTCGACGCATGTATTGTACCCACTGTCCATTACAAGTGGCGACCGTCTCAGCTCAAAATGTCCATTTCTCAAAACGACGGGCTCACTCGAACTCACGGGCTCACAAATAAAAACGTATCCTAGCCTACTCTAACGATCAGAAATAATTAAATTTATCATAAAAACCTCAAACTAAACCCATGACTGTTAGAGGTACCTATACAAGGTGTTACAAAAAAACAAATACACAATACATTTAAGGGGCCATCCCCTTGCTGTCCGATACATTTGAGTTGAGTCAGAACTGCAATTTTGTATGAAACAGCAGATTTTTATATTGTTTTTCAACGTTGGCTTCTTAGTTAAAATTTTAAGTTTGATAGCCGGAAGCACCCCTTTTTTTTAATATGTAACGCATTTAAGTAATACTAATTACACCCTGTATAGGTATCATCAATTCATCATCATCACGTTCATACTGTTTTTCTTATTTGATATAGGTAGGTATTATTCATCACCATATTTTTATGCTTCAGGCCTTTAAACTGAACAACTTTCACTATGGGACCAACTTCGAAATTGCGAAAAAAAATTTGATGTTCCATACTAAACTACAAATCTAGGGTTGAATTACATCAGACAGCACGGCATCGCATTTTTCCGTCGCTCCATCCTTTTCTGTCACTCAGGAACGTCATTTGGTAGAGCTTATAAGATAGACGGAACGCGATCGCACGCGGCCGTTGCTGTCGCGCGCGGTCGCGTTCCGTCTATCTTATATGCTCTACCAAATGACGGTGTAAACAACCCCCTTAAATGCTTTAAATGTTTATTTTTACTTTTGTAACACCCTGCACAATGTTGCGAGCGACCATTCAAATGAGGTGGCAAGTCACCGTCTGCCATTTTTGACCAACAAGAGATATTTGTTACGGCAGGCGTCCCGAGTCTCTCCGCAATAACCCAGATGTCCCGGCCCACCCAGTTCACCACCATACATAACCCGAGTAGCTTCTATCCTCTCTACAATAGCCTCTGCTCCGAACGTGGTATGACTTCCGGTGCTTTTGCATAATACATTCAGAGATAGACCACGGTTTGTGCATCCCATCGCATTTTGATAAAAGTGTCTCAAAGGGACCTCTCCAAATGTTCGACGTGTGTGTTGTCGTTTCATATACTTAATTCTTAGAATTTAGCAGAAATAAAATTGAGATTTTTTTTTTCAGAGAACTGCCCTGATAAAAAAATATATAGGGCGGGGATACTGTGACAATGGCATAGTTCAGATGGTGAAACAACACTGCCTCCTCGATGAGGAGGCAGTGATCCTGAAAGTGAGTTGTAAAGTACACATTGTGAAATCTAAGACTATTTAACTAGGGACCCTGCCTTACGTTAGCATGCCCCTCTGCCAAGGTTTAAGATCATAGGATCATGTACATGTGCATACAATTTTATACCTTAAAGAAAAAGGGAGATAGGATTTTGATCAGAATTGAATAATACCGTGACTAAGTTATGATTTTTATAAACATAGGACACAGATATTTTTTTTTCTTTGAATTCATTTAGCATCCTTTTAAACTAAGAATCTACCCAACAAACTGAACAACATTTAATAGCCGCTTGCTTGCCCGTGCCCGGACGGGCTCTTGACGAACACCCCACATTGCCCCGTCATTTGTTCTACCTGCCGCCGCGCCGCGCCTCCGCGGCTCGGTTTTATGCAGACGAAAATTTTTTCGCTTACGCTAGTAGACCGAATATCAGTATAACCGGGTATGAGATAGCGAATTATATGAAGTGACATCACGGAGTCAGGTGGTTGTCCCATACAATTTATATGAAGTGACATTTTGGAGTCAGATGGCCGAAGTACAAAAAAGTGGATACGTCGATAAGGACAGCAATAAGTAGCGGTCTCCTTTTTTAACTACAGCGAATTTGCTATGTGCATCTCTTACTGAGTGATATGACAAGACACGTCCTTCCTTCTAGTGCCTTCTCTTTCTACGGTTTTGTGATTGTGCCTCCATGTCAAGTGATACTTGACACATTCAATTTGGAGTAAATTTTACAGAGAAGCGAGATAGATAATACAAATAAACCTTAAACAAACAGAGACAGGCATATTCAATAAAATTGAGGATGGTAGCGGAGGGCCCCATGTCAAGTGGTACTTGACACGGGCAACTTGGAGCACAAAATCCATCTCTAACCTTCTACCAATCAACTACCAAATTTTTAGTTTTTGTTTAGTACCAAAATTTAATGTTTAGTTTCAACGATGCCTTCGCACCGTTGTGAAAATTGTGGGCACCATAACTGCGTAAGTGTTTTTGGACACAACTGTTTCTTTTTAATCTTGTCTATGTGATACAAGTCTGTCTTAAATCTGTCGTGATCGTCTTTTATTCATTCCATGTCAGGGACTACACGCCTAGCACTAGGTGCAAAATTTCTAGTTCACAAAATTTTTGTAATTTCCTACTCTAAATATCTCTTCTATAATGCCTTCGTCGTCATCATGCCAAATTTGTGGTAACCATAACTGCTATACTAAAGTAAGTGTCACCTACTTATCTCCCTACTTACATAATGTGGTCAACCAGCCTTCGATCTATTGTCTGGCTTCGCACACTTGAAACTACTAGGCTGGTTTCAGTCACGCTGTTGATCAGCGCGCGCCACGAGCTAGTTGTTGCCTTGTATCTGGTCGTCTGTTGGACCGTGGAACGATACAAGGCAACACCTAGCTCGCGCTGATCGTCAGCGTGACTCTGAAACCAGCCTTACTATCGCCGGACGACCGTCATAACAAGGTCCACACTTGCAAGTTTAAAAGAAGGATTAAAGATCATTTCCCTTGATATTTCAAAGTCCCTGTCGAAAATTTAATGTTTGTTTCAGTCTTTTGAACACTGATTCAAGGATTATGAATCTGACTAGAAAAATATGCCGCTGTTTATAAATCCTTTTGCCATTTAGTTCTATTGACCTGCTTGAATATCCAGCAAACTTTCAGCTCGGAGAGACAGACCTTGACGGTGTGCAGTTGCACACTAGACACAAAAGCACACAACAACTTTTTATGAAAAAGTGTCTTCAGAGCAGCTAAAAGAAAATTAAATAATGGAATTGTTGTTCAGATTCACGGTCTGAATACACCCTTAAAGTTTCGTTACTAATTAAAAATTAGTGGTGTACCTATATGCAAGCAAAATGTATATCTATAGGGCCTAACTTAATAAGCTGACACTTTTTTAAGAGGATGTCCGTCAAACTGAACAATTTTGTCTATGGGACCAACATCGAAAAATTAGCTCTTCCATACCAAACTGCAAATCTACTCGAGCCAAATGTATGGGACTGCCGATTTTTTTTACGATTTCGATGTTGGTGCCATAGAGAAAGTTGTTCAGTTTGACGGCCTGATCATCCTCTTAAAAAAGTGTCAGTATATTAAGAAGGACCCTGTATACAGATTGCTCTCTACTCGTATGTAGTTTGCTTCAGTATTATGGATTTTTAGCGAGCACAAGGTGATCCAGTACAGGCTATTGAGTGCCTGTGGTTCACCCAGTTCACCACCTGCATCGACCGTGGTGTCTTCTGGTGCATCGTTCAGAGATAGACCACGGTTGGTGCATCCCATCGCATTAAGATAAAAGTGTCTCAAAGGGGCCTCTACGTGTTCGACGTGTGTGTTGTCGTTTCATATACTTAATTCTTAGATTTTAGCAGAAATAAAATTGAGATTTTTTTTTTTCAGAGAACTGCCCTGATAAGAAAATATATAGGGCGGGGATACTGTGACAATGGCATAGTTCAGATGGTGAAACAACACTGCCTCCTCGATGAGGAGGCAGTGATCCTGAAAGTGAGTTGTAAAGTACACATTGTGAAATCTAAGACTATTTAACTAGGGACCCTGCCTTACGTTAGCATGCCCCTCTGCCAAGGTTTAAGATCATAGGATCATGTACATGTGCATACAATTTACCCTACTTCGCAAATTCATAGGAAGAAAGTACTGTCTGTGATGCCAGTATAGTAAAATTGGTCAAGCTACACCGCCTCCGCTCCACCACTCATAGGTGGACCCTATGGCGTTGACGCAATCGTAAAGTTTGTGAAGCAACATCGAGTCCTCGATTAGGAGGCGGTGATTTTAAAAGTGAGTTGTAAAGTACACATTGTGAAATCTAAGACTATTTAACTAGGGACCTGCCTTACGTCAGCATGCCCCCTGCAGATTTTAGCAGAAATAAAATTGAGTTTTTTGTTTTCAGAGAACAAAACTGATAAGAACTTTAACTGGAAGGAACTATTGCGACGCAACCATCGTAAAGATAGTAAAACTCCATCGCCTCAGGCGGTGATCCTAAAAGTGAGTTGTAAAGTACACATTGTGAAATTTTTTAAAGATTTTCCGCAATTTTTGAATGGTTCCATTCATTTCTTGCTGTTATTTTTTGCGCAGTGCTTGGTTGAGATGGCGGCGTTGGTTGCAGCAGCTGTAGTTCCCCAAATTACGCCGTTAAGAGGATATGATTCTGAGCGCACACCTTACAAACGAAGTCAATGAAATTTCTAAGAAACAATCTAGAAACTAATCTCAATGCTTGTATGTTGTCAGATTTTCGTTAAAACGTATAGTTTTAAAGTTACAGTGCCTCTTAGATTTCCATACAATTCTTAAATAAAATTAATCCTAGCATTGAAACTGTTAGTATATTTTAACGAAAATCTGACACCATACAAGCATTGAGATTAGTTTCTAGATTGTTTCTATAAATTTCATAGACTATAATTGGTTATTCAGACTTCGTTGGTATGGAGCGCGTATCATCCCCTCAAGGACCTACACCCAGGGCCCAGGACAGTAGCTAGGGCCCTAAATTGTTCCGCCCTACCCTTTGACTTCCTATGAGAACTACTGTAAAGAGACCCGATACAAGTTGCAGAGCAAACTCTAGGGCATCTGTGGTTATAGTCCCTGGTAACTGTGTGAGAGAAATAACAACGAATAAAATACCCAAAGTACAAATATTTAAGTTCATTCAAGTTTATATTTTGTCATGGTAGCAAAGCGTTAAGAATGTCCTCTCACGTAAAAATTGAGGCTCTAAATAAAGACAACTATGACACCTGGTCTATTCACGCTAAAGCGATTTTATAATAAAAATGGACGATGGAAGTAGGTATGTAGAGAAATCGAACAAGACAAAAATGCTAGCGCAGATATTCAAGAAGCCGAACTTATGTGCAAATTCTGAGCTTCAGCTGCTCGTCTCACCATCAGAACTAAAACAAATAAAAAATTGTAAAACTGCCAAAGAAATCTGGGATAAGCTCCGGGACACGCAAGCAAGGGACCTGCACGAAAGGCAACCCTGTTGAAACAACTTACTGATACTCGCAAAGCTAGAAGGCGACAATATCCGAGAACATTTAAATAATTTCATGGACATAGTAGACAAATTACGTGACATGGAAATTTTAATTAATGTACCTAATGTATGTTTTTAATAATAGTCTTTCGCCTGCTTACGAAAGTTTTAGAATAGCTATGGAATCTCGAGATACATTGCTCAAACCCGAAGATCTACAAATTAAAATAATTGAAGAAAGTGAATCAAGACGACAAAATTCTAGTATGACTGAATCTGAAGAAACTTGTTACGCATTTTGCAAGGTATGTATGAATAAAAAACCCCCAACCCAACGCCAAAAACGAAAATTTAAAAAGTAAAAAATAATGCGGTCACCTATTATTTTTGATGTAAGCAAATGTATGTTTTACTTCTTTACTCTCTTTAAGATATTTTAGGCCAATTAATGCGTAGGGGACCGCTATGAAATGACCATTGATTTTTTTTACAATCACTTGCGGTCCCCGACACATTAATTTACCTAAAATATCTTAAAGAGAGTAAAGAAGTAAAACATACATTTGCTTACATCAAAAATAATAGGTGACCGCATTATTTTTTACTTTTTAAATTTTCGTTTTTGGCGTTGGGGGTTTTTTAAATTTGTAATTTAATGTTATTTCATAATTTTTAAAGTTACATGAAAACTACTCAACCGATTTTGATGAAAAAAAGCTAAGAACACTCTCTCAAAATTTAGGTTTCTAATAAAAAAAACCGAATCGAAATCGGTCTACCCGTTTGGGAGCTACGATGCAACATACAGACAGAAACTTATAACACCCCTCTTTTTTTTGGTCGCAATTTTTAAAGTTACTTCAAAACTGCTGAACCGATTTTCATGAATCAAAACTAAAAGCACTTTCGCATAAATTAGCTTTCTTTTAAAAAAAACGCAATGAAATCGGTCTACCCGTTTGGGAGCTACGATGCCACAGACAGTCAGAAACTTTTAACACCCCTCTTTTTTTTGTCGCAATTTTTAAAGTTACTTGAAAACTGCTGAACTAATTTTCATGAAACAAAGCTAAGAACACTCTAACAAAATTTAGCTTTCTAATAAAAAAAAACGAATCGAAATCGGTCTACCCGTTTGGGAGCTACGATGCCACATACAGACAGAAACTTATAACACCCCTCTTTTTTCTTGTCGCAATTTTTAAAGTTACTTGTAAACTGCTGAACCGATTTTCATGAAACAAAGCTAAGAACACTCCCGCAAAAATTTGCTTTCTATTAAAAAAAACCGCATCGAAATCGGTCTACCCGTTTGGGAGCTACGATGCCACATACAGACAGAAACTTATAACACCCCTCTTTTTTCTTGTCGCAATTTTTAAAGTTACTTGAAAACTGCTGAACTAATTTTCATGAAACAAAGCTAAGAACACTCTAGCAAAATTTAGCTTTCTAATAAAAAAAAACGAATCGAAATCGGTCTACCCGTTTGGGAGCTACGATGCCACATACAGACAGAAACTTATAACACCCCTCTTTTTTCTTGTCGTAATTTTTAAAGTTACTTGTAAACTGCTGAACCGATTTTCATGAAACAAAGCTAAGAACACTCCCGCAAAAATTTGCTTTCTATTAAAAAAAACCGCATCGAAATCGGTCCACCCGTTTTGAGCTACGATGCCACAGACAGACAGACCGACAAACAGACAGACCGACATAGGCGTCAAACTTATAACACCCCTCTTTTTGGGTCGGGGGTTAAAAAAGGTCACCAAGCTAAGATTTGTCGGAAAAATTGGAAAAATACAAAACCAAAAAACAAAAACTGGCAAAGTGCGTGTCGGGCCACGCGCAGGGTAGTAGCAGGTAGTAGTTGCCCGTCACAATATACGAACTTAGAAGAGGGCTTTTTGTTTTATACTACGGTTTAACGGCTAATAAAGTCTAAAAAGTAATTTTTTTAAGTTGGTCGACTATTACGGTTCACTAATGTTTAACACAAAATCAATAAGCAAAATATCACTTCTCAAGCAACGTTTAACAATGTTTTATTTCACAAACTAGTGATTTAACAAAGGTGTTAATACTCATATTTACTTATCGAAAGTAGTCATTTAGCAAATGCATTGAATTATATTATGTTTATAGTTAAAACAACATTTCAACATCAGTTATGCGACAACAATCTTATTTACCAAATGAATTATTTAGCAAACAACGATAAATCATTTTTTATATCACAAAACGTTATTTGCCATTTTTCAAATTCATCTACTAAACTTGCTGCAACTCCATTTAAACTTTAATTTCAAATAAGTATTTTAATAATGTTCGTCAGTCTGACGATCGTTCTAGGTCTGACGTGACCAGATTTCATGGTGTTTCATGCATAAAACATACATGCACGCTAAACCAAGCATACGTATACGCAAAAATTCAGCATGACATACTAACTAACCTAGATAACCTACAGTTTTGATGTTACCTTTCAGCCCCCTAAGCAACAAGCAAATAAGCATGCACTCAACCAATGATGCAAGCAAGCATGCACACAAGCATGCAGACACACAAGCATGCAGCAAGCAAGCAAGCATGCAGCATGCAAGCAGGCATGCATATGCAAGCAAGCATGTTGATGCTCCGCTCGCTTCGCTCGCTCCGCTAAGTGTTATACATGTTCTAACCTAACCTAACCTAGAATTCGACAAGCTCCCATATGTTTTTCTCAGGCAGGGGGCTTCCGCCCCCCGCACCCCCCGAGCGGGGGGCGCAGCCCGCCTGCACCCCCTAACATGCAGACAAGCAAACAAGCAAGCAAGCACACATGCAAAGATGCAAGCACGAATGCACACAGGCATGCAGCAAGCAAGCAAGCATGCAACATGCAAGCAAGCATGCAACATGCTAGCAAGCATGCACATGCATGTACAGACAAGACTGCGTGGAAGAGGGGTGCTCTGCAGTGCGATTTTTGAAAATCATACGAGCGGTTTGGCAGTAGAAAATGTCAGAATTACTATGGAGATTATGCATCTTTCTACTGCCGAACCGCTCGTATGATTTTCGAAAATCGCACCACTGGTTCGGTTTTGTGAAATGAAATAATGTGATCATCGATATTTGTAAAACGTTGTTATATTTAGTAATTTGCTGATCAAACAATAAAATATAAAACGAGTTTCTAACAAAAGATGAATGTTAAATAACACAGTTTCGTATCGAAGTGTCTTGAGAATGAAATGTTGCAATGTGACAATTTGACAACTGATCACAAAATTAAATAAATGGTTTGTGAAACCTATTCCTACTAAATGATGATTTGTGAAACGACTCATTTTTAGAACGTTGTGTATTTTTTTAAAAATTGCTAAACAACTGTCGTTCAAACGGCAGTGACCCAGTCATTACTCGTTAACTTGTAAAGCCTACTAGTTAGTACTACTTAGCGGTGATAGTTTTCCTTTTAATTTCATTATATACACTACTGCCATGAATTTTTTCACATATACAGAAACATCCGTTTAGCTGGCAGAGGGGGGGAACCATTGACTCTAACAAAAATTTGCACCTTACAGCTTAATATTTCGCTAACGGATCCCTAAATCTAAAAATGGTTTTGCGACATCCACCGTATTTTTAAAAGACCTATCCAACGATACCCCACACCATGGGTTAGACGAGAAAAAGAAGAAATTGCATCCCCACTCCACGGGTAGGGGAGGTACAGTCAAGAGCACATCAACCTTGACAATCGAAGTGCGATATTGATTCTTAATACAAAGGCCATAAGAACAGTACGAAGTCCAAGGTGTCTAACTTGACGTGCTCTTGACTGTACCCTAAAAAAAAATATTTTTCAACATTTTATTTTACTACTTTGTCGACGTGATTAATATGTGTACCCATGCCATATAACAGCTTTCTAGTACTAACCGTCTCTGAGCTAAGCCGCGGACAGACGGACGGACGGACATGGCGAAACTATAAAGGTTCCTTGTTAACTTCGGAACCCTAAAAACGGAAATAATGAGTCAACATAGCTTCATGGCTACAAGAAGTGACTGTTCAAAAGAAGACCAAAGATAGATTCTAGACAGTGGATGCACATCCCATATGTCTTCAGAAAAGAAAAATTTCGAAGAAATGAAAGAAATGTCACAAATACTAAAATTAGCTGCGAATGACAAGACTGCGAAAATACATGGTAAAGGTACAATTAGTTAACAATTGAACAAACAGACAAAAGTCGACCTAAATGATACCTTATTTGTACCAAACCTCCTCGTAAATTTGATATCCGTTAATAAAATATTAGATGCCGGTGGAACTTTATTTTAACTTTAACTTTACAGCATTGTTTACAAAGTGCAAATCATGTGGCATATAATAATGACAGCACATAAAAGAACAGACAGAGTGGTGAGGGATGAATTATGGTCGACATTGTCCTTGTATGGGGTGAACAGCGATTTGATACGGGCTCTGAAATCCCTGTATGAGAATTCCAGAGCCTGTGTTAGAATCAATGGAGCTTACACAGACTGGTTTGACATCCATAGAGGAGTCAGACAAGGCTGTGTAGCATCTCCTTGGCTGTTCAACCTATTCTTGGACAATTGTCTAGTATGTTTGAGAGAGAGTGAATGGGGTTTAAAAATGGGTGGATTACTGGTTCAGTGTCTCTTATATGCTGATGACCAAATTTTGATCGCTTCGTCGGAGTCAGAGTTACAGAATATGGTAGCCACTGTTGATGCAAGTATGAGTGAAAAAGGAATGAAAGTGAATGTTAATAAAACTAAGGTGATGGTGTTTGAAAGGGATGAATGCATGACTGGATGCCGTATAAAGATTGGGAATGAAATACTGGAACAGGTAAAGGAGTTTGTTTATCTGGGAAGTATGTTCACCAGGGATGGGAAATGTGACGGGGATATAGAAAAGAGAGTAAAAGCTGGAACGCAAGTAAATGGCGCCACCAGCGCACTTGTGGGTAGCCAAAATGTATCTACCAAAGCTCGTTTGGCTGTCCACAATAGCGTGTTGGTTCCAACTTTGATGTATGGGAGTGAAAGTTGGGTGTGGCAGCAGAAGAATGAAAGCAGAATAAATGCAGTGGAAATGAGGGCTTTACGCAAGATGTGTGGTGTGACTATAAGGGATAAAATGAGAAATACTGTGATTAGGGAACGTTGTGGTTTGAATGAAGATGTAGTGGTTAAAGTAGAGAAGGGAATGCTTCGATGGTTTGGACATATTGAAAGGATGAATGAAAGTCGACTTACAAAACAGATATATAAAGCGTGTGTGAAAGGAAATATTGGTATAGGCAGACCTAGGAGGACGTACCTAGATCAGATCAAGGACGTCATTTTAAAATGCCAGGTTAAAAGCAGCCGAAATCGACGGGAATGTATGAAAAGATGTATGGACTTAGAGGAAGCAAGAGAGGTGTGTCAGAACCGCCCAAAATGGAGATCCATAATCTCTGCCTACCCCTCTGGGAAAAAGGCGTGAGTTTATGTATGTATGTATGTACATAAAAGTATCTGATAGATGCTAATGATATCAATTTCAACCTGCATATTGGTAATCAGAATAATGTTGAATCTATTGATTACTGACACTATTTTTTTCAGTTCGTCAAAGATATGCGCAGGAGCATACGGGAGTCGGAGATGGAAGCGGAGGAGCCGGCCAAACGTGTAAGTAAATGTCCGACTCCAAATCAACCTTTTTAGGTTTTTTTTTGACTACAAACAAGGAATGTCGGTTTTTCACAGCGGTGTTTGGAATCGTTGAAAAATATTAAAATAATATAATAATTATTGAAGAAATGAATGGAAAGGTGACTGTACGTATATTTGAAACATACAATCACCTTTCTATTATTTCTCCTTTTTTTCAATGTGTAATGTAATAATTTATGATTTAAGTATACAAGGTTCACCCATCTAGGTTTACGATTTTATTTAGTTATGTCGCTTTTATATGCAAATAACACTGCTAACAAAAATTCTACAAGTTACAAGCTACAAAATGTCAATGCAAATGTTTGTGAAACAGAATTATTGTTACACGTGCAAAATAACGATGTGTGATGTGACGATTTGTCTATGCCTTGTATTAGTGCAGTTTCGTGAAACGCTACACTTGTAAATTTTCTGATACACAAGTGTTACTATGGTTACTCACTTGTATTACAAGGCTTGTAACTTTCGAGAAACAGGCCCCGGAGCGCGCGAAACGAGCTCGAAATTTTTCAACACTACAACTTGGCTATAATTAGAACTCTGTCTATTTGTATTTTTAGCACTGTAGGTACGCATAGACGCTTACAGTGATAAAAATATAAATAGTAATCAGAGTGACCGAAGCGAGCTCGAAAATTTTCCTATATAGGGCTTGGTTGTGATTGTCACTATGTACGCAGCACTACTATAACGAGAAACTAAAGCGAGCGAAGTGAGCTATAAATTTTTTCATAATACATATGTCTGGGCTGCACACAATGTATTATGGCACAATATGTATGATAAATTCGACCAGGGGGAAACCACCAGACTAAAAGGGGTTTTAGTGTAATATTGCGTTTGGGAAAATTGAGTTTTTTTTTTCAGAGAACTTAACTTATACGCAGACTAATTAGAATACAGTACCGCGATAGCACCAAAGTTAAAATGGTAAAGCTGCATAGAGTACTGCTTCATTGCATTCTTGACGAAGAGACTGTGATTTTAAAAGTTAGTTGTAAAGTACACATTGTGAAATTTGCATAATGCATTCAGAAATAGACAGTTGGTGCATCCCATCGCATTTAGATTAAAGTGTCTCAACCCTGAGGCCCCTGCCTCTACATGTTCGACGTGTGTGTTGTCGTTTCATATACTTAATTCTTAGATTTTAGCAGACTTTAAATTGAGGAAAAAAGCAGAAAAGCTTAAATATGATTAAACATCATTATGCTCAAATAGGACTTCACTCACAACACAATTCCAAAAAGTATTTAACAAGAATTAGCTTAACTAAAGGTTAAGCTAATTCTTGTAGTTTAAGGTTTAAGTTTAAAAAATTCGACGACAAATTTTGATGAAACTTGTGAACGGACCCATTCAAAGTTATGTCAAAATTGGTCGTCGAATTATGAGTTCCAGTTTCGATTGTTGGAAATATTTTCCGATATCTCGTACCTATATCCGATACGATATAAAATATTAACTATAGGGGGAGGTACATCGTCATAAATATCAGATTTTGATTTGCAGGGACCGATACGACAACGTTCGTGATGATGGCCAACGCAGAGAACAACACCTGTCTACACTCGAGAGATTTGTTAAACCAAAAATAAACGTACGCTGTGAGAACCAATTGAAATGTTTAATTTTAGTTTAAGGTGACTCATATTCCCAACAACATTTAAAAACCACTAAAATTATACCTACGTAATACAAACTGTTGATTTGCACCCTTTTAAACTTATTTGAACAGTTCGTACTGTGCTCAAAAGACTCTTATTTGCACATTTCGTACTCAGAAGAAGCTATTTCAATGTTGGTCCCGTAATCACGGAATACAATATAGCCGTAATAAAAGTTGTTCAGTTTGATGGTCTGAAGCACCCCCTAAAGTATGTTATTTAATTAATTGTACACGCAGTATAGCTTATGTCAATAGATTGGGTCTTCGTAGTGTTGAGACACATCTACCCATGGAGTAAGAGGAGATGGCATATCGGCTTGTTTCTATAGAAAATTATGTCGCCGACAAAGGGGGTGAGGGACGGGCGAGGGGAGACAAAAAGCTTAGGGGAGCGTGTCATTTCTCTATGGTCGCAGTACAAACTAGTGCACAATTGGTGGCTACAGTGCAACTTTGTTACACCATCTCTACCAAGGGGAGCGTGTAATTTCTCTATGCATCTACCGACGGCGACCGACACGGCAGGCCCGTACAAAATTACGTTTTTGTATGGGCCGGCCGTCGGTCGCTGTCGGTGGATGTTCTCAACCCATATGAGGCGCTAGCAACATGGCTGATTGCTGGATTTAGGCGATTCGAGATTGGTTTTTGCACAGAGCAATGGGGTCATAGAGGGGGGTCGGGGATCGGGGGTCGGGGTGCTCGGAGAGGCCCCAACCCACGTACACTCCAATCGAAGTTTAGAAAGAAAAGAAAAGAGCTCACACGGTGAAGATGATAATATGGGTGATGAACATCAAATAAACATAAAAACACTTTTTCCAAACAAATTCCAAAGTACCACGAAAGAGGCAGGTACCTAATAAAACAATCAGACAAAACAGACCAAGATGGTAAAAGTATGTCGTCCGGAGTTGTCACTCTTGTGATTTCGCACACGACCCCTTGAATCATCGTCCAACTAGACGAGGCGTTGGTTTGTGCCCGAGCCCGAGCATAGTGACATGTAGCAGTCACACATTCTTGCACATAATATGTGCGGAAAGCAGGACACTTCCCACCAGTTGCATCCGAAACATCTTCGACTTGTGCATGGGATCCTAGGCCTTCCAGCAGATCGCAACGAAACCTTTCTTCACATGGCTTCTTCGGCTATCTCTTCATTGTATTTTTTTTATTAGGTATTCATTTATTGTAGCACTTGAATACAATTAAAGAAAAACTAATAGAAAAACGATATTTTTTCTACCATCCCTCAAGTGACAGTTTCGAATAAAATTTTAGTGACAGCAAAATTCCTAAAAAACTTTTGAATTTGAAATTTAGAAAAGTAAAGATACGCGGCCAGGATTTCTAATCGAGATAAATATACCATCTTTTCTCAGATTAGGGAAAAGGTAGATACCAAGCTCCTTGGCCGGGCAACTCTATGCCTCGCATCGAAAATTAAAAAGTTTACATTATGAGTAGAGATGTCAATGTCGAGTACTTAGAGATATCTATAGGTAACTAAAACTGGCCAAGACCGTGTCGGACTCGCCCATGAAATGGTTCCTTAGCAATTGTATAAGAAGAAATAGAAGAAAAGTCTTGATCTGTTTATCTCACCTAAAGCGCATTGCATATAGGAGTCGAGGCGGCATCGAGGCGCGCGCCTTTGCTACCTTGACAAACGGTCGGTTATTGTATATCAGACCAAACCGACCTATTTTTGTCTTTGAGCGCAGATATCTCGAGACAGAAGCATTAAGTAGGTATATCGATTTATTTTCTATGGGAGTTTTGTTCCATAGGAAAAGATACCTATCCAACGACACATCATAGGATTTAAAAAAAAATCCATCCCCTCTTTCGTTGTATGGGAGGGGGGTTCGAAGAAAATTATTTTCTTTATAACTATTACATTTCTGTTTTTGTGTAACTGATGTCTGTCTTCATGCCAAACGATTCAATAGGTGCAAAAATGAGCGAGTTATTGAGGCGGGGCATACAGACAGACAGATGGAATGGACGAAAATATAAGGATTCCTTGTTTGACTACGGAACCCTAAAAATTAACCCCTATTTCTTCCTGGTCACGCTATAACTTGAGAACGGTTGGACCAATTGCGATGAAACCTTGGTGGGTTGGGCACATGCCAGGGAAGGTTTATAAACTGTAATGCCGACAAGACTCAAATGTATGCAGCAGCAGATTTTTTATTGCTGTGATCTGTTGGCTCCCATACCTAGTAAAAGTTGTTCAGTTTGATGGGTAGACTCTTAGTTTAAAAGGATGGTAGTGATATCAATTTCAACTTGTATAAGTCCCTCTCCTACAGGAAGGAGAGGGACGGAAGCTTCAGACATAATACTATTGTCTGATGCTTCCATCCCTCTCCTTCGTGATGGGAGGGAGAGGGACTTATACAACGTGTTAATGAATTAACGCAGTGACGCAAAACTAGAAACTTCACATGATTGTTGTATGTAGATCGCCGCAGGGACGTGCGTCGTGCCTCGTGCGACTGCGTCGACGCACCGCAGGATTGAGCTTATTGCAACTAACAACATTAAAACATTCGAGCAATAACTTTTCCTATCGCATGCTTACTTCTCGAATTCTACTTACAAATGAAGAAAACAAAACGACACTGCTTTCAGTTTGCGAAAGCTAAACTAAATGATATTTTATCTTTAGTTAGGTATACATACGCTGGATGCACTCACAACTCACAAACTATGAAAACAAAACATTTTGTCAAGATTGACAAGCCACATGATGCGTTGCGGCGACACAACGACGTCCCAGAGCGACGGATTTTTTTATATGTACCTACTTAGAACGCTGCAGGGACGTGCGTCGTGCGACAACGCACCGCACCGTGTAGATTGTGCCTATGCAACGAAACAGAACGAAACTAGCTTTCACGAAATAGCAATTCGAACACCACTCTAATTTATTTTACGAACGAACGAAACTATAAACGATTTAAACGAACAAGTAAAAGGGAACCAAACGAACGACACGACATTACACGGTCTGTCTGAGGACCGAGCTGTTGGGAGTAGGAAGGGCTGTCTGATTAGTGATAACAGATGCACAGTCTCATGCAATATACTTAACAATTGCTATTAACTATTGCGCATCAACATGTGCGTGTGGCCCAGGCATTAGAATGGTTGCGTGCGAACAATGAATATACAAAATGGGAACGACAAAGAAATGCCTCGGTACAAAGAACTCTTCAAATAAACCGGACAAGGATTCAAGTTAACCAAGCTACGCGATGCGTTACGGCGACACAACGACATTCCAGCGGCAGATTTTTGTATGTAGAACGAACGCCGCAGCAACGTGCGTCGTGCGAAAACGCACCGCACCGTGTAGATTGTGCCTATTACGAAACAACACCATATTTGTATCCTTCATTTGGTAACTATAGGTGAACTATAGTGATCTCAAATGTGTCGTCGTTTTAGACGTCATAATAATATGCCGAGAGGTTCACTTAGAGTCAAAGCCAGCTTATTTATATGGTGAGAGATCCTATCTCTGCAGGCCTTGGTGGAGCAGTTCACTTCGTCTTTGACGGTGGGGATACTTAGATACTCATGGATTTCTTCTATTTTCGTGAACCACGGAGCGCTTGCTATTGACTTCAAGACACTGTTTTGCTATTTCTTTGCTTGAGTTCTTGGCGGAACCTCAAAGTTGTATGCCGTACGTCCATACTGGTTTTAGTACTGTCTTATAGACCAAAACCTTGTTTTTAACGGATAGCTTTGACTGTCTTCCTAGTAGCCAATTCAATTATCTTGTTCTGTAGTTCAACTCACCATGTTTGCTTGATCAAGATGGAACCAAGTTATTTGATAGCAGTATTATGTGGAGGTACGTCATCTCCGAGTCTCACCAGAGCGGAGGGAAGTCTCCTTGTCGCAAGGTGAATGGCTGAACTTGCCTGAATCCGCCAGCTATGTATTTCATCAAGATGATTTTGAAGTATGACGCCACACATATTATGGAAAGCGATTATCGCATATCACTTCATCATTTAGATTTACTGAAGATTTATTTACTGAGCAAGTAATCACTGATTTATTGATGATTTGTAGAAAAATATTTATAAAAATCGAGCATCGATTCAAAGTTTTCAAAGAGAATGTCAAATTCAAATTTTGAATTCGAAATCTACTTCTTTATAAAAAAAAACAGACGATGCCAATTGAATTTCCAAGGAGGCGGCAAGCTTGTTTCATAATTTTTTTAGTATTAAATAATAAGTATAAGAAGAAGATAATATAAAAATAATTATAAAAAACGATACTTTATCCAGGGTCCTTCTTAATATGCTGACACTTTTTAAGGCGATGATCAGACCATCAAACTGAACTACTTTTTCTATGGAACCAACATCGAAATCACAAAAAAAAAATCTGCTCTTCCATACTAAACTGCAAACCAACTTGAACGAAATGTATGGGACAGCTGATTTTTTTCTTCGCGATATTGTTGTTGGTCCCATAGAGAATGTTGTAAAGTTTGATGGTCTGATCATCCCCTTAAAAAAGTGTCAGCATATTAAGAAAGACCCTATATAATATATAATATTATAAATAAAAAAAGCCGTGGTGGTCCAGTGGCGAGTAACCCTGCCTGCCGTGCAGGAGGCGATGGTTCGATCCCCGTCCAGGCCGTCTCGTACCAATGAGTTTTTTGTAATTATTTATGTACGATTTGTAGGCTTGGGTGACAACTCGCCCTCTTGGCTTTTCGGTGAAGGAAAACATCGTGAGGAAACCTGCATGCTTCAATTTCGAGGCATATGTATTGCACCCACTGTCCATTATAAGCGGCGACGGGCTCACCCCCTGTCACACTGGAAGGGTTTCGGTACTACTGGTGATACGTGGATGTTCTGAGGTTTCAGAATATCTCTGACTACCCCCTCGGGGAATATAGTCGTGAGCATATGCTAGTATTAAATAATCTGTGATTAAAGGCTCCTCCACATGGCCGCGGTTTTATCGAGCGATAATATCGCTGCGACTTTACGATATTTATTTCCAGTACATTTTGTATGGGGTCGCGATATTATACCCACTGCCGCGATATTATCACTGCGACTTCGCGACGCGTCGTCGATCCGCACCCAGCGATTTTGCGATATTTGTTCTCAGTACATTTTGTATGGGGTCGCGCTCGATCCTACACACTGCCGCGATATTATCGCAACCTGACGCAAGAAATTCAGCGGTGGGGCGAATGAGTGACGCGAATGGCGAAATCGCACCAGTGTGTAAGGACACGTGTCGCCAAGTCACGAAGTCGCTCTCGATATTATCGCTCGATAAAATCGCAGCAATGTGGGGGAGTCTTTAGTGTTGTTGCTTGTTTAATAAACACTTTTTAATTTATTTCAGTTGCGGCAAAAACTGTGGAAGAATGTATAGAGACGAAAAGTTTTAAATCTATGATAGAGGACCAAATAGGACAGTACGACAGCGATCATAAACTTAATATACTACATTACGACAAGCAAAAGTCATGCTCTACATGCGGCCGCCGCACAGTGGGAGATTTGACTAATCTGGCCGATGAAAAGTATTAGTCCTAGGGGTATGCCGTAAAATCCCGAATCGATGTACAGAATAGCAGTTTGCCACATGTTTACGACTAATTAAAAAAAAATGTTATGAATATGTAATAAAAAAAAAATTTTTATTATTATAAAAAAAAAAAATTCTGCATATATGTACGCGTAATCTTATACTAAGATTTACTGCAATAACGTTTATTAAAAAAATTACTTTAATTTTATTTGAATACTCTCGATGTACTTGAGGAAATTGTAGAAAACATTAATTTTTATCTATTTATCATTTTCAATTTTTAAATAAATCGGGCAGATTGGGGCAGCTAATATTTATACTTCTGGAGACCTGAATAAAGTATCTGATAAATAGATACAAATTCAAGACTGATCCGGACCGATCCTGGGACTTATAGACCATTAAATGTAGGAAATTTTATAAAACGGTGGCTTTGTATTTTGAATAGTCTGTAAATACCGATTATTACAACTAACAAATAAAGTAAACATATTAAATTATTCTACATACCCGCATATATTATTTCCATATCAATTAAATTTGTTTTCTAGAAAAATATTTAAGCCACCTTAATTTTAAATTTCGACGAAATAATAACATTCGCAACGTGAAAAGCTTAGATTATCAAGATAGACAGTCAAAGCTACGAAAGCGTCGAAAAAAATAGGAACCAGTACTGGTTCCAAAACCCTATACATATACACGCACACATACATATTTTGTATGGCGCCTCACGCACACCAACCTAACAAAGTTAGCCCCTTTTGTTTTATACGGAACAAGTGTGAGGCTCATTCTAGACATATACTTTTTCTAAGGTGAAAAGTTTATTCTCGTCAAATATCATGAATTTGTAAGCGCGCGCTAAAAAAAAAAAATTATGCATATGGCCAGTACGTTATCAACTAAAGAGGTATCATTTGTGGTAGTTTTTATATCTTTATTTCACACATGTTTGTAATGACTTTTCATCGGCTAGATTAGTCAAATCTCCCACTGTGCGCCGGCGCGGTGCCGCTGAGAGGAATAGGGGGCCTACACAAAAAGGTGACAGAGAGAGAGATAAGTAGCTGCTAAAAATCGTATAAAGAGAATAACTAGAACGGGCATTAAAATGATAACAGAAAACGAGACAGGCTTATACGCTAATTACCTAAGTATATATTTTCTTTGCCTACACAGAATGAGCGAGAGAAAATCTATGTTGTTTGTCCCTTTCTGCGTATGCGATATTTTTGTTTGACTTAGTTGAAATTGCATAGAAAATCACGATTTCTCATACATTTTTGTCATATCTCCATCCCTTTCATCCCTCCATACTATTGGCTTCTCCCTTTTGCGTATAGGTTTCTCCTTCACTATACAAGAATGGCAATATCTCTTGTCTTCTCTTTTTCACGTATAGGTTTGTCCTTGTTTGAATTTGCTTAATAATTTAACATATTTTTCGAGGGCGGGAAATAGTTATTTGTTATGCTAGGCTGCAAAGTTGCTTTTTGGCGCGAGTACTTTTATTGAAACCTGACTGAGCGTTTAGCGAAGGTTTCAAAGGTACGAGACGCAGAATAACTTTGCAGCCGAGCGAAACACACAATTTTTCACCTCACAACAGCGAGGAAAAAAGTGAATAGCTAAAAAGAACATTTCAAAAAGTTTTTATTTTCGTGCTGGCCAAGTGTCATGAAATAGTTTTAAGCATTTTCAGTGCATTGGCGGTATACAAAAATATTGAATAGACAGATTCGAATTTCAAAAACTCTTTCCACGCTAGCGGATAAAATACACTTTTGCACTCAGATTTCGAACGATAAACATAATCTTTCCGAGCTTGTTAGGTGAAATAGTTATTTGTTATGCTAGGCTGCAAAGTTGCTTTTTGGCGCGAGTACTTTTATTGAAGCTTTCTACTCGCTTTGCTCGTGGTTCAATCCTAGAATCCTTCGCTTGCTCAGGTTTCAAAGGTACGAGACGCAGAATAACTTTGCAGCCGAGCGAAACACACAATTTTTCACCTCACAACAGCGAGGAAAAAAAGTGAATTGCTAAAGAGAACATTTCAAAAAGTTTTTATTTGCGTGCTGGCCAGTGTCATGAAATAGTTATTAAGCATTTTCAGTGGATTGGCGGTATATAAAAATATTGAATAGACAGATTCGAATTTCAAAAACTCTTTCCACGCTAGCGGAAACGCACTCTGATTTCGAATGATAAACAGAATCTTTCCGAGCTTGTGAGGTGAAAAAAATATTGTTTATGGCCCGATTATCCGAGAGCGAGCGTCTCTCTCTTACAAGCATAAGTTTGCAATTGAAATCAGGACCGCAAAAAATTTTTTTTTTTTTTTTTTTTATATTTGCTCCAGTTAGGTTTGCTCAGGTTAGGTTTGCTCAGGTTAGGTTTGCTCAGGTTAGGTTTGCTCAGGTTAGGTTTGCTCAGGTTAGGTTTGCTCAGGTTAGGTTTGCTCAGGTTAGGTTTGCTCAGGTTAGGTTTGCTCAGGTTAGGTTTGCTCAGGTTAGGTTTGCTCAGGTTAGGTTTGCTCAGGTTAGGTTTGCTCAGGTTAGGTTTGCTCAGGTTAGGTTTGCTCAGGTTAGGTTTGCTCAGGTTAGGTTTGCTCAGGTTAGGTTTGCTCAGGTTAGGTTTGCTCAGGTTAGGTTTGCTCAGGTTAGGTTTGCTCAGGTTAGGTTTGCTCAGGTTAGGTTTGCTCAGGTTAGGTTAGGTTAGGTTAGGTTAGGTTAGGTCAGGTTAGGTTAGGTCAGGTTAGGTTTTTTTTTTTTTTTTTTTTTTCCGGGAGGAGGGGTGAATCCTCATGGATACCGTGAGCTTGTATTCAGCGCGGGCTGAATACAAACCCACGGTGATGTCCGACTTCACTGGGTGTATAAAGCCCAGTGACCTACGGACTAAACACCCCCCCTTTACAACTTGATTCCTCTGATGTTTATTTTTCAGAGATTTTGCGTATCTGTTTTGTTTTCTTTTGACATGTTAATTATGTTTGTTCTCTTTTTACGCTTGTATCTTAACCTATTCTTATCGTTTATCTTAATACCCACTAATATTTCCCGCCACCTTACATTTCGACTTAACTTATCCTAAATTACTGCTTATAAATACATCTTCTCTCAGCTTTTATTGCTATACATACCTACTTTCTATCTTAATAGTTTATGACATGGTGTCGCTTATTATCTAGTACATCTTATTTCTATCTACTTTAAATTTTATGCTGGTAATACATATATCAATATATATACTCCACATAATTTTATTTATCCTTATTTCTTAATATTACCTTATTTGCTATTTTGACACAATATTCTAAGATCCTATCTCTAACATTTTTATCTGCTATCAATTCCCTCATTTTATCAGCTTTGAATACAATTTTTAGCTCCTGTTCCAAGTCAAATCTTGTCTGGTCAAATACTGGGCAATCAAAGAGCACGTGTGAAACTGTCTCGCCAACGCCGGGCTCACAGATGCACGATGGGTCCTCCTTACACTTGAATCGATGCAAGTATTCGGAGAACCCACCGTGCCCCGTCATCACCTGAGTCATCACGCCCGTCGGTTGGAGCCTCCTGACGATTTTGTACGCTGCCACCGCGTCCGGGAAAAACATCTTCGTTCCTGCAGCCGTATCTCCAGTCTTGTACCTTTGGTTCCATTCGTCAAGCGCATCTAGACGAATCTGTCGCTTGACGAATGAAGCCGGACAAAGATCATAGTCAGGTTTCTTCTTTGAGTGCTGGGCCGCATCTTTAGCCAGTTGGTCGGCTCGCTCGTTCCCCTCCAGTCCCGCGTGAGCTTTGATCCAGAACAAGGAAACATCCTTGTTCTGGAGTCTGCATCGGTTCAGATTTTCTCTGCATTCTACTGCGAGGGTGTGGAGTGAGCTCTGGTTTATCACGGTTTCCAGCGAAGATCGTGAGTCGCTGAAGATTCCGAAGCTCGTTTCAGATCTTTTGAGGATCTCCTTTGTGGCCCTACATATTGCCAGGAGTTCCGCCTGGTAGACTGTGCAGTAAGATGGCAGCTTCAACTTGATGGTTTTGGTCTCAGCTTCGCCACTCCATAGGGATAGGGCTGCTCCGACTTTTCCCTCAATCTTGCTGCCATCGGTGTAAATGCGGACTGCTTGACTGCTGTGGCTCTCCACTTGGTCTCTGTCCTCCAGACATTTGAACTCCAGACTCATATGCAGTGCGGGATGCGGAGTTTTTGCGTACTCGACTCTTTGCTCTATCTCTCTGTCTCCTAGGCCCGGCATGGACATTCCCCTCTTAGCCTCATACAGGGCGGCTGCCTCGCGTATTCGGATGTCGAGTGGTAGTATCCCTGCCAGCACCAGAGCCGAGTTCAGGGAGACGGTACGATACGCTCTGCTCAGTTTCTGGGCGAATCCTCTTTGCACCGTGTTCAGCAGTTTTTGCACCATTAGTTTGTTAGTTGCCGGAGCCCAGACACTGGCCGCATATGTCATTACCGGGACGACGGTGGCTTCGTATATCACCCTAATGATTTCCGGGTGTAGCCCCCAGCTGATTTTGGCGGCCCTTGATAGCTGCTTATATATATTAGTGGCTTTCTGGCAGACAAAAGCGGTGTGGCTGTTGAAGGTCAGCTTGTTGTCGATAATGACGCCCAAGATCTTTATTTCCTGAGAAATGCCAATGCTAGTCCCACCCATGCTCAGCAGTGGTGTGTCGTATTTTAGCTTCCTTGTCATCACCATGGCATTTGTTTTATGTGGTGCGAATTTTAGCTTATTTTTGACACCCCACTCCCCAACATAGGCAAGAGCGGCATTGGCTTGTCTCTGCACCTCCATTGCTGTGTCGCCATCAAACACCAGCACCACATCGTCCGCAAAGGCTTGGCAGTAGTCACCTCTTTGCTGCAGACCTTTCAATAGAGGGTCCAAGAGAAGATTCCATAGAATTGGACCCCCTATTGACCCTTGAACACAACCCTTGTTTGTACTTTTTCTGTACTCCTGGCCAGCATATCTAACTCCTACTTTTCTATCTTGGAGGTAGCTGTTCATTATTTTCCTAATATTAGTCGGGCATTTCTCATCAGTCAATCGAACCTTGATGGCTGGCCACCAGGCGCTGTCGAAGGCTCCCTCTATGTCCAGCGATACCAATGTTACTAACTTGTGTTGGTCTATCTTATTGCGAATATGTTGCACTAGGTCATAGAGGGAGTCCTCGGTGCTCCTCTGGGGCATAAAACCATATTGACGGGTGCTCATTTTGGGTATCAGGTGCCACTTCAGCCTGCCAACAACGAAGACGAAGACGAAGAGACTGTGATTTTAAAAGTTAGTTGTAAAGTACACATTGTGAAATTTGCATAATGCATTCAGAAATAGACAGTTGGTGCATCCCATCGCATTTAGATTAAAGTGTCTCAACCCTGAGGCCCCTGCCTCTACATGTTCGACGTGTGTGTTGTCGTTTCATATACTTAATTCTTAGATTTTAGCAGACTTTAAATTGAGGAAAAAAGCAGAAAAGCTTAAATATGATTAAACATCATTATGCTCAAATAGGACTTCACTCACAACACAATTCCAAAAAGTATTTAACAAGAATTAGCTTAACTAAAGGTTAAGCTAATTCTTGTAGTTTAAGGTTTAAGTTTAAAAAATTCGACGACAAATTTTGATGAAACTTGTGAACGGACCCATTCAAAGTTATGTCAAAATTGGTCGTCGAATTATGAGTTCCAGTTTCGATTGTTGGAAATATTTTCCGATATCTCGTACCTATATCCGATACGATATAAAATATTAACTATAGGGGGAGGTACATCGTCATAAATATCAGATTTTGATTTGCAGGGACCGATACGACAACGTTCGTGATGATGGCCAACGCAGAGAACAACACCTGTCTACACTCGAGAGATTTGTTAAACCAAAAATAAACGTACGCTGTGAGAACCAATTGAAATGTTTAATTTTAGTTTAAGGTGACTCATATTCCCAACAACATTTAAAAACCACTAAAATTATACCTACGTAATACAAACTGTTGATTTGCACCCTTTTAAACTTATTTGAACAGTTCGTACTGTGCTCAAAAGACTCTTATTTGCACATTTCGTACTCAGAAGAAGCTATTTCAATGTTGGTCCCGTAATCACGGAATACAATATAGCCGTAATAAAAGTTGTTCAGTTTGATGGTCTGAAGCACCCCCTAAAGTATGTTATTTAATTAATTGTACACGCAGTATAGCTTATGTCAATAGATTGGGTCTTCGTAGTGTTGAGACACATCTACCCATGGAGTAAGAGGAGATGGCATATCGGCTTGTTTCTATAGAAAATTATGTCGCCGACAAAGGGGGTGAGGGACGGGCGAGGGGAGACAAAAAGCTTAGGGGAGCGTGTCATTTCTCTATGGTCGCAGTACAAACTAGTGCACAATTGGTGGCTACAGTGCAACTTTGTTACACCATCTCTACCAAGGGGAGCGTGTAATTTCTCTATGCATCTACCGACGGCGACCGACACGGCAGGCCCGTACAAAATTACGTTTTTGTATGGGCCGGCCGTCGGTCGCTGTCGGTGGATGTTCTCAACCCATATGAGGCGCTAGCAACATGGCTGATTGCTGGATTTAGGCGATTCGAGATTGGTTTTTGCACAGAGCAATGGGGTCATAGAGGGGGGTCGGGGATCGGGGGTCGGGGTGCTCGGAGAGGCCCCAACCCACGTACACTCCAATCGAAGTTTAGAAAGAAAAGAAAAGAGCTCACACGGTGAAGATGATAATATGGGTGATGAACATCAAATAAACATAAAAACACTTTTTCCAAACAAATTCCAAAGTACCACGAAAGAGGCAGGTACCTAATAAAACAATCAGACAAAACAGACCAAGATGGTAAAAGTATGTCGTCCGGAGTTGTCACTCTTGTGATTTCGCACACGACCCCTTGAATCATCGTCCAACTAGACGAGGCGTTGGTTTGTGCCCGAGCCCGAGCATAGTGACATGTAGCAGTCACACATTCTTGCACATAATATGTGCGGAAAGCAGGACACTTCCCACCAGTTGCATCCGAAACATCTTCGACTTGTGCATGGGATCCTAGGCCTTCCAGCAGATCGCAACGAAACCTTTCTTCACATGGCTTCTTCGGCTATCTCTTCATTGTATTTTTTTTATTAGGTATTCATTTATTGTAGCACTTGAATACAATTAAAGAAAAACTAATAGAAAAACGATATTTTTTCTACCATCCCTCAAGTGACAGTTTCGAATAAAATTTTAGTGACAGCAAAATTCCTAAAAAACTTTTGAATTTGAAATTTAGAAAAGTAAAGATACGCGGCCAGGATTTCTAATCGAGATAAATATACCATCTTTTCTCAGATTAGGGAAAAGGTAGATACCAAGCTCCTTGGCCGGGCAACTCTATGCCTCGCATCGAAAATTAAAAAGTTTACATTATGAGTAGAGATGTCAATGTCGAGTACTTAGAGATATCTATAGGTAACTAAAACTGGCCAAGACCGTGTCGGACTCGCCCATGAAATGGTTCCTTAGCAATTGTATAAGAAGAAATAGAAGAAAAGTCTTGATCTGTTTATCTCACCTAAAGCGCATTGCATATAGGAGTCGAGGCGGCATCGAGGCGCGCGCCTTTGCTACCTTGACAAACGGTCGGTTATTGTATATCAGACCAAACCGACCTATTTTTGTCTTTGAGCGCAGATATCTCGAGACAGAAGCATTAAGTAGGTATATCGATTTATTTTCTATGGGAGTTTTGTTCCATAGGAAAAGATACCTATCCAACGACACATCATAGGATTTAAAAAAAAATCCATCCCCTCTTTCGTTGTATGGGAGGGGGGTTCGAAGAAAATTATTTTCTTTATAACTATTACATTTCTGTTTTTGTGTAACTGATGTCTGTCTTCATGCCAAACGATTCAATAGGTGCAAAAATGAGCGAGTTATTGAGGCGGGGCATACAGACAGACAGATGGAATGGACGAAAATATAAGGATTCCTTGTTTGACTACGGAACCCTAAAAATTAACCCCTATTTCTTCCTGGTCACGCTATAACTTGAGAACGGTTGGACCAATTGCGATGAAACCTTGGTGGGTTGGGCACATGCCAGGGAAGGTTTATAAACTGTAATGCCGACAAGACTCAAATGTATGCAGCAGCAGATTTTTTATTGCTGTGATCTGTTGGCTCCCATACCTAGTAAAAGTTGTTCAGTTTGATGGGTAGACTCTTAGTTTAAAAGGATGGTAGTGATATCAATTTCAACTTGTATAAGTCCCTCTCCTACAGGAAGGAGAGGGACGGAAGCTTCAGACATAATACTATTGTCTGATGCTTCCATCCCTCTCCTTCGTGATGGGAGGGAGAGGGACTTATACAACGTGTTAATGAATTAACGCAGTGACGCAAAACTAGAAACTTCACATGATTGTTGTATGTAGATCGCCGCAGGGACGTGCGTCGTGCCTCGTGCGACTGCGTCGACGCACCGCAGGATTGAGCTTATTGCAACTAACAACATTAAAACATTCGAGCAATAACTTTTCCTATCGCATGCTTACTTCTCGAATTCTACTTACAAATGAAGAAAACAAAACGACACTGCTTTCAGTTTGCGAAAGCTAAACTAAATGATATTTTATCTTTAGTTAGGTATACATACGCTGGATGCACTCACAACTCACAAACTATGAAAACAAAACATTTTGTCAAGATTGACAAGCCACATGATGCGTTGCGGCGACACAACGACGTCCCAGAGCGACGGATTTTTTTATATGTACCTACTTAGAACGCTGCAGGGACGTGCGTCGTGCGACAACGCACCGCACCGTGTAGATTGTGCCTATGCAACGAAACAGAACGAAACTAGCTTTCACGAAATAGCAATTCGAACACCACTCTAATTTATTTTACGAACGAACGAAACTATAAACGATTTAAACGAACAAGTAAAAGGGAACCAAACGAACGACACGACATTACACGGTCTGTCTGAGGACCGAGCTGTTGGGAGTAGGAAGGGCTGTCTGATTAGTGATAACAGATGCACAGTCTCATGCAATATACTTAACAATTGCTATTAACTATTGCGCATCAACATGTGCGTGTGGCCCAGGCATTAGAATGGTTGCGTGCGAACAATGAATATACAAAATGGGAACGACAAAGAAATGCCTCGGTACAAAGAACTCTTCAAATAAACCGGACAAGGATTCAAGTTAACCAAGCTACGCGATGCGTTACGGCGACACAACGACATTCCAGCGGCAGATTTTTGTATGTAGAACGAACGCCGCAGCAACGTGCGTCGTGCGAAAACGCACCGCACCGTGTAGATTGTGCCTATTACGAAACAACACCATATTTGTATCCTTCATTTGGTAACTATAGGTGAACTATAGTGATCTCAAATGTGTCGTCGTTTTAGACGTCATAATAATATGCCGAGAGGTTCACTTAGAGTCAAAGCCAGCTTATTTATATGGTGAGAGATCCTATCTCTGCAGGCCTTGGTGGAGCAGTTCACTTCGTCTTTGACGGTGGGGATACTTAGATACTCATGGATTTCTTCTATTTTCGTGAACCACGGAGCGCTTGCTATTGACTTCAAGACACTGTTTTGCTATTTCTTTGCTTGAGTTCTTGGCGGAACCTCAAAGTTGTATGCCGTACGTCCATACTGGTTTTAGTACTGTCTTATAGACCAAAACCTTGTTTTTAACGGATAGCTTTGACTGTCTTCCTAGTAGCCAATTCAATTATCTTGTTCTGTAGTTCAACTCACCATGTTTGCTTGATCAAGATGGAACCAAGTTATTTGATAGCAGTATTATGTGGAGGTACGTCATCTCCGAGTCTCACCAGAGCGGAGGGAAGTCTCCTTGTCGCAAGGTGAATGGCTGAACTTGCCTGAATCCGCCAGCTATGTATTTCATCAAGATGATTTTGAAGTATGACGCCACACATATTATGGAAAGCGATTATCGCATATCACTTCATCATTTAGATTTACTGAAGATTTATTTACTGAGCAAGTAATCACTGATTTATTGATGATTTGTAGAAAAATATTTATAAAAATCGAGCATCGATTCAAAGTTTTCAAAGAGAATGTCAAATTCAAATTTTGAATTCGAAATCTACTTCTTTATAAAAAAAAACAGACGATGCCAATTGAATTTCCAAGGAGGCGGCAAGCTTGTTTCATAATTTTTTTAGTATTAAATAATAAGTATAAGAAGAAGATAATATAAAAATAATTATAAAAAACGATACTTTATCCAGGGTCCTTCTTAATATGCTGACACTTTTTAAGGCGATGATCAGACCATCAAACTGAACTACTTTTTCTATGGAACCAACATCGAAATCACAAAAAAAAAATCTGCTCTTCCATACTAAACTGCAAACCAACTTGAACGAAATGTATGGGACAGCTGATTTTTTTCTTCGCGATATTGTTGTTGGTCCCATAGAGAATGTTGTAAAGTTTGATGGTCTGATCATCCCCTTAAAAAAGTGTCAGCATATTAAGAAAGACCCTATATAATATATAATATTATAAATAAAAAAAGCCGTGGTGGTCCAGTGGCGAGTAACCCTGCCTGCCGTGCAGGAGGCGATGGTTCGATCCCCGTCCAGGCCGTCTCGTACCAATGAGTTTTTTGTAATTATTTATGTACGATTTGTAGGCTTGGGTGACAACTCGCCCTCTTGGCTTTTCGGTGAAGGAAAACATCGTGAGGAAACCTGCATGCTTCAATTTCGAGGCATATGTATTGCACCCACTGTCCATTATAAGCGGCGACGGGCTCACCCCCTGTCACACTGGAAGGGTTTCGGTACTACTGGTGATACGTGGATGTTCTGAGGTTTCAGAATATCTCTGACTACCCCCTCGGGGAATATAGTCGTGAGCATATGCTAGTATTAAATAATCTGTGATTAAAGGCTCCTCCACATGGCCGCGGTTTTATCGAGCGATAATATCGCTGCGACTTTACGATATTTATTTCCAGTACATTTTGTATGGGGTCGCGATATTATACCCACTGCCGCGATATTATCACTGCGACTTCGCGACGCGTCGTCGATCCGCACCCAGCGATTTTGCGATATTTGTTCTCAGTACATTTTGTATGGGGTCGCGCTCGATCCTACACACTGCCGCGATATTATCGCAACCTGACGCAAGAAATTCAGCGGTGGGGCGAATGAGTGACGCGAATGGCGAAATCGCACCAGTGTGTAAGGACACGTGTCGCCAAGTCACGAAGTCGCTCTCGATATTATCGCTCGATAAAATCGCAGCAATGTGGGGGAGTCTTTAGTGTTGTTGCTTGTTTAATAAACACTTTTTAATTTATTTCAGTTGCGGCAAAAACTGTGGAAGAATGTATAGAGACGAAAAGTTTTAAATCTATGATAGAGGACCAAATAGGACAGTACGACAGCGATCATAAACTTAATATACTACATTACGACAAGCAAAAGTCATGCTCTACATGCGGCCGCCGCACAGTGGGAGATTTGACTAATCTGGCCGATGAAAAGTATTAGTCCTAGGGGTATGCCGTAAAATCCCGAATCGATGTACAGAATAGCAGTTTGCCACATGTTTACGACTAATTAAAAAAAAATGTTATGAATATGTAATAAAAAAAAAATTTTTATTATTATAAAAAAAAAAAATTCTGCATATATGTACGCGTAATCTTATACTAAGATTTACTGCAATAACGTTTATTAAAAAAATTACTTTAATTTTATTTGAATACTCTCGATGTACTTGAGGAAATTGTAGAAAACATTAATTTTTATCTATTTATCATTTTCAATTTTTAAATAAATCGGGCAGATTGGGGCAGCTAATATTTATACTTCTGGAGACCTGAATAAAGTATCTGATAAATAGATACAAATTCAAGACTGATCCGGACCGATCCTGGGACTTATAGACCATTAAATGTAGGAAATTTTATAAAACGGTGGCTTTGTATTTTGAATAGTCTGTAAATACCGATTATTACAACTAACAAATAAAGTAAACATATTAAATTATTCTACATACCCGCATATATTATTTCCATATCAATTAAATTTGTTTTCTAGAAAAATATTTAAGCCACCTTAATTTTAAATTTCGACGAAATAATAACATTCGCAACGTGAAAAGCTTAGATTATCAAGATAGACAGTCAAAGCTACGAAAGCGTCGAAAAAAATAGGAACCAGTACTGGTTCCAAAACCCTATACATATACACGCACACATACATATTTTGTATGGCGCCTCACGCACACCAACCTAACAAAGTTAGCCCCTTTTGTTTTATACGGAACAAGTGTGAGGCTCATTCTAGACATATACTTTTTCTAAGGTGAAAAGTTTATTCTCGTCAAATATCATGAATTTGTAAGCGCGCGCTAAAAAAAAAAAATTATGCATATGGCCAGTACGTTATCAACTAAAGAGGTATCATTTGTGGTAGTTTTTATATCTTTATTTCACACATGTTTGTAATGACTTTTCATCGGCTAGATTAGTCAAATCTCCCACTGTGCGCCGGCGCGGTGCCGCTGAGAGGAATAGGGGGCCTACACAAAAAGGTGACAGAGAGAGAGATAAGTAGCTGCTAAAAATCGTATAAAGAGAATAACTAGAACGGGCATTAAAATGATAACAGAAAACGAGACAGGCTTATACGCTAATTACCTAAGTATATATTTTCTTTGCCTACACAGAATGAGCGAGAGAAAATCTATGTTGTTTGTCCCTTTCTGCGTATGCGATATTTTTGTTTGACTTAGTTGAAATTGCATAGAAAATCACGATTTCTCATACATTTTTGTCATATCTCCATCCCTTTCATCCCTCCATACTATTGGCTTCTCCCTTTTGCGTATAGGTTTCTCCTTCACTATACAAGAATGGCAATATCTCTTGTCTTCTCTTTTTCACGTATAGGTTTGTCCTTGTTTGAATTTGCTTAATAATTTAACATATTTTTCGAGGGCGGGAAATAGTTATTTGTTATGCTAGGCTGCAAAGTTGCTTTTTGGCGCGAGTACTTTTATTGAAACCTGACTGAGCGTTTAGCGAAGGTTTCAAAGGTACGAGACGCAGAATAACTTTGCAGCCGAGCGAAACACACAATTTTTCACCTCACAACAGCGAGGAAAAAAGTGAATAGCTAAAAAGAACATTTCAAAAAGTTTTTATTTTCGTGCTGGCCAAGTGTCATGAAATAGTTTTAAGCATTTTCAGTGCATTGGCGGTATACAAAAATATTGAATAGACAGATTCGAATTTCAAAAACTCTTTCCACGCTAGCGGATAAAATACACTTTTGCACTCAGATTTCGAACGATAAACATAATCTTTCCGAGCTTGTTAGGTGAAATAGTTATTTGTTATGCTAGGCTGCAAAGTTGCTTTTTGGCGCGAGTACTTTTATTGAAGCTTTCTACTCGCTTTGCTCGTGGTTCAATCCTAGAATCCTTCGCTTGCTCAGGTTTCAAAGGTACGAGACGCAGAATAACTTTGCAGCCGAGCGAAACACACAATTTTTCACCTCACAACAGCGAGGAAAAAAAGTGAATTGCTAAAGAGAACATTTCAAAAAGTTTTTATTTGCGTGCTGGCCAGTGTCATGAAATAGTTATTAAGCATTTTCAGTGGATTGGCGGTATATAAAAATATTGAATAGACAGATTCGAATTTCAAAAACTCTTTCCACGCTAGCGGAAACGCACTCTGATTTCGAATGATAAACAGAATCTTTCCGAGCTTGTGAGGTGAAAAAAATATTGTTTATGGCCCGATTATCCGAGAGCGAGCGTCTCTCTCTTACAAGCATAAGTTTGCAATTGAAATCAGGACCGCAAAAAATTTTTTTTTTTTTTTTTTTTATATTTGCTCCAGTTAGGTTTGCTCAGGTTAGGTTTGCTCAGGTTAGGTTTGCTCAGGTTA